>LR738710.1:588057535-588154872 GCA_902687465.1 Secale cereale
TGACAAGACTATACAGGAAGCATAACATGGCAAGGTAGGAAGCACAGAAAACAACACAAGTTTATAGGATGCAATACATGGCAAGGTATGATGCATGACAAGACTATACAGGAAGCATAACATGGCAAGGTAGGAAGCACAGAAAACAACACAAGTTTATATGATGCAATACATGGCAAGGTATGATGCATGACAAGACTATACAGGAAGCATAACATGGCAAGGTAGGAAGCACAGAAAACAACACAAGTTTATATGATGCAATACATGGCAAGGTATGATGCATGACAAGACTATACAGGAAGCATAACATGGCAAGGTAGGAAGCACAGAAAACATCACAAGTTTATATGATGCAATACATGGCAAGGTATGATGCATGACAAATCTATACAGGAAGCACAACAAGTATATACAGGAAGCATTACATGGCAAGGTAGGAAACATAACTTGACAAGGTAGGAAGCACAACATGGCAACGGTGCAAGATGCACCCAAACATCAACCAAACTCACTCCAAACATGTTAACAAGATGATATTATGATTCTACATGCAAAATCACTCAAGTTTCATATAAGGAACACTCCAAACGGAGCAACGGGCTAAAAGATACACATGAAACAAGATATAACAACAAGCTGAAATTAACAGCCACTTAGCAACTTTGGAGCATGATAAATATAAGCTACGGCACTCAAACATGGCAACAAGAAGCATGAACATTAAGTAGACATATCCTACAGCAACCAACTCAATTGGAGCATCTCCATAGGAGGCATGGATCAATAGCAACAAGCTACAACATTTTGATCTTGACACTAAAAACCTGACAGCAATATTTTATAGCAACTTGGGAGCAAGAATTAAATAAGCTACAGCATGGCAAATGAGCAAGTAAAGGCATGAATGGATATACAACAACATATACAACAAGGTATGATCAATGGCCACCCCAAAACTAACATGGATTTACCTAGGGCATCAAGCAAACATAGCATCAGGATATTACAGATTCCAGACTTAGTGAAATTTCACTAAGTGTTAAAACAGTAACAGCAACATGGCAAGTTTGCAAGCATGTTTAAGTCAACACAAGGCATATCATGGAAAGTTAAATGCACCACATCATGGAGATTCTAAAACATCTAGGCATGTGACATGGGGACAAACACATCAATAGCAACAAGCTCCTCAACTAGGCATCTCGTAACAAGTTTCAAAACATCACAGCCAAATGCACTTTTGCAACAGAGATTAACATGGCAATATGAAATCAAACAAGCATGCTATAGCAACCAACATGTAGAGCATCTCATGATGAACATGTGGACATATCATTTGCTTCATTTGGATAAACATGCACCAAGTTATCATATCTCAAACATGGCAACAAAATAACAAGTAGCAGCAGTTTATAACAAGTAGCACTCTTGCAGCAGATATTTAAGCATCTAGATGAACTCAAACAAGCATGGCACAATGGAACAAAGTGTAGAGCATATCACCACGGTCATTTTGACATATCATTCACTCACTTCGGACAAGCACACAAAAAGATATCATCATGCAAAGATGCAACATTATGCTGACAGAAAAAGGACTTAGTAGAAATTTCACAAGGGAAAAAAACACGGGCGCTGAATAATAAAACGCGCACGGGGCGGGGAACTGGGCTACTCACCTCGCGGGCCGAGGCCCATGGAAGAGGAGGAGGCAGAGCGGGCCGGCTCGGGCTGGGCTTGGCCCAGTGGGGGAAGGAGGCCGCTGGGCCGGTGTGGAGGCTGGGTCGCGGGGCGATGGAGCCGGGCCGGGCCCATGCGACCGAGGGAGGCCGCGGCTGGAGGAAGGCCTCGGGCCGGCGGGGTGGCTGGACCTCGTGGCCCATCTGGCCGACGCGAAGCGCCCAGGAACTGCGGACGAGCGCTCGTCCTCCTCGCGAGCTCGAGCTCGAGGCAGGGAAGAACGGCGGCGCGCCTCGCCGGCGGCGGTAGGGAGGCGAGGACGACCGGGAGGCAGCTGGACGGCGAATCCGGCTGGCGACTCGCCGGATCAGGCCGGAGGGAGGCGGCGAGCTGCTGTAGATCGACGGGAGGAGCGGGGGCGAAGGCTGCGGGAGGCGGCGGACGGGATCCGGGCCCGGGCGGGCCGGATCTGGGCTTCCACGGGCCCGCGCGGTGGGGGAAGAAGGTGGCGGCTGCGGTGGAAGCACGACGCGGCGAGGGTGGAAGCACGGCGTGGCGAGGGTGGAAGTACTGGGCGGCGGCGGTGGAAGCACTGCGCGGAATTTGAGGAGGGAGGTAGGGGAAGGCCAAAAATGGACTAGGAGGAGTCCATTTATAGCAGGAGGGCTAGGGTTTGGAGTTTGGAGGGGTTTTAGAGCCCTCCGATCGCGATCCGACGGATCCGATCGCGAGATGAGGTAGGATGGGCCTAGGGGAGGTTATTGGGCTGTGTAGGAGGGGTTGGGCTGAGGTGAGAGGAGAGGGAGAGAGGCCCGCGGGGGTTTTCGGAGACCGAAAACGTCCGACGAAATAACCGGCTACTAGTGTCGCTATATATATCCGTTGGGCTATCAAACGAGCTCCGAATGCAATGAAATTTGGCAGGAAGCCTGTCTACACTATAATAAGACCACATGCCAAGTTTCAACCCATTCCGAGAACATTTTTCGGCCATTCACAAAATAAATATTCGGAGGCACCGCGGGCGCGTGCAAGTGTGTCTGGGCTCAGAACGGACAACAGAAAGGATGAGGAGACTCGAGCAGATGCAAGTTTTCAAAACATGCTGATGCAACACACAAGATGACATGGCAAGATGCAACACGCAAGCAGATGACAAGGCAGTGACAACGAATAACTGGCTGACACCTGGCGCACCGGTCTCGGGGTGTCAACACACTCCCCTACTAACAAGAGATCTCGTCCCGAGATCTTAGGAACGAGACGGAAGGGAAAAAGGAAGAACAAAGTTCTTCGAAGAAAAAAGAGTGAAAGCAAGGAACCTTGAGAGGTTGAGTCACTTGAAAAGAAGAATGCAACGAAGAAGAGCGAAGTTGCAAGGACTTCGTTAGACAAGAGGAAGAAAGAATTCGACGAGAATCCAAAAGGTTGAAGGAATAAGAATGAATTCGAAACCACTGCGGTTAAAAAGAGATAGAAAAGAATTCGGACGAAGTAATTCGGGCAGAACTCCGGCTGAAAACTGAAGGAAATGCACACCGGTTGAACAAGAATGGAATAGAGCGAGAACTTGAGAAGATGAAATGAAAACATGACGAGATGAACAAGAAAAATGCCTCCGGAAGAATTAAAGAATGGAATAAGAAGAACGGAGAAAAAATGACAACTTGAGCACGAGTGACATTTGGACGAGAATCTTGAAGAGAAAGGTTTGAATAGAGTTGTTGAGAAAATCAACAACAAAAGAATGAGCTTGTTGAGGACTTATTTAAACATCTCAAGACTTGAGGTGAATTAAGCCGCAACCAAAAGATGGAATAATTAAGATGGAGGAAGAAATGCAAAACTCCACTTCAAAAGAATAGGAGAATTATTTGCGCTCGAGAGGCAAGAATAAGAATGCTTGAGCTTTAAGCCAAAAGAATTTGATGAACACTAGAAGAATGAATTAAATGATGAAGAACCACCACAAAGAACTCCGGTAACGGAAGGATAATGATTTAGAAAGAGTTTCCGACGAGATGGCCAGAAACTTGAACTCCGGAAAAGAAAAGATGAAAGGACTTGGAACTAGAATTTATTCAAGGAGAATAAACTCCGAAGGAAGGGATTAAACAACTTGATGAAAAGAATAAGAATTATGTTATGCTTATCCTCCACCAATTAAATTGATGAGAAGCAATGGATTCGCATACTACTTATTCTCGTTGGAATTGATTAAAGAGGGATATATCGCGAATTTGCGAAAATCTTCATGAAACACCGGTAGGATTGGAATGAATGAATGAATTGATATGATAGCACTGGAAAGAAATGTTGAGCGAATCACCGTAAGGAATTGAAGCTGAGTGAAGAAAGAACGAACCATCGTGAAGAATTAAAATCGAGTGAAGAACGAGAATGACCACCGTAAGGAATGAAATTGAACGATGCAAGAGGACAAGCCACCGTGAAGAATTAAGATTGAGTGAACGCAAGAGAATGAATCTCCGGGAAGAATAAAGCACTCGAGGGAATTAAAATGACGAGAGCAACGAGATCGTGAACTGATTAAAGAATACTTGAACAAGCACCGGAAGAATGTGAGACGAATGAAGAGGCATCAAGAAGAATATTTGGAGGACGAAGTTGAAAACTGAGAATGAAGAAATCTTCTGAAATGATGGCCTTCAGAGGAACACAAAGAAAATAATTCAAGAACTACTCCGGATGAAGAAAGGTTTGACCAACGATGGAAAGAATTAAAAGCGATCTTCGGAAGGCATGTGACTGATGAAATTCATACTTACATCACACTTGAAAAGAAATTCGGATCCCTCCGGAAAATATTAGAAGAGTCAGGTAAGATCCTGGAAAAGACCTGTGGGTTATGAGCCCACCGAAGGAAAAACTCCGTTGGAAAGGATTGAAAAGGAGATAATGCACCGGAACAAATGAAAAACTCGAATGAGGTGACAACCTCGAATTAATCGGAAGATAGACGAATATCCTGAGATTTCTTCGGAACTCCGGAATAATTAAATGGCGAGAGGTAAACGAGCAAGGGGAAAAACACTTGAACCGATGAAAGAATAAGAACAACACCGATAACAAATCGAATTGGAACCACCGGAGAGAAAAGAGATGAAGAATGACGAACGAGAGGAGAATTCACCAGTTGAAATAACTGAGGAAAGAATGCAAAGGATTCAACCGAGTAGGATGGATACTCGATTAAGGACTCCGGTCCGAGAAGAAAAAAGGGTGGGCGGGTGGGAAAAAGAAAGACCACAACGGACGGAAAAACAACATCGGTTGAAAGAACTGAGGTTGCACTTGCAAAGAAGAAGAGGGTTGAATCCACTTGACGAGAGATGCAGCAGATGAAAGAACTAATAACGCAACGAACAACAACTAACCACGAGATCCTAAAAAAAATTGAAGGGGAAGAGGAGTAATTCAAAACACCTACGTCAAGATTCCTCACCAGAGCGACGAAGGGGCAGGGGAGTAAAAAGAATTCCTACCCTCCGATATAACTAGACTCCGAAAAAGTTTTCTGCTAGACTCAACAACGGCCAAGCTACGATCAATCAAGGGGGCTCCTATGGTCGGTCGAGGCTCTGATACCAACTTGTCAAGCCCAAGATGCGATTCTATCCCGATCACGTGACACTTACGTGATTGGGGCACAACCGCATTTCGGGCGCTTAGCAAGATGGATATCATTACATCGTACCATTACATACATACATGGGGGATACAACATTACATACAAGTCACATGAATACAAAAACATCAATACAAAGTATCCGACTACGGATACAAACATGAAAAGCACAAAGACATCCATCTGCTATCCCAGGCTGCCGACCCGGAACCTAACCCAAGACTGAAGAAGAAGAACTCCAACACAAGAACAAAGCTCTCACGTCAAGACATCGGAAACCTGCACCTGCAACTGTTGTTGTAGTATCTGTGAGCCACGAGGACTCAGCAATCCCATAACCATGGGTAACAAGACTATCAAAGCTTAATAGGTAGGAAGAGGTAAAGTGGTGAGGTTGCAGCAGCGGCTAAGCAATATATGGTGGCTAACTTACGAGTACAAGAATAAGATGAGCATCTACGCAAAACGGTCGCAACTAGTAGTGATCGCTAAAGATCCTGAACTACATACGAGTCAAACATAACCCCACCGTGTTCTCTTCTCAAAGTGAAAAGAGACAGTCACGGTTACTCACACAGTTGTGTGTTTTACTTCGGATCCTCTGTCGAGTTTTCTACAACCGGACATTAACAAATTTCAATCTGCCACATAACCGCGGACACAGGTTTCGAAAGATCATAACCCTGCATGGGTGTCCCAACTTAGCCCATCACAAGCTCTCACGATCAGCTGAAGTGATAAATACAATATCATCACCCCTTATCTTGGGGAAATCCGATCAGGCTCGGCATCCCGGTGCACAAGACATTTCGACAATGGTAAAACAAGTCCAGCAAGACCTCCCGGTGTGTCGACACCCTGATAGTAGCCACGCGTATCTCGTCTCAGGCCACGACCGGATGGGCGATAGTACGAGTAAAACCAATCCTCGAGTTTCCCCGTGGTGGCCCCGCAGAACCCCCATTTGGGACCAACACCATCAGCACTAGCCCCCCTGCTATGTAGAAAGAATCCTCGGGTAGCACTAACTCCGTATGCAATTTAATTAATTAATTAAGTTGTTATTATGAGCAAATTAAAACCAATGTTGGGCCTTGCTGGAGGAGTTTTATTCAAAGACGAACTGTCAGGGGGTCCCCATATACCCATCGTGTAAGGAACACAAAATCAAGGAACATAATGTCAGTTTATCGGCGCCTAAGGTGGCATGAGTGGAACAAAACACCGAGCAAAAGGCCAAGCCTTCCACCCATGCCCAGTATATAGGTGTGTTATTAATATATATAACATATTGTGATATTCCAACAACAAGTTCCCTCCTGGAACGATCTTCATCATCACCTGCAACTAACAACGCTATAAGAGGGGCTGAGCAAGCGGGTAACATAGCCAAACAATGGTTTTGCTAGGAAGGTTTCCAAGGTTAGAGGTTTCATGGCAACAAGGAGAGGCTGACAATAATGATGGGTAGCGCGACATGTAACGATAGCATCGAGACAACTAAGCAAAGGCAATGATAGTAAAGGTATCCAAGGGTATGGTCATCTTGCCTGAGATCCCGCAAGGAAGAAGAATGGATCCGTGAAGATGAAGAAGAAGCCTTGAAGAAGAACCATGGGTAGACGAACGAATCCTCACGAACGCAGCAGAACAAGCACTAACGAGAAGAAGCAAGCAACACGGTAAACAAACCACTCAAGATCATGACAATATGCACTACCAAGTAGGATGCACGACAAGTATACATATGATGCACAGAAAGTCTACACAGGAAGCAAAACATGGCAAGGTAGGAAGCACAACAAAACAGCACAAGTTTATATATGATGCATTACATGGCAAGGTATGATGCATGACAAATATATACAGGAAGCAATACATGGCAAGGTAGGAAGCACATAAAACATCACAGGAAACATGGCAATGTGCTTAAGCAAGTATGATGCAAACAAGTCTATATAGGAAGCACAACAAGTCTATACAGGAAGCATTGCATGGCAAGGTAGGAAGCACAGAAAACAACACAAGTCTATATGATGCAATACATGGCAAGGTATGATGCATGACAAATCTAAACAGGAAGCACAACAAGTCTATACAGGAAGCATAACAAGTCTATACAGGAAGCATAACAAGTCTATATAGGAAGCATAACATGGCAAGGTAGGAAGCATAGAAAACAACACAAGTCTATATGATGCAATACATGGCAAGGTATGATGCATGGCAAATCTATACAGGAAGCACAGAAAGTCTATACAGGAAGCATAACATGGCAAGGTAGGAAGCACAGAAAACAACACAAGTTTATATGATGCAATACATGGCAAGGTATGATGCATGAAAAATCTATATAGGAAGCACAACAAGTATATACAGCAAGCATTACGTAGCAAGGTAGGAAACATAGCTTGACAAGGTAGGAAGCACAACATGGCAACGGTGCAAGATGCACCCAAACATCAACCAAACTCACTCCAAACATGTTAAGAAGATGATATTATGATTCTACATGCAAAATCACTCAAGTTTCATATAAGGCACACTCCAAACGGAGCAACGGGCTAAAAGATACACATGAAACAAGATATAACAACAAGCTGAAATTAACAGCCACATAGCAACTTTGGAGCATGATAAATATAAGCTACAGCACTCAAACATGGCAACATGAAGCATGTACATGAAGTAGACATATCCTACAGCAACCAACTCCATTGAAGCATCTCCATAGGAGGCATGGATCAATAGCAACAAGCTACAACATTTTGATCATGACACTAAAAACCTGACAGCAATATTTTATAGCAACTTGGGAGCAAGAATTAAATAAGCTACAGCATGGCAAATGAGCAAGTAAAGGCATGAATGGATAGATAACAACATATACAACAAGGAATGATCAATGGCCATCCCAAAACTAACATGGATTTACCTAGGGCATCAAGCAAACATAGCATCAGGATATTACAGATTCCAGACTAGTGAAATTTCACTAAGTGTTAAAACAGTAACAGCAACATGGCAAGTTTGCAAGCATGTTTAAGTCAACACAAGGCATATCATGGAAAGTTAAATGCACCACATCAAATACCACATCATGGAGATTCTAAAACATGTAGGCATGTGACATGGGGACAAACACATTAAGAGCAACAAGCTCCTCAACTAGGCATCTCGTAACAAGTTTCAGAACATAACAGCCAAATGCACTTTTGCAACAGAGATTAACATGGCAATATGAAGTCAAACAAGCATGCTATAGCAACCAACATGTAGAGCATCTCATGATGAACATGTGGACATATCATTTGCTTCATTTGGATAAACATGCACCAAGTTATCATATCTCAAACATGGCAACAAAATAACAAGTAGCAGCAGTTTATAACAAGTAGCACTTTTGCAGCAGATATTTAAGCATCTAGATGAACTCAAACAAGCATGGCACAATGGAACAAAGTGTAGAGCATATCACCACGGTCATTTTGACATATCATTCTCTCAATTCGGACAAGCACACAAAAAGATATCAGCATGCAAAGATGCAACATTATGCTGACAGAAAAAGGACTTAGCAGAAATTACACAAGGGAAAAAACACACGGGCGCTGAATAATAAAACGCGCACGGGGCGGGGAACTGGGCTGCTCACCTCGCGGGCCGAGGCCCGCGGAAGAGGAGGAGGCAGAGCGGGCCGGCTCGGGCTGGGCTTGGCCCAGTGGGGGAAGGAGGCCGCTGGGCCGGTGTGGAGGCTGGGCCGCGGGGCGATGGAGCTGGGCCGGGCCCATGCGGCTGAGGAAGGCCGCGGCTGGAGGAAGGCCTCGGGCCGGCGAGGTGGCTGGACCTCGTGGCCCATCTGGCCGACGCGAAGCGCCCAGGAACTGCGGACGAGCGCTCGTCCTCCTCGCGAGCTCGAGCTCGAGGCAGGGAGGAACGGCGGCGCGCCTCGCCGACGGCGGCAGGGAGGCGAGGACGGCCAGGAGGCAGCCGGACGGCGGATCCGGCCGGCGACTCGCCGGATCCGGCCGGAGGGAGGCGGCGAGCTGCTGTAGATCCACGGGAGGAGCGGGGGCGAAGGCTGCGGGAGGCGGCGGACGGGATCCGGGCCCGGGCGGGCCGGATCTGGGCTTCCGCGGGCCCGTGCGGTGGGGGAAGAAGGTGGCGGCTGCGATGGAAGCACGGCGCGGCAAGGGTGGAAGCACTGTGCGGCGAGGGTGGAAGCACGGCGCGGTGAGGGCGGAAGCATTGGGCGGCGGCGGTGGAAGCACTGCGCGGAATTTGAGGAGGGAGATAGGGGAAGGCCAAAAATGGACTAGGGGGAGTCCATTTATAGCAGGAGGGCTAGGGTTTGGAGTTTGGAGGGGTTTTAGAGCCCTCCGATCGCGATCCGACGGATCCGATCGCGAGGTGAGGTAGGATGGACCTAGGGGAGGTTATTGGGCTGGGTAGGAGGGGTTGGGCTGAGGTGAGAGGAGAGGGAGAGAGGCCCGCGGGGGTTTTCGGAGACCGAAAACGTCCGACGAAATAACCGGCTACTAGTGCCGCTATATATATCCGTTGAGCTATCAAACGAGCTCCGAATGCGATGAAATTTGGCTGGCAGCCTGTCTACACTATAATAAGACCACATGCCAAGTTTCAACCCATTCCGAGAACATTTTTCGGCCAGTCACAAAATAAATATTCGGAGGCACCGCGGGCGCGTGCAAGTGTGTCTGGGCTCAGAACGGACAACGGAAAGGACGAGGAGACTCGAGCGGATGCAAATTTTCAAAACATGCTGATGCAACACACAAGATGACATGGCAAGATGCAACACGCAAGCATATGACAAGGCACTGACAACGAATAACTGGCTGACACCTGGCGCACCGGTCTCGGGGTGTCACACCTGGGTGGCGGTCCAAAAGAAAAATAGGCAATCACTGGAATACCCAGATGCCTCAATCCACCCAAATATGTGTTAAAGTTGCCACCTTAAGTTGAACCATTAATTAACAACTCACATCTGTCATGGATTTCACTCAAAGCCAACCACGTCTACGAGCATAGCATGTCCTAACAGCAAACGTAGAAGTAACTCCCAAAGGTTTGAATGTAATGCAGGTAATAGGTACTACCTCAAACTACTTCCCAATCCCACAAGTTAATTGATCCTACTCATGCAATGTGTGAGGGTTGGACTAATGCAATGAAAACTGGGTAATTGGAAAGTATGATCAAAGTGTTACTTGTCTTGCTGATGATCCGCAAAACCTAGAGACTCAAAGTAGCAAGCGGCACACTCTGGGTACTCTATCGCAATCAAACAAGCACACAATAAGTACTTAACTAATGCACGGGTAAAACTCGAATAAGAGATCTAACCAGAAAGTTCAACTTAAGAACTCCGGTTTGCAAAAAGAATCACCTCGAAAGAAGCAACGAAACTCAAATTGCGAAAGAAACGAGCTCCGGTTTGCTAATTGGCCTAAAGTCAAATTTTACAGTAGCCAAAACCTTGTTCAAGTTGGTTAAACGTAAAGAGGGCATCGAGACGAAGATCTGGGATTTTGAATCACCTGATTCCGACTCTCGAGCGAAAAGAAAAACGAAAAACAAGATCAGGGCAGAAATCACGATCGGAATAATCGCGGATAAAATACCCCGAAAAAGAAAATGGACGAACAGGCTAACGAACGAACGTTCGCTTTCTGTGGCTAACTAACGAAAACCGTTCGTTAAAACGAACGTACGGACGAACGACCGCTAAATAACTAAACCGACGAAAACCGATCCGATCTAACCTAATAAAACAGATCTACGGTTTTTTTTAAAACCGAGCGGTTAAAACAAAACGGCATCTACCTCGCGAACTCCGGTGAGACGGCAGCGGCGGTCCGGTGGTCCGGCGGCGGGCGCCAGGGCGGCGGGGTGGTGCGGCGGCGGCGGGGCGGCGGGGTGGTGCGGTGGCGGCAGTCGTGGGCGGCGGGGCAGCAGCGGGCGGCGGCGGCAGTCGCGAGCTGCAGGGCGGCAGCGGCGGCGCTAGGCGGCGGCGGCGGCAGTCGCGGGCGGCGGCTAGGGTTTCGCGGGGCGGGGCTGGCGACGGTTTGGGCCAGCTTGGGCGACTTATAAAGCCCAGAGTCCTGGGCTAGTAAGACTCAAGTCGGTTTCCTATTTTTTTATAGAGTCCCGGCGCAGAAAAACTAACGAAAGAAATACTAAATGAACTCCAAAATGCCCAAAATAAATTTTCACCGTCCTCTAATAATATTTAGAACAAAGTGAACATTTTTCCCGGACCTAAATGCAATTTTGAAAAACGAATATTTTTCCTATGCAAATAAATCCAGAAAAATACCAAAAGTGATTTTAATATTTTTCCTCCAATATTTCTGTTATTTTGGAGAAGTCATATTATCTCCGCTCATATATTGTATTTAGAAATATTTTTAGGAGAGAAAAATAATTAGAATCACACTGTCCTCGTACCGGTATTCGAGCGAACTCAAATACGAAAACGGTAAAATTCCCAACTCTCTCCGTAGGTCCTTGAGTTGCTTAGAATTTCGAGGAACGCCACAAACAAAAATGCAAAAACAATGAGATGCAATATGATCTATGTATAACATTTCAAATTGAAAATTTGGGATGTTACAAACCTACCCCCCTTAGAATGAATCTCGCCCTCGAGATTCGACTTGGCTAGAGAACAGGTGTGGGTGGTCCTTGCGTAGATCGTCTTCTCGTTCCCAGGTGGCTTCTTCCTCGGTGTGGTGACTCCACTAAACTTTGCAAAACTTGATAACCTTACTGCGGGTAACTCTACTCGAAAATTCGAGAATCTTAACCGGCTTCTCCTCGTAAGTCAGATCACTATCCAACTGAATTGCTTCCAGGGGTACTGTGTCTCTAAGCGGTATATTGGCCATCTCCGCAGGACACTTCTTAAGCTGCGATACGTGAAACACGTTTTGCACTCCTGACAATCCTTTGGGCAACTCCAACTTATAGGCAACCTCTCCCATGCGTTCCAAAACACGGTAAGGTCCCACAAATCTCGGGGCTAACTTTCCTTTAACTCCGAAACGTTTAACTCCTCGCAGAGGCGATACTCTCAAGTATGCTCAATCTCCGATCTCATAGGCTATCTCCTTGCGCTTCGAGTCTGCATAACTCTTCTGCCTGGACTGAGCTACTTTCAGTCTATCTCGGATTAACTTCACCTTCTCCTCAGACTCTTTGATCAAGTCCGGTCCAAACAACTGTCGGTCTCCAACTTCATCCCACGACAACGGTGTTCGGCATCTCCTTCCATACAATGCCTCGAACGGTGCCATCTTCAAACTGGCTTGGTAACTGTTGTTGTATGATAACTCCGCTTAGGGAAAGTTGTCATCCCAACTAGATCCATAATCTAATGCACAGGCTCTCAGCATATCTTCCAAAATCTGATTGACTCTCTCCGTCTGTCCATCTGTCTGCGGATGAAAAGTTGTGCTAAACTCTAGTCTGCTACCCAAAGTTTCATGTAACTGATTCGAGAACTTTGAGGTAAACTGGGTTCCTCTATCTGATACGATGCTCCTCGGAACTCCATGCAGACATACAATTCTGGTCATGTATATCTTTGCTAACTTTGCATTGGTATATGTGGTTTCCACAGGGATAAAGTGGGCTACCTTCGTCAATCGGTCCACTACTACCCAGATTGAATCATATCATGCCTTGGTCCTGGGCAATCCAGTGATAAAATACATGCCAAGCTTCTCCCACTTCCATTAGGGTATTGGCATAGGTTGTAACAATCCTGCTGGCTTCTGATGTTCTGTCTTTACTCTCTGACATACATCACAAACTACTACATACTCCGCAATATCCTTCTTCATACCGGTCCACCAGAAAATATCCTTCAAATCCAAATACATCTTAGTATTTCCTGGATGAATCGAGTATGGCGAATCATGGGCCTCCTGTAAAATCAACTTCCTGATCTCCGGGTCATTAGGCACATAGATTCGATCCTCAAACCATAGGGTGTCGTGTTCATCCTCACGAAAACCTTTAGCTTTTCCTTCGCTCATCCTCTCCTTTATAGCGACAACCTCCTTGTCAGCTTTCTAAGCTTCTCTGATTTTATCAATCAGGGTAGACTGGATTTCTAATGTTGCTACATAGCCTCTCGGAACTATCTCCATACGTAGTTCTCGTAGGTCCTCGGCTAACTCCTTTGGAAATTCTTCCATCATTAGGGTATTGACATGGCTCTTACGGCTTAGCGCATCGGCTACTACGTTAGCCTTTCCGGGATGATAATGCAATCTCATGTCATAATCCTTAATGAGTTCCAGCCATCTCCTTTGCCTAAGATTCAGCTCCTTCTGAGTGAATATGTACTTCAAACTCTTGTGATCCGTATATACTTCACAATGGTTTCCGATAAGAAAATGTCTCCACGTCTTCAATGCATGCAATACGGCTGCTAACTCCAAATCGTGGGTGGCATAGTTCAGCTCATGAGGTTTTAGCTGTCGTGAAGCATACGAAACAACTCTTCCTTCCTGCATAAGAACTACTCCAAGTCCTCGACGTGAAGCGTCGCAGTACACCTCATAATTCTTATGTTGATATGGCAGAATCAACACAGGGGATGAGACCAAACGTTTCTTTAATTCCTGAAAACTGGCCTCACATTCTTCTGTCCAACTGAACTTGGTGTCCTTCTTTAGCAACTCCGTCATTGGCTTTGCAATCCTCGAGAAATTCTCGATGAATCTCCGGTAGTATCCTGCAAGTCCAAGAAAACTTCGGATCTCTCCAACTGTCGTTGGTGCTTCCCAATGGGTCACAGTGTCCACCTTAGCGGGATCTACTGCTATTCCTTCTCCGGATATAACATGTCCGAGAAATTCGACTTCCTTCAACCAAAACTCACATTTGCTAAACTTGGCATATAACTGATGTTCTCTGAGCTTCTCCAATACGAAACGCAAATGCTCTGCATGCTCCTCTTCATCCTTCGAGAAGATCAATATATCATCTATGAACACTACGACGAACTTATCCAAATACTCCATAAACACTTTGTTCATCAGGTTCATAAATTATGCCGGTGCGTTCGTCAGACCAAACGACATAACGGTATACTCGTACAACCCATACCTAGTGGTAAAGGCCGTCTTAGGTATATCCCGCTCTCGGATCTTCAATTGGTGGTACCCTGACCGCAGATCGATCTTGGAAAATATCTTAGCTCCTTGCAATCTATCAAACAGATCATTGATCATCGGAAGTGGGTACTTGTTCTTGATCGTTACTTCGTTCAGCCCTCTGTAATCAACAACCATTCTTAACGATCCATCCTTTTTCTCCACTAAAAGTACTGGCGAACCCCAAGGCAAAGAACTTGGGCGTATGAATCCTTTATCCAGTAACTCCTTAATCTGTTTCTTTATCTCTTCCAAATCCTTTGCGGGCATCCTATACAGTCTCTTAGAAATTGGTCTGGTGCCTGGCAAAATTTCAATCAAAAACTCTATATCTCTATCCGGTGGCATGCCAGGTAACTCCTCTGGAAACACATCCGGATAATCCTTCACTACTGGCACTTCCTCCTGAACAACTCTCGTGAGAGAATGTACTTGAGTCCTTATAGGCGAATGCCTAGATACATACTTAATCCTTTTTCCCTCCGGGGTGGTGAGAAAAATAGACTTACTGGCATAGTCAATGTTACCTCCATACTTCGATAGCCAATCCATACCTAATATCACATCCAATCCTTGTGACTCCAGAACTATTAGGTCAGAGGGGAAAGTATGGCGTCCTATGATCAATGGCGTCTGAAAACATCCTTGGTGTGCCATATAATCTGCTCCAGGTGAACTTACTAACATGGGGGTCTTAAGAACTTGGGTGGACATCCTATGTCTATTTATGAATCCCATTGAAATATATGAATGCGATGCACCAGTATCGAAAAGAACTATTGCGGTAAATGTCTTAACCAAAAACTTACCGACAACAGCATCTGGTTGCTCTTCTACCTCCTCCACGGTCACGTGGTTCACTTGTCCTTTATTGAACGGGTTGGGCTTCTTCGCGGCGCTTCCATTGTCGTTCCCATTCTTAGCTTCTGGGCATTCATTGGCATAATGTCCATTCTTCCCGCACTTGTAACAAGTGACATGGCTAAAATCCCACTTGGTGGGTGTGGACGGTGTAGGGCGGTTCTTGTTTCCATTTGATCCATTCCCATTTCCATTGCCATTCTTGGTGACATTGTGATTGTGCGGGCTACCTCCTCCATGGGTATGCTGAAACTGTCCTACCGTTTTAGGGGTAAAACGGGGCTTCTGCTGAGCTCCAGAATTATACTTTCCTTGCCCATACTTCCTCTTGCGACATTCAATCTGTTGATGCTTCCTTTCAATCATTAGGGCGCGATCAACCAACTCCTGGTAGTTATTGAAAGTTGCCACCATCAACTGTACACTCATCTCATCATTCAGCCCTTCCATGAATCTCTCCTGCTTAGCGGCATCTGTGGCCACATCATCTGGGGCATAACGAGATAGGGTAGTAAACTCATCCACGTACTGGGGCACAGTACGATTCCCTTGGCGCAAATTGCGAAACTCCTGCTTCTTCATACTCATTGCTCCGGTTGAGACATGGGCGGTACGAAAAGCTTGCTGAAACTGATCCCAAGTCACATTGGCTACAAGGTAAGTGGCTGTGTAATTCTCCCACCATGCTGCGACTGGTCCAGACAACTGGTGTGCGGCAAATCACACCTTCTCAGCATCCGAGCAATTGGCGGTGGTCAAGTCCCTTCCAATCTTGCGTAGCCAGTCATCAGCCACTATTGGTTCGATGCTGCTAGCAAACACGAGTGGTTGCAACCTTAAGAAATGTGTCAGGTTGTCCACGGGTGGTGGTGGTGGAGGGTTGTTATTGTTGTTCTGGTTGTTCTGGACAAGAAGTTGCATCAGGGTGTTCTGCTGCTGGATCAACTGAGTGAGATCAGGGGGAAACTCAAATTCACGTCTTGGAGGCATCTGATGGGTGTAGAGGGAAGAGATTAGAATAGAAAAGAGGTCTCAGGGAAAATCACTACCCATATGCACATGAGGCAAACACACAATCATATCACACCAATCAATTTCAAACAAGGTCTTACAAATCTAACGATCGTTACAAAGGTGCTCTAAAACTAATATATGGGGTAAACTACTAGTCACAGGGTGATCATCTAAAAATATTGATCGGCAGAGGATTCCATAATATCTGCTCCAGCTTCATCTTCATAGTCTTCGTCCTTGCTATCCTCGGCTTCCGAATTTGTGTCATCTATAATGATGTAGTCTTCCGATGGAATCTCCTTGGGTTCTTCTTCCTCGTCTTCTTCTCCCATGAGTATTCCTAACTTCCGTGTCAGGTCATCATTCTTCTCCACAAGTATCTTCATCTCCTCCTCGTATACGTCGCGTGTAGACTTGAGTTCTTCCTCTAACTCCATATTCCTATTTAGGGCTTTCTTCAAATCTATCATCCCAGCACACATCTGGTGCTCCTGGCGACGAATGTGGTGGTTCAACTCCTGGATGAATGATGCAATGGACCTATCCTTCCGGGTGCTAATCATATCCCAATTCTCATCTCGGCGTCCACAAATTTGGTAGATGGTGTCCTTTAGCTCCTGCGTGTAGACTTCTCCAATCCTTCCCATAGCAATGTGGGCTCCCATGCTCCTGCCTAGGCTCCATGTAGGCGCAGTAAAGGAAAATGCTATGAGTGAGGTGACGGGTGCGAACGTCCTTCCTGGAACTTGGGTTTGAATCAACCAACGCTCCTCCTCAGGTAGAGTGGCATTGTAGGTTCCGGTGAAACTTGGTAGTCCAATATTTAGATATCTGGTGACTTCCTTCAGGTGTCGTCCAAATGGCGTATCATCATCTGGTTGCATGAACTTGTGCTTTGCTTCCACCATCCTAAGGAGTAGAAAAGATGAGGAGTCAGATAAGAGAAGAGTGAATAGTGCTCTAGGGTATGTCTTAGTGGTCGTGTCCTACAGTCAGCGTGTGCTCTGATACCATCTTGTAGCGACCAGACCTCAAACAGTCTGATCTCTGTGCATCAGTGTCATCCCTGGATTAGTAATGCTGACACGCACAGTACTTGAAGGATTTAATACAGAGTAGCAATCACACACTTATTACATCGATAGTTCCAACGATGAACTATTACAATAAAAATGGCTTAAGGCCATCTAACACGATAACAGCGAAAGGCTTGGAAGATAAGTGAGTCCATCAACTCCAGCGGCATCACTGAGTATAGAACCACGACCTAAAAGGCATCTTACTCGTCGTCTGAAAAGTCTGCAACATGAAACGTTGCAGCCCGAAAACGGGTCAGCACATGGAATATGCTGGCAAAGCAACATAAGAGAATGCAATGAAAGTAAAGCTATACTATATGCAATATGGCTGGTGGAAAGCTCTATGGTTAAGTTTTTGCGTAAAGCCAATTTTTCCCTACTTCAAAGGAATAGATTTTAATTAACTATCATGGTAGTTGAAACATCGTTGAGAAGATATACATCCTCTCAACCCCAATTAAAATAATCATTAAACCCAACAAAATTAATTTAAAGTAACATGATGAGATTCACATGATAATCCAAGTACTAGATACTCAAGACGTCCATAACCGGGGACACGGCTAATCATGATCAGTTTGTACACTCTGCAGAGGTTTGTGCACTTTTCCCCACAAGACTCGATCGCCTCCGTTTGGTTTCTCGCACTGCATGGTGTTTGAGAAACGGATGACCGAGACACGGTCTTTCCGAAGAGGTCCCCTTAACCAGATAGATAGGCCGGTACACCTACAAAACCCACTACATCTGCTAGCCCATCATGGGAAGGTTTCCAACAACTTACTCAACTATGCCAGAGCCCATATTGTCATGTGGCTGCACACGGAAGTTTCTAGTATGAAAAATCTCATGATCCCTTTGAGCCTGGGTGGCGGTCCAAAAGAAAAACAGGCAATCACTGGAATACCCAGATGCCTCAATCCACCCAGATGTGTGTTAAAGTTGCCACCTTAAGTTGAACCATTAATTAACAACTCACATCTGTCATGGATTTCACTCAAACCCAACCACGTCTACGAGCATAGCATGTCCTAAGAGCAAACGTAGAAGTAACTCCCAAAGGTTTGAATGTAATGCAGGTAATAAGTACTACCTCAAACTTCTTCCCAATCCCACAAGTTAATTGATCCTACTCATGCAATGTGTGAGGGTTGGACTAATCCAATGAAAACTGGGTAATTGGAAAGTATGATCAAAGTGTTACTTGCCTTGCTGATGATCCGCAAAACCTAGAGACTCAAAGTAGCAAGTGGCGCACTCCGGGTACTCTATCGCAATCAAACAAGCACAAAATAAGTACTTAACTAATGCATGGATAAAACTCGAATAAGATATCTAACCAGAAAGTTCAACTTAAGAACTCCGGTTTGCAAAAAGAATCAACTCGAAAGAAGCAACGAAACTCAAACTGCGAAAGAAACGAGCTCCGGTTTGCTAATTGGCCTAAAGTCAAATTTTATAATATCCAAAACCTTGTTCAAGTTGGCTAAACATAAAGAGGGCATCGAGACGAAGATCTGGGATTTTGAATCACCTGATTCCGACTCTCGAGCGAAAAGAAAAACGAAAAACAAGATGAGGGCACAAATCGCGATCGGAATAATCGCGGATAAAATACCCCGAAAAAGAAAACGGACGAATAGGCTAACGAACGAACGTTCGCTGTCTGCGGCTAACTAACGAAAACCGTTCGTTAAAATGAACATACGGACAAACGTCCGCTAAATAACTAAACCGACGAAAACCGATCCGATCTAACCTAATAAAACAGATCTACGGTTTTTTTTTTAAAACGAGCGGTTAAAACAAAACGGCATCTACCTCGCGAACTCCGGCGAGACGGCAGCGGCGGTCCGGCGGTCCGGCGTCGGGCGACGGGGTGGCGGGGTGGTGTGGCGGCGACGGCAGGGCGGCGGGGCAGCAGCGGGCGGCGGCGGCAGTCGCGAGCGGCGGGGCGGCAGCGGCGGCGGCGGCAGTAGTCGCGGGCGGCGGCTAGGGTTTCGCGGGGCGGGGCTGGCGGCGGTTTGGGCCGGCTCGGGCGACTTATAAAGCCCAGAGTCCTGGGCTAGTAAGACTCGAAGTCGGTTTCCTATTTTTTTTATAGAGTCCCGACGCAGAAAAACTAACGAAAGAAATACTAAACGAACTCCAAAATTCCCGAAATAAATTTTCACCGTTCTCTAATAATATTTAGGACAAAGTGAACATTTTTCCTGGACCTAAATGCAATTTTGAAAAACGCATATTTTTCCTATGCAAATAAATCCGCAAATAAATCCAGAAAAATACCAAAAGTGATTTTAATATTTTTCCTCCAATATTTATGTTATTTTGGAGAAGTCATATTATCTCCGCTCATATATTGTATTTAGAAATATTTTTAGGAGAGAAAAATAATTAGAATCACACTGTCCTCGTATCGGTATTCGAGCGAACTCAAATACGAAAACGGAAAAATTCCCAACTCTCTCCGTAGGTCCTTGAGTTGCTTAGAATTTCGAGGAACGCCACAAACAAAAATGCAAAAAGCATGAGATGCAATATTATCTATGTATTACATTCCAAATTGAAAATTTGGGATGTTACATTATCCTTAGTAACTGGATGACTAAGGAAATGTTTCTCGATTATGGAGGTGATAAAGAGTTCGTCGTAAAGGGTTACGCCGATGCAAGCTTTGACACTAAATCCAGCTGACTCTAAGTATCAATCTGGATGCGTATTGAAAGTGGGAGTAATTAGCTAGAGTAGCTCCATGCAGAGCATTGTAGACACATAGAAATTTGCGAAATACATACGGATCTGAATGTGACAGACCCGTTGACTAAACTTCTCTCACGAAGCAAAACATGATCACACCTTAGTACTCTTTGGGTGTTAATCACATAGCGATGTGAACTAGATTATTGACTCTAGTAAACCCTTTGGGTGTTGGTCACATGGCGATGTGAACTATGGGTGTTAATCACATGACGATGTGAACTATCGGTGTTAAATCACATGGCGATGTGAAATAGATTATTGACTCTAGTGCAAGTGGGAGACTGAAGGAACTATGCCCTAGAGGCAATAATAAAGTTGTTATTTATATTTCCTTATATCATGATAAATGTTTATTATTCATGCTAAAATTGTATTAACCGGAAACTTAGTACATGTGTGAATACATAGACAAAACAGAGTGTCCCTAGTATGCCTCTACTAGACTAGCTCATTGATCAAAGATGGTTATGTTTCCTAACCATAGACATGAGTTGTCATTTGATCAATGGGATAACATCATTAGGAGAATGATGTGATGGACAAGACCCATCCGTTAGCTTAGCACTATGATCGTTTAGTTTTACTGCTATTGCTTTCTTCATGACTTATACATGTTCCTATGACTATGAGATTATGCAACTCCCGAATACCGGAGGAACACCTTGTGTGCTATCAAACGTCACAACGTAACTGGGTGATTATAAAGATGCTCTACAGGTGTCTCCGAAGGTGTTCGTGGTGTTGGCATAGATCAAGAATAGGATTTGTCACTCCGAGTGTCGGAGAGGTATCTCTGGGCCCTCTCGGTAATACACATCATAATAAGCCTTGCAAGCAAAAGACTAATGAGTTAGTCACGAGATGATGTATTACGGAACGAGTAAAGAGACTTGCCGGTAACGAGGAACTAGGTATAGAGATACCGACGATCGAATCTCGGACAAGTAACATACCGATGACAAAAGGAACAACGTATGTTGTTATGCGGTTTGACCGATAAAGATCTTCGTAGAATATGTAGGAACCAATATGAGCATCCAGGTTCCGCTATTGGTTATTGACCGGAGATGAGTCTCGGTCATGTCTACATAGTTCTCGAACCCGTAGGGTCCGCACGCTTAACGTTTGATGATGATCGGTATTACGAGTTTATGAGTTTTGATGTACCGAAGGTAGTTTTGGGTCCCGGATGAGATCACGGACATGACGAGGAGTCTCGGAATGTCCGAGGCGTAAATATTGATATATTGGATGACTACATTCGGACACCGAAAGTGTTCTGGAAAGTTTCGGAATTTACCGGAGTGCCGGGGGGTTACCGGAACCCCTCGGGGGAATGGTGGGCCATAGGGGAGAAAGAGGGCAGTAGCCAGGAGGTGGTGTGCCCCCTCCCTAGGGGCAGTCCGAATAGGACTAGGGGAGGGGGCGCGGCCCCTCTTTCCCTCTCCCTCTCCCTCTCCTTCCTTCCCCCTCTCCTTCTTGGTGGACTCCTACTAGGAATAGGATTGCAATCCTATTCCTAGTAGGATTGCCTCTCTAGGCGCACCATAGAGGGCCGGCCGGCCTCTCCCCTTGCTCCTTTATATACGGGGGCAGGGGGGCACCCAAAGACACACAATTGAATTGTTTTAGCCGTGTGCGGTGCCCCCCTCCATAGAAACACACCTCGGTCATACCGTTGCAGTGCTTAGGCGAAGCCCTGCGCCGGTAGATACATCATATCCGTCACCACGCCGTCGTGCCGACGAAACTCTCCCGTGAAGCTCAACTGGATCAAGAGCTCGTGGGACGTCATCAAGCTGAACGTGTGCTGAACGCGGAGGTGCCGTACGTTTGGTGCTTGATCGGTTGAATCGCGAAGAAGTTCGACTACATCAACCGCGTCACTTGACGCTTCCGCTCCCGGTCTACGAGGGTACGTAGACACACGCTCCCCTCTCGTTGCTATGCATCTGGTAGATAGATCTTGCGTGATCGTAGGAAATTTTTAAAATACTATGTTCCCCAACACAAGTTTGGATCCATATACTTTCTACTTGCAGGACTAAACACCATCAGCACTATCCCAAGTCTCGAGATCACAGGATGATTCATGGTCACTCAATCAATTTGCTCCATTTGTTTGATGTGCCATAGAAATTCAAAGTCATGAGTCCCGTTGTGGAGACAATCAAGAGAACGGCAGTAGATCAGAAGAGATCTTGTGGATATGCCCCTCACATTCAGATGTTGATCAATTCCAAGGTAGGAACCGGGACATATCTGCTTGACAAGAGGCATTTACCTCTTAGGCCAAATCTTGAGGACAATGAGGTTGTCATGGATGCATCACATCCTACTTCTGTTGAATGCCAAGAGAAGATTGAGAAGGCAAGGGCAGCCAATGCTGCAAAAGCAGCAAGTGCTTCTGGAATTCCCAAGACCAAGCAAGATCTGCTCAGTTATCTGCTTGAGGCTACCATGAGGATAGAGAAGAGCCTAGCCAGCTTGACTCAAAATCAAGAGAGTTGGTGTAGGGTGGAACCCTAGGGGGGCAATCTTTCACGAAATGGAGGGATCCCACGAAGAACACAGGGAGGAACCACAAAGAGGGAACACTCAAGAACGAAAAAACAATCACACATATGCTAGAACGATGAACAACACGAGTATCATGATGATCCGAACACAATAACGGATGATACAAAAGATAGTCTTCTCTGTGAGGAAGTCTTGATCCCACGAGGGTCTTCTCCATGAGGAGGTCTTCAATCCGGTGTGGATCTTCTCCGAAGAGGGGCCGCGTTCTCTCAAGGGAGTAGAACCACTAGATGAGAAAAGCTCTAGGTCTAAAGATGAGCTATCACAATGCTAACCCTCTCTAGGAGGAGGGGTGGAGTATATATAGTCTAGAGGGGCGAATGGATACATGGGCCTCGGCCCGAAACATTTTGGTGCGCACAGGTGTCGGATTTTCGTCGGCTACCGGATGTCCGATGGCTCGCGAGGGTCCGGACGTCCTGAAGTGGACTTCCGCTATTTTCCTTCTGTTGCATGACACCGGATTTTCGGAGGGGCCTGGCCGTCCGGTCGCCGGTCGTCCAGTGGGTCTCGGTTGTCCGAAGCCTGGAAGTCATCGGACCTCCTGTACTTGTCGGTCGTCCGGCCGCTGTAGCCTGTTCTATCCTAGTTTCTTCTGGCGGTTGGGGGCTTCACGGGCCGGACGTCCGGTATGGGCCAGTCATCCGATGGCTGTAGGAATCCTGGCAGCTCCTTCTTTTGGTCCTCGAACTTGTCGTCGTCGTCTTGTTTACTTGGCATGGCATCTTCATGTTCCTCCTCTCGATACTTGATCACACATAGGGTCTCTGCCTTATGTAGTATCCATGTCTCATGTGATGAAAGTGATAGTTCGGAGAGGAGCGAGTTCACCTTATCTTCGATAGCCCTTGCTCGAGCTCTTGTCATTGGTCCAAGTGATGTCGTAGGAGATGTTGATACGTCCATGGGGATGCTCCGCACCATCGCCCCCCCCCCCCTTGAGAGAGATCCGACCTTGGATCAAAAGCTTCATCACCATGGTAGGGAGAGAGGTCCTTGATATTGAAGATGTCGCTCACGGAGTACTTGTCGCGTGGGATGTCGATCTTGTAAGCGTTATTGTTGAAGCGTGCAAGCACCTTGAATGGTCTGTTGGCTCGAGGTAGAGGTAGAATGTCCAATGGGGACAACGGGTTGAAGCCGTAGACAACCTCGAAGGGGGACTTGTCGGTTGTTGAGTGTCTTGCGCGATTGTAGGCGTACTCGGAAATGGGCAAACATTGCTCCCATTCCTTGATGTTCTTCTTGATCAACACGCGAAGAAGCGTCGAAAGTGTGTGGTTTGTCACCTCCGTTTGGCCATCGGTTTGTGGGTGGTATGCCTAAGAAAATAGTAGCTCGATTCCGAGCTTGGCGCAAAGCGTCTTCCAAAAGTAGCTTAGGAACTTGACGTCGCCGTCTGAGACGATCGTCTTGGGTACTCCATGTAGGCGCAAGATTCCCCTACAAAAGAGATTTGCAACATGTGAAGCATCGTCTATCTTGTTGCATGGAATGAAATGAGCCATTTTGGAAAATCTATCCACAACAACAAAAACAAAATCCTGGCCATTTTGAGTTCTAGGCAAACCTAGTACAAAGTCCATGCTAATGTCTTCCCAAGGTTGATATGGATTAGTGATAACCCACAAGTATAGGGGATCGCAACAATTTTCGAGGGTAGAGTATTCAACCCAAATTTATAGATTCGACACAAGGGGAGCCAAAGAATACTTGAGGGTATTAGCAGCTGAGTTGTCAATTCAACCACACCTGGAGATTAATTATCTACAGCAAAGTGATCAGTAGCAAAGTAGTTTGATAGTTTTGATAGTAGTGACAGCAGCAATAGTAACAGTAACAGTGATAGCAGTAATTTTGTAGCAAGTGTAACAGTAGCAGCAACAGTAGTAACTTAGCAAGATCAATATTTGATAAATTTGTAGCCATTGGATCGGTGATTCATTGGATGATATTCATCATGTGATAGTTATAACCTAGGGCGACACGGCACTAGCTCCAGTTCATCGATATAATGTAGGCATGTATTCCGTAAATATTCATACGTGCTTTATTAAAAGAACTTGCATGACATCTTTTATCCTACCCTCCCGTGGCAGCGGGGTCCATATTGGAAACTAAAGGATATTAAGGCCTCCTTTTAATAGAGAACTGGAACAAATCATTAACACATAGTGAATACATGAACTCCTCAAACTACGGTCATCACCGGGAGTGGTTCCGGTTATTGTCACTCCGGGGTTGCCGCATCATAACACGCAGTAGGTGACTATAACTTGCAAGATCGGATCTAAAACATGGATATAATGATGAATTCATAAACGGTTCAGATCTGAGTTCATGGCACCCGGGCCCAAAGTGACAAGCATTAAGCATAGCAAAGTCATACCAACATCAATCTAAGAACATAATGGATACCAGGGATTGGGCCCTAACAAAACTAACTCAATTACATGATGAATCTCATCCAACTCCTCACCGACCAGCGAGCCTACGAAGGAGTTACTCACTCCCGGTGGGGAGCATCATGGAATTGGCGATGGAGAAGGGTTGGTGATGACGAATAACAAAGATCCCCCTCTCCGGAGCCCTAATTGGACTCCAGATCTAGCCTCCCGAGGAAGAAGAAGAGGTGACGGTGGCTCCGTCTCGTGGATCGCGATAATTATTTCTCCCTGATTTTTTCCTCCAAAAATAGGAATTTATAGGGTCAAGGTTGTCGTCTGCGGGGCCACGAGGTGGGTACAACCCACCTGGGCGCGCCAGGAGAGGGGGCGCCCTCGTGGGTTGTGCCCACCCAGGGCCCTCTCTCTGGTGGGTCTTGGCTCCAGTAATTTTCTTTTATTCCATAAAAAATCCTCGCAAAGTTTCGTTTCATTCCAAGAACTTTTTCTTCACAAAAACAACACCATGGTAGTTCTGCTGAAAACAGCTTCAGTCCAGGGTTAGTTTCATTCAAATCATGCAAATTAGAGTCCAAAACAAGAGGAAAAGCATGAGAAAAGGTAGATACATTGGAGACGTGTCAACTCCCCAAGCTTAAACCTTTGCTTGTCCTCAAGCAATTCAGTTGATAAACTAAAAGTGAGAAATAAAACACTTTCACGAACTCTTTTGCTCTTGTTTGCATAAATAAGCTTAAACAACACCTAGGTTTTCAGCCAACATTATAACTAACCATGTCAACAATAACATTTAAAGATTATATTAACTCATATCAATGACATAATCAGCTAGTGAGCAATAATAAGATATGTCAAACAACAACATGTTGTCAAAGCAACCATGATATAATATGACAATAGTGGTATCTCGCTAGCCCTTTCTGAGACCGCAAAACATAAATGCAGAGCACCTCCAACGTTCAAGCAGCGACTAAACATTGTAATTCATGGTAGAAAATATCCAATCATGCTAACACCCAGCATTCACTACACACAATGCATAGGCATGACAACAGTGCTCTTACATCTGGCACTTATTAGAGAATGTGATGACACAACATAAAAGTAAAATAGGAAGTCCCTTCGCAAAGGGAAGCAGTGATTTGTAGAGGTGCCAGAGCTCAAGTTTTAAAACAGAGGAAAATGATATTTTGAGAGGTGCACCCTTCTCATTCACTTCACGACTATCAGCTATCGACATCTCCCATGCTAAACGAGCTAGTGGTGATTCCCAAGCAGAAAAGTAAATGTTTGAACTCCATTGGGAGTTTTTTTGTTTTTTTGTAAGCTTTTTCTTTTTGCAGTTTGGGACTGGGAATCCCTATTACTGCCCTTTTCTCGTGCAATGGCAAGTGAATAAACACTCAACCTGGGAATAACCTGCTTAGCATGGAAAATACCGACCACCTCTTGTCGTTCCATGAACGATCCAGACACACAAATGAGGATATTTATTTGAATTTTTTAGAGGTGGCACATGCCAATTTACTTAGGATGGCAGGGTAATACCGCATATAGGTACGTATGGTGGACTCATCTGGATTAACTTTGAGTTTTAGAATTTGATGCACAAGTAGTATTCCCGCTTAGTACAGGTGAAGGCTAGCAAATAGGTTGGGAAGCGGCCAGCTAGAGAGCAACAATGGTCATGAACATGCATCATGCATAATAAACATTGGGCACCCGCATGAGTAGGATATGTACACCATGAACATAAATATTATAGAGGCTATATTGGTTTTGATTCAACTACTTGCATAAATATGTGCCAAGTCAAGCCACTTGAACATTCAGAGGAGGATACCATATCATCATACTACATCACAATCAGTTGAACGCTATGTTGATATCCAAGATAAATCATTAGTAAACCTAGCTACTTATGCATGGCATGAGAAACTATAATCTCTAATTGTCATGGCAAACCTGTTTAATCATAGTGAGCTGAATCATTGTTACTAGGTTAAACATATTTACACAAACAGAACAAGTCGAGTGCATACCAGTTTCTCCTTGCCACGACCAGTTCATTGTATATCGTCATTATTGCCTTTCACTTGCACGACCGAATGATATGAAAATAATAATATTGCAAGAGTGCCGTGGACTAAGATGGGATCTGCAAAACATTTTATTCAATAGGAGAAGACAAGGTAAAATGTGATCTTCATTAGTTCAACAATTATTCATATGAGAGCCACTCAACATTTTCATCGTGGTCTTCTCCTCGGTACAACTCGAATAAAAGGAAAATAAATTCAAAGAAAAACATTGAAATATTTTTGGAGTTTTTGGTTTTCTTGAACACGCAAATACAAGGAAAAACAAAAAAACTATAAAAACTATTTACACAGGAAAGCTCCCAACAAGCAAAAGAAGAACAAGGAAATCTTTTTGGATTTTCTTTTTAGTGCTACTACTAAGCATGCATAGAAAGTAAATTACTACAAGTATTTTTTTTGTTTTTTCTAAAGTTTTTCAAACACACGAGAAGAAAGCAAGAAAATAAATCTAAGCATGGATGATACAATGAAAAAAGTGTGAGCACCGACAAATAGAATAATATATAAACATAAATGTAATGTCAGTGAGGAACACGCACTACCCCAAGCTTAGGCTTTTGGCCTAGATTGGTAGTCGATCAGTAGCCTGGAGGATAGTAGTCAGCGTGGAAGCTCACGGAGGCTCTCTATGTGGACGCCTTAGCCTGTCGTGCTGCCACCACTACTGCGTTATGAGCTCGGGCCTCGCTCTCAAGAACAAAATATCTTCCCTTGCCGTTATAGTCAAAAAGAGCATGCGCAGGCAAATATGTGTCCACAACATGTGATTGGTTAAACAACAGATTATAAGTGAAGTTATGAATCTTTCCTCTAAGGAATTTACGGTCTTTTAAAGCACCAAAATCTAAATACCGAGTAGGTAGGATAGGGTCAAATGGCAAAGGTGAAATATCCAGCCCTCGTGCTAATCGTGTAGCATAAATTCCACCATAGAACCAGCCACTCTTAGCAGTATGCTGAAGTTTGGGTGCAATAATTGCCCCAAGGTTATAATTTCTTTCACCAGTAAGGGCAGTGCGTATGAGGCTCAAGTTTGGAGCACAAAGTGCACTACAATCTTGTTTGCCTACTACACATTTCCTGTTGAATAATGCAAAATACTGAATTCCGGGAAAATGTATACTCTTTATTCTACCCTGTGTCACTCCCCTATTTTCACCGTAACAAAGGCTAGTCAAGAAAGACTCGAACTCGGCCTTTGGTGGCTCATCGAGTGAACCCCAAAATGGAAGTTTGCAAGGATAAGAAAAATTCTCCAGTGGGATAGTAAATGGGTTATCATAAAGCATAAACGACACCCTAGACTCACGTGGAAAATATTTAAACCCTTTGACAAATGATTCAGTGAGAAGTTGGCGCTGTTCACACTTATCTGAAAGGTAGGGACCAAGATTGTCATTGTGAACATATTGCTCAAATTCCTCCTTGATGACTATTTGCAGCATAAATTCATCGTAAGGCCATAAACATGTTTTGGTGGCGGCATCTCGGGTAGAACTTGCACTCGATTCTACATAGGATCGGTGAGCAGAATTGTCACTAGAAGATGCTCCCGAGGATCTTCTTCTCGAAGAAATCCTTCCAAACAAGTTCATAATGTCCGCGCACAATTTTCCTATGAACAGAAACCTGTAATTTTAATCCACAAATTTTTCTCAACAAAACTTCACAAGATTGGTAGCAACTACTCATAGGGATACATATAAGCCAAAGCAATCATTCAAACTACTTAGAACACTAAGAATTGAACATGCAAGCACATCTGCAGCATCACCAAGAGTAGCTAATTATTCAAAGTATAAACCACTAAAACAAAAACTAATTGGACAAATGGTGGAGTCACATACCAAGCAACAATCCCCCAAAACAGTATCGGAAACGGAGCTTCGAGCAAATAGATCAAAATCTGCGGGTTTGAGCTCAAGAACACGGGAGAGATGGCAATGGAGATTTTTTTTCAGGAGGTAAGTGATGATGTGGGCTAAAGAGGTAAGTGAGAGGGCCCACATGGGGACCACAACCCACCAGGGCACACCTAGGTGGGTTGTGCCCACCTAATGCACCCCCTCTCTGGTATTATTTGCACCGAAAATTCTTAAATATTCAGAGAGAAAAACGTATAAAATTTTCAGGGCCTTCTGAGAACTTTTATTTTTGGGTCATTTGTTATTGCCCACGGAAAATTCAAAAAACAAACAAAACATGGCATTTTATTTTTATTAACTAGTAAAAACAGAAAATAAAAAGTAAGGACATTAGGTAGTGCTTACTAAATTCATCAACTTCATACCGCCCAAAAATGATTCCTTAATAAGGTTGATCACGTCTTATTAACAACCACTTTCGATTAGCATGAAACCGAAGAACTTTCATAAATCACTAAGTTACCTCAATGGGGATATGGATGTCCCCAACAATAAGCATTTCATATTTCTTTTTGATAGTAGGTAAAGGTATTTGAAAACTTCCAATAGTGATTATCGGAGATCTTTCAATAACATTAATACCATTCACTTGAAATTGTTTCTTCGGAAAGTGCATCGTATGCTCATTACCATTAATATGAAAAGTGACCTTGCTTTCATTACAATCGATAACAGCCCCTCGAGTATTCAAGAAGGGTCTACCAAGAATAATAGACATATTGTCGTCCTCGGGCATCTCAATTATAACAAAGTCAGTCAAGATAGTAACATTAGCAACAACAACACGCACATCCTCACAAATACCGATAGGTATGGCAGTTGACTTGTCAGCCATTTGCAAAATATTTCAGTAGGTGTGTGTTTATTTAAGTCAAGTCTTTTATATAAAGAGAAAGGCATAACACTAACACCAGCTCCTAAATAACACAAAGCAGTTTTCACATAATTCATTTTTATAGAGCAAGGTATAGTTGGTATACCCGGATCTCCAAGTTTTTTAGGTACTCCATCTTTGAAAGTATAATTAGCAAGCATAGTGGAGATTTCAGCTTCCGGTATTTTTCTCTTATTAGTGATGATGTCTTTCATATACTTTGCATAAGGAGGCATTTTTAAGATATCAGTCAAGCGAGTACGCAAAAAGACTGGCCTCAGCATTTCAGCAAAGCATTCAAATTCTTCATCATCTTTCTTTTTAGTTGACTGGGGTGGAAAAGGCATAGGTTTTTAAACCCCCAGTTCTCTTTCTTTACCGTGTTTTCTAGCAATGAAGTCTCTTTTGTCATATGTTTTATTTTTAGGTTGTGGGTTATCAAGATCAACAGGTGGTTCTATCTCAACATCATTATCTGGTTCTTTTTCATTTGGTTGAGCATCTTCATGAACCTCATCATTATATTTTTCATTATCACTAGGTGAGTGTTCATTACCAGATTGAGTTTCAGTATTAGAGATAGAAATATCATTATCATTGTCAGGAGGTTTTTCTACTTCATCTTCACTAGTGGCATGCATAGTCCTATCATTCTTATTTTTCTTTTTCTTTTTAGAAGGACTAGGTGCAGTAGTGTTATTTCTTTGAGAGTCCTGTTAAATTCTTTTTGGGTGTCCCTCGGGATAAAGTGGTTCCTAAGTCATTTTACCTCCTCTAGTTGCAACTCTAACAGCAAAGTCATGCATATTATGATTCATTTCATCAAGTAATTCTCTTTGCGATTTAGCAACTTGTTCTAGTTGAGTTTGAACCATAGAAGCATGTTTTCCAACACCTCTAACATCATTTGAAATTCTAAATAACAAGTCACTCAAGCTAGAAATCATATCAGAATTGTATTTCAATTGTTTCATAACATTTGCATTGAAGTGGTCTTGTTTTCTAATATAGTTTTCGAACTCATAAAGGCATTGGCTAGGATGCATATTGTGAGGATTATCATTATCATTGAACTTCATAAGAGAATTTACCTCTACCACCTCAGGCAGTGGTGGCGTATTAAGCCCATGTGTTTCTTCAATAGGAGGTAAATTTTTAACATCCTCGGCTTTAATACCTTTTTCCTTCATAGATTTCTTTGCCTCTTGCATAGCTTCAGGACTGAGGTAATATACCCCTCTTCTTTGGAGTGGGTTTAGGCTGTGGTTCAGGAAGATTCCAATCATCATAATTCTTCAATATATTATTCAATAATTCTTCATCTTGAGCAATAGTTCATTCCTTGAAAACACAACCAGCACAACTATCTATAAAGTCCCTAGAAGCATCGGTTAATTAGTCCATTATAGAAGATATCAAGTATTTCATTTTTCTTAAGAGGATGATCAGGCAAAGCATTAAGTAACCGGCAAAGCCTCCCCCAAGCTTGTGGGAGACTCTCTTCTTTAGTTTGCAGAAAGTTAAATATTTCATGTAAGGCAGCTTGTTTCATATGAGCAGGAAAATATTTTTCAGAGAAGTAGTAAATCATATCTGGGGGACTACACACACAACCAGGAGCAAGAGTATTGTACCAAGATTTAGCACCACCCTTTAATGAGAACGGAAATAATTTGAGAATAAAGTAGTAACGAGTTTTCTCATCGTGAGTGAAAAGGGTGGCTATATCATTCAACTTAGTAAGGTGTGCCACAACAGTTTCGGTTTCATAACCATTGAAAGGATCATATTCAACCAAAGTAATTAACTCTGGGTCGACAGAGAATTCATAATCCTTATCATCAATAAAGATAGGTGAAGCAGAAAACTTAGGATCACATTTCATTATAGCATTCAGAGATTTTTTTTATACTTGTGTAGTAATTTTTCTAGATCATCTCTATCATTACAAGCAAGAATATCTCTAGTTGCTTCTTCACTGATAACATAACCTTCTGGTACCTTAGGCAATTCATATCTAGGAAGGCTAGTTCTAGCATGTGTTTTAGGAGTTTCAGTTTCAAGCTCATCATCAGATTCAACTACATCATGTTGTATTACTCTAGCAATTTGTTCATCAAGAAATTCACCAAGTGGCACATCATCATTATCAAGCAAGGTACTAGCATCATCATAAGCATCATTCAGAGTAGAAGTAGCATCATCAATAACTTGAGACATATTAGAATTGATAGCATGTGGTGGTGTTGCAAGTTTACTCATAACAGAAGGTGAATTTCAAGCAGAACTGGATGGCAGTTCCTTACCTCCCCTCATCTTTGAGGGAAATATCTTAGTCTTTGGATCCTTCAGATTCTTCATAGTGATAATATGATAATAATCCCAAGTGACTCGACAAATATAGATATGCTTTCCGGCAACGGCGCCAGAAAAAGGTCTTGATAACCCACAAGTATAGGGGATCGCAACAGTTTTCGAGGGTAGAGTATTCAACCCAAATTTGTAGATTTGACACAAGGGGAGCCAAAGAAAATTTGTGGGTATTAGCAGTTGAGTTTTCAATTCAACCACACCTGGAGATTAATTATCTGCAGCAAAGTGATCAGTAGCAAAGTAGTTTGATAGGTTTTATAGTAGTGACAGCAGCAATAGTAACAGTAACAGTGATAGCATAGTAATTTGGTAGCAAGTGTAACAGTAGCAGCAACAGTAGTAACTTAGCAAGATCAATATTGGACAAATTCGTAGGCATTGGATCAGTGATTTGTTGGATGGCATTCATCATGTGACAGTTATAACCTAGGGCGATACGGCACTAGCTCGAGTTCATCGATATAATGTAGGCATGTATTCCGTAAATACTCATATATGCTTTATTAAAAGAACTTGCATGACATCTTTTGTCCTACCCTCCCGTGGCAGCGGGGTCCATATTGGAAACTAAGGGATATTAAGGCCTCCTTTTAATAGAGACCCGGAACAAAGCATTAACACATAGTGAATACATGAACTCCTCAAACTACGGTCATCACCGGGAGCGGTTCCGATTATTGTCACTACGGGGTTGCCGGATCATAACACGTAGTAGGTGACTATAACTTGCAAGATCGGATCTAAAACATGGATATAATGATGAATTCATAAACGGTTCAGATCTGAGTTCATGCCACCCGGGCCCAAAGTGACAAGCATTAATCATAGCAAAGTCATAGCAACATCAATCTCAGAACATAGTGGATGCTAGGGATCGGTCCCTAACAAAACTAACTCGATTACATGATGAATCTCATCCAACTCCTCACCGACCAATGAGACTACAAAGGAATTACTCACTCCCGGTGGGGAGCATCATGGAATTGGCGATGGAGAAGGGCTGGTGATAACGAAGAATGAAGATCCCCCCTCTTCGGAGCCCCAAACGGACTCCAGGTCTGGCCTCCCGAGGAAGAACAGGAGGTGACGGCGACTTCGTCTTGTGGATCGCGATAATTCTTTCTCCCTGATTTTCTCTCTACAAAAATAGGAATTTATAGGGTTGGGGTTATCCTCTACGGGGCCACGAGGTGGGTACAACCCACCTGGGCGCGCCAGGAGAGGGGGCGTGCCCTGGTGGGTTGTGCCCACCCAGGGGCCCCTCTCTGGTGGGTCTTGGCTCCAGTAATTTTCTTTTATTCTATAAAAAATCCTCGCAAAGTTTTGTTTCATTCCGAGAACTTATATTTCTGCCCAGGGCTTTGCCTAAGCACTACAATATGAATTGAGGTGGACTCTGTGGAGGGGGGCACCACACATGGCTAAAACAACTGTTAACTTGTGTGTACTAAGGTGCCCCCTGCCCCCGTATATAAAGGAGCAAGGGGGAGGCCGGCCGGCCCTATAGGGCACGCCAAAAGGGGGGCAATCCTAGTCCTAGTAGGAGTTGGACCCCCCCCCCCTTCCTAGTCCAACTAGGAGAAGAATGAAGGAGAGGGAGAGGAGAAGGAAGGAGGGGCGTCGCCCCTCCACCAAGTCTAATTCAGACTAGGCCCATGGGGGATGCGCGGCCATCCCTTGGCTGCCTTCCTCTCTCTACCCTAAGGCCCAATAAGCATTACTTCCCCGGTGGTTCCGATAACCCTTCCGGCACTCCGATATTTATTCGGTGACCCCCGGAACTCATCAGGTGTCCGAATAACATCGTCCAATATATCATTCTTTATGTCTCGACCATTTCGAGACTCCTCATAATGTCTGTGATCTCATCCGGGACTCCGAACAAACTTCGGTCATCAAAAACACATAACTCATAATACAAATTGTCATCAAACATTAAGCGTGCGGACCCTACGGGTTCGAGACTATGTAGACATGACCGAGACACATTTCCGGTCAATAACCAATAGCGGAACCTGGATGCTCATATTGGCTCCTACATATTCTTCGAAGATCTTTATCGGTCAAACTGCATAACAACATATGTTGTTCCCTTTGTCATCGGTATGTTACTTGCCCAAGATTAGATCTAGGTATCATCATACCTAGTTCAATCTCATTACTGGCAAGTCTCTTTACTCGTTCCGTAATACATCATATCGTGACTAACTCATTAGTTATTTGCTTCCAAGGCTTATTATGATGTGTATTACCGAGAGGGCCCAGAGATACCTCTCCGACACTCAGAGTGACAAATCCTAATCTTTATCTATGCCAACACCACAAACACTTTCGGAAACATCTATAGAGCATCTTTATAATCACCCAGTTACGTTGTGATGTTTGATAGCACACAAGGTGTTCCTCCGGTATTTAGGAGTTGCATAATCTCATAGTCAAAGGAACATGTATAAGTCATGAAGAAAGCAATAGCAGTAAAAGTTAACGATCATAGTGCTAAGATAACGGATGGGTCTTGTCCATCACATCATTCTCCTAATTATGTGATCCCATTGATCAAATGGCAACACATGTCTATGGTTAGGAAACATAATCATTTTTTATTAACGAGCTAGTCTAGTAGAGGCATACTTGGGACACTCTGTTTTGTCTATGTATTCACACATGTATCAAGTTTCTGGTTAATACAATTCTAGTATGAATAAAAGACATTTATCATGATATATAAGGAAATATAAATAACAACTTTATTATTGCCTCTAGGGCATATTTCCTTCAGTCTCCCACTTGCACACTAGAGTCAAAAATCTAGATTACATAGTAATGATTCTAACACTCATGGAGTCTTGGTGCTGATCATGTTTTGCTCGTGGAAGAAGCTCAGTCAATGGGTCTGCAACATTCCGATCCGTATGTATCTTGCAAATTTCTATGTCTCCCACCTTGACTTGATCGCGGATCGAATTGAAGTGTCTCTTGATGTGCTTGGTTCTCTTGTGAAACTTGGATTCCTTCGCCAAGGCTATTGCTCCAGTGTTGTCACAAAAGATTTTCATTGGACCCGATGCACTAGGTATTACACCTAGATCGGATATGAACTCCTTCATCCAGAATCCTTCATTTGTTGCTTCCGAAGCAGCTATGTACTCCGCTTCACACGTAGATCCCGCCACAACGCTCTGCTTGGAACGACACCAACTGACAGCTCCACCGTTCAACAAAAATACATATCCGATTTCTGACTTAGAGTCATCTGGATCAGTGTCAAAGCTTGAATTGACGTAACCGTTTACGACGAGCTCTTTGTCACCTCCATAAACGAGAAATGTATCATGTGTCCTTTTCAGGTACTTCAGGATGGTCTTGACCACTGTCCAGTGATCCACTCCTGGATTACTTTGGTACCTCCCAACTAAACTTATAGCAAGGCACACATCAGGTCTGGTACACAGCATTGCATACATGATAGATCCTATGGTCGAGGCATAGGGAATGACTTTCATTTTCTCTCTATCTTCTGCAGTGGTCGGGCATTGAGTCTTACTCAACTTCACAACTTGTAACACAGGCAAGAACCCTTTCTTTGACTGATCCATTTTGAACTTCTTCGAAACTTTATCAAGGTATGTGCTTTGTGAAAGTCCAATTAAGCGGCTTGATCTATCTCTATAGATCTTGATGCCCAATATATAAGCAGCTTTACCGAGGTCTTTCATTGAAAAATTCCTATTCAAGTATCCTTTTATGCCATCCAGAAATTCTATATCATTTCCAATCAACAATATGTCATCCACATATAATATCAAAAATTCTACAGAGCTCCCACTCACTTTCTTGTAAATACAGGCTTCTCCAAAAGTTTGTATAAAACCATATGCTTTGATCACCTCATCAAAGCATATATTCCAACTCCGAGATGCTTGCACCAGTCCATAGATGGATCGTTGGAGCTTGCACACTTTGTTAGCACCTTTAGGATCGACAAAACCTCCTGGTTGCATCATATACAACTCTTCTTTGAGATATCCATTAAGGAATGCAGTTTTGACATCCATTTGCCAGATTTCATAATCATAAAATGCGGCAATTGCTAACATGATTCGGACAGACTTAAGCATCGCTATGGGTGAAAAAATCTCATCATAGTCAACTCCTTGAACTTGTCGAAAATGTTTCGCAACAAGTTGAGCTTTGTAGACAGTAACATTACCATCGGCGTCAGTCTTCCTCTTAAAGATCCATTTATTTTCAATTGCTTGCCAATCATCGGGAAAGTCAAACAAAGTCCACACTTAGTTCTCATACATGGATCCCATCTCAGATTTCATGGCCTCAAGCCATTTTGCAGAATCTGGGCTCATCACCGCTTCCTCATAGTTCGTAGGTTCATCATAGTCTAGTAACATGACTTCCAGAACAGGATTATCGTACCACTCTGGTGCAGAACGTACTCTGGTTGACCTACAAGGTTCAGTAGTAACTTGTTCTGAAGTTTCAAGATCATCATCATTAGCTTCCTCACTAATTGGTGTAGGAATCACTGGAACTAGTTTCTGTGATGAACTACTTTCCCATTTGGGAGAAAGTATAATTACCTCATCAAGTTCTACTTTCCTCCCACTCACTTCTTTTGAGAGAAACTCCTTCTCTAGAAAGGATCCATTCTTAGCAACGAATATCTTACCTTTAGATCTATGATAGAAGGTGTACCCAATAGTTTCCTTTGGGTATCCTATGAAGACACATTTCTTCGACTTGGGTTCGAGCTTATCTGGTTGAAGCTTTTTCACATAAGCATCACAGCCCCTAACTTCAAGAAACAACAACTTGGGTTTCTTGCCAAACCACGGTTCATAAGGTGTCGTCTCAACGGATTTACATGGTGCCCTATTTAACGTGAATACAGTTGTCTCTAAAGCATAACCCCAAAACGATAGTGGTAAATCGGTAAGAGACATCATAGAACGCACCATATCTAATAAAGTACAGTTACAACGTTCGGACACATCATTACGCTGTGGTGTTCAAGGTGGCATGAGTTATGAAACTCTTCCACATTGTTTCAAATGAGGACCAAACTCATAACTCAAATATTCACCTCCACAATGAGATCGTAGAAACTTTATTTTCTTGTTACGATGATTCTCTAATTGACTCTAAAATTCTTTGAACTTTTCAAATGTTTCAGACTTGTGTTTCATCAAGTAGATATACCCATATCTGCTCAAATCATTTGTGAAGGTCAGAAAATAAAGATACCCACCGCGAGCCTCAACACTCGTTGGACCGCATACATCAGTATGTATGATTTCCAATAAGTCAGTTGCTCGCTCCATTGTTCCGGAGAACGGAGTTTTAGTCATCTTGCCCATGAGGCATGGTTTGCAAGCACCAAGTGATTCATAATCAAGTGATTCCAAAAGTCCATCAGCATGGAGTTTCTTCATGCACTTTACACCAATATGACCTAAACGACAGTGCCACAAATAAGTTGCACTATCAATATCAACTTTGCATCTTTTGGCTCCAATATTATGAATATGTGTATCACTACGATCGAGATCCAACAAAAATAGACCATTCATCAAGGGTGCATGACCATAAAAGATATTATTCATATAAATAGAACAACCAGTATTCTCTGATTTAAATGAATAACCGTTTTGCAACAAATAAGATCCAGATATAATGTTCGTGCTCGACGCTGGCACCAAATAACAATTATTTAGGTCTAAAACTAATCCCGATGGTAGATGTAGAGATAGCGTGTTGACGGCGATCACATCGACTTTGGAACCATTTCCCACGTTCATCGTCACCTCGTCCCTAGCTAATCTTCGTTTAATCTGTAGCCCCTGTTTCGAGTTACCAATATTAGCAACCGAACCAGTATCAAATACCTAGGTGCTACTACAAGCATTAGTAACGTACACATCAATAACTTGTTTATCAAATATACCTTTTTTCACTTTGTCATCCTTCTTATCCGCCAAATACTTGGGGCAGTTCCACTTCCAGTGTCCAGCCCCTTTGTGGTAGAAGCACTCAGTTTCAGGCTTGGCTCCAAACTTGGGTTTCTTCGCGGGAGTAGAAACTAGCTTGCTACTCTTCTTGAAGTTCTCCTTCTCTTTCCCTTGCCCTTTTTCTTGAAACTAGTGGTTTTCTTAACCATCAACACTTGATGCTCCTTTTTGATTTCTACCTCCGCAGCTTTAAGCATAGCGAAGAGCTCGGGAATTGTCTTCTGCATCCCTTGCATATTATAGTTCATCACGAAGCCTTTATAGCTTGGTGGCAGTATTGCGAACTCTATCAATAACACTATCTTCATCAACTTTGCATCCAAGTTGAGTCATGTGATTGTAGTACCCAGCCATTCTGAGTAAGTGTTCACTGATAGAACTGTTCTCCTCCATCTTGCTGCTATAGAACTTATTGGAGACTCCATATCTCTCAATTCGGGCATTTGCTTGAAATATTAACTTCAACTCTTGGAACATCTCATATGCTCCATGACATTCAAAACGTCTTTGAAGTCCCGATTCTAAGCCGTAAAGCATGGCACACTGAACTATCGAGTAGTCATCAGACCTCGGATGCTAGACGTTCAAAGCGTCTACATTTGCGGGTGGGGGCTTGTCACCTAGCGGTGCTTCAAGGAAAGAATTCTTCTGTGCAGCAATGAGGATAATCCTCAAGTTACGGACCCAGTCCGTGTAGTTGCTACCATCATCTTTCAACTTAGCTTTCTCTAGGAACGCATTCAAATTCAACGGAACGGTAGCACATGCCATTGGTCTACAACAACATAGATATGCAAAAACTATCAGGACTAAGTTCATGATAAATTAAAGTTCAATTAATCATATTACTAAAGAAATCTCACTTAGATAGACATCCCTCAAGTCATCTAAATGATCAGGTGATCCAAATCAACTAAACCATGTCCGATCATCACGTGAGATGGAGTAGTTTTGAATGGTGAACATCTTATGTTGATCATATCTACTATATGATTCATGCTCGACCTTTCGGTCTCCAGTGTTCCGAGGCCATGTCTGTACATGCTAGGCTCGTCAAGTTTAACCCGAGTATTCTGCATGTGCAAAACTGTCTTACACCCGTTGTATTTGAACATAGAGCTTATCACACCCGATAATCACGTGGTGTCTCGGCACGACGAACTATCGCAACGGTGCATACTCAGGGGGAACACTTGTACCTTGAATTTATTTAAGGGATCATCTTATAATGCTACCGTCGTACCAAGCAAAATAAGAAGCATAATAAGATAAACATCACATGCAATCAAAATACGTGACATGATATGGCCATCATCATCTTGTGCTTTCGATCTCCATCTCCAAAGCATCGTCATGATCTTCATTGTCACCGGCTTGACACCATGATCTTCATCGTAGCGTCGTTGTTGTCTCGCCAACTATTGCTACTACTACTATCGCTAACTAATGGTGATAAAGTAAAGCAATTACATGGCTTTCACAATTCATACAATAAAGAGACAACCATAAGGCTCCTGCTGGTTGCCGATAATTTACAAAACATGATCATCTCATACAATAACATATAACTCATCACGTCTTGACCATATCACATCACAACATGCCATACAAAAACAAGTTAGACGTCCTCTACTTTGTTGTTTCATGTTTTACGTGGTTGCTACGGGATTAGCAAAAACCGTTCTTACTTACACATCAAAACCATAACGATTTTTCGTCAAGTGTGTTGTTTTAACCTTCAACAAGGACCGGGCGTAGTCACACTAGATTCAACTAAAGTTGGAGAAACTGACACCCGCCAGCCACCTATGTGCAAAGCACGTCGGTAGAACCACTCTCATGAACGCGGTCATGTAATGTCGGTTAGAGCCGCTTCATCCAATTATACCGCTGAATCAAAGTATGACATGCTGGTAAGCAGCATGACTATTATCGCCCACAACTCATTGTGTTCTACTCGTGCATATCATCTACGCATAGACCTGGCTCTTGATGCCACTATTGGGAACGTAGTATTTCAAAAAAAAATCCTACGATCACGCAAGATCTATCTAGGAGAAGCATAGCAATGAGCGGGAAGAGTCTGTCCACGTACCCTCGTAGGCCGAAAGCGGAAGTGTTTAGTAGCACGGTTGATGTAGTCGAACGTCTTCACGATCCAACCAATCTGTCAGGCCCAAGATGTGATTATATCCCGATCACGTGACACTTACGTGATTGGGGCACAACCACATTTCGGGCGCTTAGCAAGATGGATATCATTACATCGTACCATTACATACATACATGTGGAATACAACAATACATACAAATCACATGAATACAACAACATCAATACAAAGCATCCAACTACGGATGCAAACAAGAAAAGCACAATGACATCCATCTGCTATCCCAGGCTGTCGACCCGGAACCTAACCCAAGACTGAAGAAGAAGAAGAAGAAGAAGAAGAAAGAACTCCAAACAACGAACATCGCTCTCACGTCAAGACATCGGAAACCTGCACCTGCAACTGTTGTTGTAGTATCTGTGAGCCACGAGGACTCAACAATCCCATAACCATGGGTAACAAGACTATCAAAGCTTAATAGGTAAGGAAGAGTTTAAGTGGTGAGGTTGCAGCAGCGGCTAAGCAATATATGGTGGCTAACTTACGAGTACAAGAATAAGATGAGCATCTACGCAAATGGTCGCAAACTAGTAGTGATCTCTAAAGATCCTGAACTACCTACGAGTCAAACATAACCCCACCGTGTTCTCTTCTCAAAGTGAAAAGAGACAGTCACGGTTACTCACACAGTTGTGTGTTTTACTTCGGATCCTCTGTCAAGTTTTCTACAACCGGACATTAACAAATTCCAATCTGCCACATAACCGCGGGCACGGCTTTCGAAAGATCATAACCCTGCAGGGGTGTCCCAACTTAGCCCATCACAAGCTCTCACGATCAGCTGAAGTAACAATAATTATTACCCCTTATCTTAGGGACATTCCGATCAGGCTCGGTATCCCGGTGCACAAGACATTTCGAAAATGGTAAAACAAGTCCAGCAAGACCTCCCGGTGTGTCGACACCCTGATAGTAGCCGCGCGTATCTGGTCTCAGGCCACGACCGGATGGGCAATGCTACAGGTTATACTAGATACCTCGGGTTTCCCCAAGGCGGCCCTGCAGGACCCCCGTTTGGGACCAACACCATCAGCACTGGCCCTCCCTGCTATGTAGAAGAATCCACGGGTAGCGCTAACTCCCTATGCAATTTAATTAATTAATTAAGTTGTTATTATGAGGCTAATTAAAACCAATGTTGGGCCTTGCTGGAGGAGTTTTATTCAAAGACGAACTGTCAAGGGGTCCCCATATACCCAACTGTGTAAGGAACGCAAAATCAAGGAACATAATGCCGGTTTATCGGCGCCTAAGGTGGCATGAGTGGAACAAAACACCGAGCATAAGGCCAGGCCTTCCACCCATGCATAGTATATAGGTGTGTTAATAATAATAATAGATATTGTGATATTCCAACAACAAGTTCCAACATGGAACGATCTTCATCTTCACCTGCAACTAACAACGCTATAAGAGGGGCTGAGCAGGCGGGTAACATAGACAAACAATGGTTTTGCTTGGAAGGTTTCAAAGGTTAGAGGTTTCATGGCAACAAGGAGAGGGGCTGACAATAATGACGGGTAGCGCGACATATAACGATAGCATCGAGACACTAAGCATGGCAATGATAGAAAAGGTATCCAATGGTATGGTCATCTTGCATGAGATCCCGCAAGGAAGAAGAACGGGTCCATGAAGAAGACGAAGAAGAAGCCTCGAAGTCGAACCAGGAGTAGTTGAACGAATCCTCACGATCGCGGGTCAACAAGTTTAAATGAGGCCAAAAACTACATATAACAAAACCGGTAAGCCCTCATATGCATGGTTTGAAATTAGTCCAGATCTGAACAAACCTTATGCTAAAGTTGTTAAACAGCAGGTTAACATGCACCATGATGATCTACACGAAATTCTAGTCAAGTTTCATATAAAGTTTGTTTAATTCGGAGCTACGGCCTAGAAGATATGAGCAAAACAAGACAAGCATGGCAACGGTGCAAGATGCACCCAAACATCAAGCAAACTCACTCCAAACATGAAAAAATATGATATTATGATTCTACATGCAAAATCACACAAGTTTCATATAGGGCACACTCAAAATGGAGCAACGGGCTAAAAGATACACATGAAACAAGATATAACAAGCTGAAGTTAAAAGATACACATAGCAACTTTGGAGCAAGGTAATTATAAGCTACAGCACCCAAACATCATAACAAGAAGCATGGATGTGAAGTAGACATGATACTCTACAAGCATGAAGTTAGAACACACCCAAAAGCTTGCTGGAACACATTTAAACAAGCATGGCAAGTTGCAATAAAATATTCCAGACTTAGTCAAAATCTGGGAAGGCAAAAACATCATCACGATGCTGCCTTCGGAGGCACAAAACAACATGCATATCAACTCTAATAAGAACATGAAGAGCATGGACATGTAGTAGACATATCCTACAGCAAACAACTCCATTGGAGCAACTCCATAGGAGGCATGGATCAATAGCAACAAGCTCCACCAAATTGAACATGCTGATAAAATCATGACAGTTATAATTTATAGCAACTTGAGAGCGAGAAATAAATAAGCTACAGCAGGTCATATGAGCAAGTAAGGGCGTGAATGGATAGACAATAACATGGACAACAAGCCATGATCAATGGTCACTCCAAAACAAGCATGGATTTGACTAGGGCATCAAGCAAACATAGCATCAGGATATAACAGATTCCAGACTTAGCAGTTTTTTCACTAAGTATAAAACAGCAATAACAACAAGGCATGTTTACAAGCTTGTTTAAGTCAACACAAGGCATATCATGGAAAGTTAATTGCACCACATCAAAGACCATATTATTGTGCTCCTAAAACATCTATACAAGTGGCATGAAGACAAACACATCAATAGCAAAGAGCAATGGAAATCAGCATCTCATAACGAGTTTCAGAACTTAACAGCCAAATGCACTTTTGCAACAGAGATTAACATGGCAATATGGACTCAAACAAGCATGCTACAGCAACCATCATGTAGTACACTTCACAATGAACATTTTGACGTATCATATGCATCATTTGGATAAACATGCACCAAGTTATCATATCTCAAACATGGCAACAAAATAACACGTAGCAGCAGTTTATAACAAGTAGCACTCTTGCAACAGAGATTAGAGCATCAAGATGAAGTCAAACAAGCATGGCACAATGGAACAAAGTGTAGAGCATATCACCACGATCATTTTGACATATTATACACTCAATTTGGATCATCACACAAATAGTTACAAGCATGCAAAGTATGCATCAGACAACAAGTTTACTGGGACTTAGAAGAAAAACTACCTAGGTTGAGTGGACAGTGTCCGGTCCGGGCGGACACGTCCGTCGGTGCTGACACGCGGGCCCACAGGCAGAGACTCACGGAGAGAGAGGGGGGCGGACATCTCCACGCAGATCGGACATGTCCGGCCCGCGGCGCAGAGATGAGGCAAGCCCGCGGTGGCCGACGACGAGAGCTTGAGGGAGCGCCGGAGAGGGCCGGCGAGGGGCGGTGGTGGCCAGATCCGGTCGGCGTGTGGCCGGATCTGGCCGGAGGCGCGGCGGGGAGGCCGGCGGCGAGCTCCTCCGGCGGCGTTGCGGCGTCAGGCGGTGAGGTAGAGCAGCAGGCGGCGGGGCGCTGAGGGGTGCGCGGCGACGGGGTTTCGGGGTCGCCGGCGGCGGGGATTGGCGAGGGCGAGTCGCTCCGGCGACCGGCCGGCAGGCTCACGAGGCGACGAGCGAACGCGGCGGCGGAGCAGAGGAGCTGGGGCTCGGCCAGCGCTTGGAGCGGGCGGGCGCACGCGGGGTGGCTCGGGCCCGGCGCGGCCCGGTCAGGCGTGGGGGCGGGCCTGGCCCGGCCCTGGGCGGCGGGGGAATGCAGGGAGACGTGGATTGGCCAGCTGGCAGCCGCTGGTTGGCCAGGAGGGAGCCTGCGGCGGTGGCTGGCCATTCTGGGCGCGCCAAGTGGCGAGGCATGGGCGGCTGGGCGCGGAAATGGAGGGGAGCAGCGGCTCCGACGGTTGAGGTGGGTTGGTGGCACAGAAATTGAGGAGGAGGGGTAGGTGGAGGCCAAAAATGGACTAGGGGCAGTCCATTTATAGGGAAAGGGGCTAGGGTTAGTGGAATTAGGCCATTCCGGAGCCAACAGATCGCGATCCTGCCGCAACGGAGCAAAGGGGAAGTAGGCTGGGCCTAGATGGAATTAGTGGGCTGTGCAGAAGGGGCCTCGGGCTGAGAAGAGAGAAGGGAAAAGAGGCCCGCGGGGGTTTTCGAAGACCGAAAACGTCCGACGATTAAACCGGCGACTAGTGCCGCTATAAATATCCGTTGGGCTATCAAACGAGCTCCGAATGCGATGAAATTTGGCAGGCGGTCTGTCTACACTATAATAAGACCACACGCCAAGTTTCAACTCATTTGGAGAATGTTTTTAGGCCACTCATAAAATAAATATTCGGAGGCACCGCGGGCGCGTGCGGGTGTGTCTGGGCTCAGAACGGACAACGGAGAGGACGGGCAGACTCGGACGGATGCAAGTTTTGAAAACATGATGATGCAACACACATGATGACATGGCAAGATGCAACACGCAAGCAGATGACATGGCAAGACAACGAATAACTGGCTGACACCTAGCGAACCGGTCTCGGGGTGTCACAACAATACTTGAGTTGAATCCACCAGAAAAAGAAGAAGAGGTGAAGGATATCAACCGAGAGGAGAATTCAGCGGTTGAAATAATTGAGGAAGAAATGCAAAGGATAACACGAGTAGGATGGATACTCGATTAAGGACTCCGGTTCGAGAAGAAAAGGGTGGGTGGGTGGGAAAAAGAAAGACCACTTCGGACGGGGAAAACACCGTCAGTTGGAAAGAACTGAGGGTTGAACTTGCAAAGAAGAAGAGGGTTGAATCCACTTGAAGAGAGATGCACCAGATGAAATAACTGACAACGCAACAAACGAAAACTAACCGCGTGATCCTAAAAAAATTTTGAAGGGGAAGAGGAGTAATTCAAAACACCTACGTCAAGATTCCTCACCAGAGCGACGAAGGGGCAGGGGAGTAAAAAGAATTCCTACTCTCCGATATAACTAGACTCCGAAAAGGTTTTCTGCTAGACTCAACAACGGCCAAGCTACGATCAATCAAGGGGGCTCCTATGGTCGGTCGAGGCTCTGATACCAACTTGTCAGGCCCAAGATGCGATTATATCCCGATCACGTGACACTTACGTGATTAGGGCACAACCGCATTTCGGGCCCTTAGCAAGATGGATATCATTACATCGTACCATTACATACATACATGTGGGATACAACAATACATACAAGTCACATGAATACAACAACATCAATGCAAAGCATCCGACTACGGATGCAAACAAGAAAAGCACAATGACATCCATCTGCTATCCCAGGCTGCCGACCCGGAACGTAACCCAAGACTGAAGAAGAAGAAGAAGAAGAAGAAGAAGAAGAAGAAGAAGAAGAAGAAGAAGAAGAAGAAGAAGAAGAAGAAGAAGAAGAAGAAGAAGAAGAAGAAGAAGAAGAAGAAGAAGAAGAAGAAGAAGAAGAAGAAGAAGAAGAAGAAGAAGAAGAAGAAGAAGAAGAAGAAGAAGAAAAGAAGAAGAAAGAACTCCAAACAACGAACATCGCTCTCACGTCAAGACATCGGAAACCTGCACCTGCAATTGTTGTTGTAGTATCTATGAGCCACGAGGACTCAGCAATCCCATAACCATGGGTAACAAGACTATCAAAGCTTAATAGGTAAGGAAGAGTTTAAGTGGTGAGGTTGCAGCAGCGGCTAAGCAATATATGATGGCTAACTTACGAGTACAAGAATAAGATGAGCATCTATGCAAACAGTCGCAAACTAGTAGTGATCTCTAAAGATCCTGAACTACCTACGAGTCAAACATAACCCCACCATGTTCTCTTCTCAAAGTGAAAAGAGACAGTCACGGTTACTCACACAGTTGTGTGTTTTACTTTGGATCCTCTGTCAAGTTTTCTACAACCGGACATTAACAAATTCCAATCTGCCACATAACCGCGGGCACGGCTTTCGAAAGATCATAACCCTGCAGGGGTGTCCCAACTTAGCCCATCACAAGCTCTCACGATCAGCTGAAGTAATAATAATTATTACCCCTTATCTTAGGGACATTCCGATCAGGCTCGGTATCCTGGTGCACAAGACATTTCGACAATGGTAAAACAAGTCCAGCAAGACCTCCCGGTGTGTCGACACCCTGATAGTAGCCGCGCGTATCTCGTCTCAGGCCATGACCGGATGGGCGATGCTACAGGTTATACCAGATACCTCGGGTTTCCCCAAGGCGGCCATGCAGGACCCCCGTTTGGGACCAACACCATCAGCACTGGCCCCTTGCTATGTTGAAGTATCCACGGGTAGCGCTAACTCCCTATGCAATTTAATTAATTAATTCAGTTGTTATTATGAGGCAAATTAAAACCAATGTTGGGCCTTGCTAGAGGAGTTTTATTCAAAGACGAACTGTCAAGGGGTCCCTTATACCCAACCGTGTAAGGAACGCAAAATCAAGGAACATAATGCCGGTTTATCGGCGCCTAAGGTGGCATGAGTGGAACAAAACACCGAGCATAAGGCCAAGCCTTCCACCCATGCCCAGTATATAGGTGTGTTAATAATAATAATAGATATTGTGATATTCCAACAACAAGTTCCAACATGGAACGATCTTCATCTTCACCTGCAACTAACAACGCTATAAGAGGGGCTGAGCAAGCGGGTAACATAGCCAAACAATGGTTTTGCTAGGAAGGTTTCAAAGGTTAGAGGTTTCATGGCAACAAGGAGAGGGGCTGACAATAATGATGGGCAGGGCGACATATAACGATAGCATCAAGACACTAAGCATGGCAATGACAGAAAAGGTATCCAAGGGTATGGTCATCTTGCATGAGATCCCGCAAGGAAGAAGAACGGGTCCATGAAGAAGGCGAAGAAGAAGCCTCGAAGTCGAACCACGAGTAGTCAAACGAATCCTCCCGATCGCAACGTAACAAGCACTAACGAGAAGAAGCAAGCAATACGGTAAACACACAACACAAGAACATTACAATATGCTCAACCAAGTATGATGCAAGACAAGTCTATATATGATGCAAGACAAGTCTATATATGATGCAATACATGGCAAGGTAGGAAGCACATAAAAACAACACAAGAACATGACAATATGCTCAAGCAAGTATGATGCAAGACAAGTCTATATATGATGCAATACATGGCAAGGTAGGAAGCACATAAAAACAACACAAGTCAACAAGTTTAAATGAGGCCGGAAACTACATATAACAAAACCAGTAAGCCCTCATATGCATGCTTTGAAATTAGTCCAGATCTGAACAAACCTTATGTTAAAGTTGTTAAACAGCAGGTTAACATGCACCATGATGATCTACACGAAATTCTAGTCAAGTTTCATATAAAGTTTGTTTAATTCGGAGCTACGGCCTAGAAGATATGAGCAAAACAACACATGCATGGCAACGGTGCAAGATGCACCCAAACATCAAGCAAACTCACTCCAAACATGAAAAAATATGATATTATGATTCTACATGCAAAATCACACAAGTTTCATATAGGACACACTCAAAATGGAGCAACGGGCTAAAAGATACACATGAAACAAGATATAACAACAAGCTGAAGTTAACAGCCACATAGCAACTTTGGAGCAAGGTAATTATAAGCTACAGCACCCAAACATCATAACAAGAAGCATGGATGTGAAGTAGACATGATACTCTACAAGCATGAAGTTAGAACACACCCAAAAGCTTGTTGGAACACATTTAAACAAGCATGGCAAGTTGCAATAAAATATTCCAGACTTAGTCAAAATCTGGGAAGGCAAAAACATCATCACGATGCTGCCTTCGGAGGCACAAAACAACATGCATATCAACTCTAATAAGAACATGTAGAGCATGGACATGTAGTATACATATCCTACAGCAAACAACTCCATTGGAGCAACTCCATAGGAGGCATGGATCAATAGCAACAAGCTCCACCAAATTGAACATGCTGATAAAATCATGACAGTTATAATTTATAGCAACTTGAGAGCGAGAAATAAATAAGCTACAGCAGGTCATATGAGCAAGTAAGGGCGTGAATGGATAGACAATAACATGGACAACAAGCCATGATCAATGGTCACTCCAAAACAAGCATGGATTTGACTAGGGCATCAAGCAAACATAGCATCAGGATATAACAGATTCCAGACTTAGCAGTTTTTTCACCAAGTATAAAACAGCAATAACAACAAGGCATGTTTACAAGCTTGTTTAAGTCAACACAAGGCATATCATGGAAAGTTAATTGCACCACATCAAAGACCATATTATTGTGCTCCTAAAACATCTATACAAGTGGCATGAAGACAAACACATCAATAGCAAAGAGCAATGGAAATCAGCATCTCATAACGAGTTTCAGAACTTAACAGCCAAATGCACTTTTGCAACAGAGATTAACATGGCAATATGGACTCAAACAAGCATGCTACAGCAACCATCATGTAGTACACTTCACAATGAACATTTTGACGTATCATATGCATCATTTGGATAAACATGCACCAAGTTATCATATCTCAAACATGGCAACAAAATAACACGTAGCAGCAATTGATAACAAGTAGCACTCTTGCAACAGAGATTAGAGCATCAAGATGAAGTCAAACAAGCATGGCACAATGGAACAAAGTGTAGAGCATATCACCACGATCATTTTGACATATTATACACTCAATTTGGATCATCACACAAATAGTAACAAGCATGCAAAGTATGCATCAGACAACAAGTTTACTGGGACTTAGAAGAAAAACTACCTAGGTTGAGTGGAGAGTGTCTGGTCCGGACGAACACGTCCGTCGGTGCTGACACGCAGGCCCATCGGCAGAGACTCACGGAGAGAGAGGGGGGCAGACATCTCCACGCAGATCGGACATGTCCGGCCCGCGGCGCAGGGACGAGGCAAGCCCACGGTGGCCGGCAACGAGAGCTCGAGGGAGCGCCGGAGAGGGCCGGCGAGGGGCGGCGGTGGCCGGATCCGGTCGACGGGTGGCCGGATCTGGCCGGAGGCGCAGCGGAGAGGCCGGCGGCGAGCTCCTCCGGCGGCCCTGCGGCTTCGGGCGGTGAGGTAGAGCAGCAGGCGACAGGGCGCTGAGGGGTGCACGGCGACGGGGTTTCGAGGTTGCCGGCGGCGGGGACTGGCGACGGCGAGTCGCTCTGGCGACCGGCCGACGGGCTCGCGAGGCGGCGAGCGAACGCGACGGCGGAGCAGAGGAGCTGGGGCTCGGCCAGCGCCTGGAGCGGGCGGGCGCACGCGAGGTGGCTCGGGCCGACGCGGCCCGGTCGGGCGCGGGGGCGGGCCTGGCCCGGGCCTGGGCGACGGGGAAACGCGGGGAGATGTGGATTGGCCAGCTGGCAGCCGCTGGTTGGCCAGGAGGGAGCCTGCGTCGGTGGCTGGCCATTCCGGGCACGCCAAGTGGTGGGGTATGGGCGGCTGGGCGCGGAAATGGAGGGGAGCGGCGGCTCCGGCGGTTGAGGTGGGTTGGTGGCGCAGAAATTGAGGAGGAGGGGTAGGTGGAGGTCAAAAATGGACTAGGGGCAGTCCATTTATAGGGAAAGGGGCTAGGGTTAGTGGAATTAGGCCGTTCCGGAGCCATCGGATCGCGATCCAACGGCAACGGAGCGAAGGGAAGTAGGCTGGGCCTAGATGGAATTAGTGGGCTGTGTAGAAGGGGCCTCGGGCAGAGAAGAGAGAAGGGAAAAGAGGCCCGCGGGGGTTTTCGAAGACCGAAAACGTCCGACGATTAAACCGGCGACTAATGCCGCTATAAATATTCGTTGGGCTATCAAACGAGCTCCGAATGCGATGAAATTTGGCAGACGGTCTGTCTACACTATAATAAGACCACACGCCAAGTTTCAACTCATTCGAAGAACGTTTTTCGGCCACTCATAAAATAAATATTCGGAGGCACCGCGGGCGCGTGCGAGTGTATCTGGGCTCAGAACTAACAACGGAGAGGACGGGCGGACTCGGACGGATGCAAGTTTTGAAAACATGATGATGCAACACACATGATAACATGGTAAGATGCAACACGCAAGCAGATGACATGGCAAGACAACGAATAACTGGCTGACACCTGGCGCATCGGTCTTGGGGTGTCACACAATCCAAGCACCGAACGTACGTCACATCCGTGTTCAGCACATTTTCAGCACGATGACTTCCCACGAGCTCTTGATCCAGTTGAGGACGAGGGAGAGTTCCGTCAGCACGACAGCGTGGCGTCGGTGTTGATGATGCGATCCGCACAGGGCTTCTCCTAAGCACTACGACAATAGGACCTGAGGTGGAATCTGTGGAGGGGGCACCACACACGGCTAAAACAACTGTTAACTTGTGTGTACCAGGGTGCACCTGCCCCCGTACATAAAGGAGAAAGGGGGACGCCGGCCGGCCCTATAGGACACGCCAAAAGGGGGAAATCCTACTCCTAGTAGGAGTTGGACCCCCCCCCCCATTTCCTAGTCCAACTAGGAGAAGAAGGAAGGAAAGGGAGAGAAGAAGGAAGGAGCGGGCGCCGCCCCTCCCCCTAGTCCAATTCGGACTAGGCCCATGGGGGCCATGCGGCCAGCCCTTTGCTGCCTTCCTCTCTCTCCCCCAAGGCCCAATAAGGCCCATTACTTCCCCGATGGTTCCGATAACCCTTCCGGCACTCCGATATTTATCCGGTGACCCCCGGAACTCATTTGTTGTCCGAATAACATCGTCCAATGTATTATTATTTATGTGTCGACAATTTAGAGACTCCTCGTCATGTCGGTGATATCATCCGGGACTTTGAACAAACTTCGGTCATCAAAAACACATAACTCATAATACAAATCGTCATCGAACGTTAAGCGTGCGGACACTACGGGTTCGAGAACTATGTAGACATGACCGAGACACATTTCCGGTCAATAACCAATAGCGGAACCTGGATGCTCATATTGGCTCCTACATATTCTTCGAAGATCTTTATTGTTCAAACCGCATAACAACATGCGTTGTTCTCTTTGTCATCGGTATGTTACTTGCCCGAGATTCGATCGTCGGTATCATCATACCTAGTTCAATCTCGTTATTGGCAAGTCTTTTTACTCGTTCCGTAATACATCATCTCGTGACTAACTCATTAGTCATTAGCTCGCAAGGCTTATTATGATGTGTATTACCGAGAGGGCCCAGAGATACCTCTCTGAGACTCAGAGTGACAAATCCTAATCTTGATTTATGCTAACACCACAAACACTTTCAGAAACATCTGTAGAGCATCTTTATAATCACCCAATTATGTTGTGACGTTTGATAGCACACAAGGTGTTCCTCTAATATTTGGGAGTTGCGTAATCTCATAGTCAGAGGAACATGTATAAGTCATGAAGAAAGCAATGGCAGTAAAACTAAAGGATCATAGTGCTAAGCTAACGTATGGGTCTTGTCCTTCAAATCATTCTCCTAATGATGTGATCCCGTTGATCAAATGACAACACATGTCTACGGTTAGGAAATATAATCATCTTTGATTAACGAGCTAGTCTAGTAGAGGCATACTAGGGACACTCTGTTTTGTCTATGTATTCACACATGTATCAAGTTTCCGGTTAATACAATTCTAGCATGAATGAAAGACATTTATCATGATACATAAGAAAATATAAATAACAACTTTATTATTGCCTCTAGGGCATATTTCCTTCAGTAGAGGCATAGCAATTGTGGTAAAGTCCTTCACAAAGCGCCTATAGAATCTGGCTAGGCCTAAGAAGCTACGCACTTGATGCAAGTTCATTGGGGTTGGCCAAGTTTTAATAGCTTCAATCTTAGTTTTGTCTACATGCACAGCTTTTGATGACACAACAAATCCTAGGAATAGAAGTTTGTCTACACCGAATTTGCACTTTTCCATGTTGGCATAAAGTTTTTCCTTGCAAAAGGTTTGCAAAACGGTGCTAAGATGATTCACATGATCTTTTAGAGACTTGCTAAACACGAGGATGTCATCAGACTAGACTACTACAAAGACTCCAATGTACGGCTTAAGGACATAGTGCATCACTCTCATAAACGTGTCGGGTGCCTCGGATAAACCCATGGGCATAACAAGACTTCGTTTTGAAAGCGGTTTTCCACTCATCACCCTCTTGTATGCAGATTTGGTAATAGCCACTTTTGACATCAATATTGGAAAAAGATTGTGGCTCCGCTAAGCTCATCAGGCATATCATCTAAGCGTGGTATTGGGTGACGATATCTAACGGTAATATCATTAATGGGATGGCAATCCGAACACATGTGGTAAGTGCCATCTTTCTTGGGGACAAGAATTACCAGAACGGCACAAGGGCTCATGCTTTCGTGGACATGGTCGTTGTCAATGAGTTGTTGGACTTGCCATTGGATCTCCTTGGTCTCTTCCGGGTTCACGCGATAAGGTGCCTTGTTAGGAAAAGGTGCTCCGGGGATGAGATTGATGCGGTGCTCGATGCCACGAAGAGGAGGTAGGTCATCGAGAAATACATCTTGGAGTCCCTGCAACAATTGAGACAATGCTAAAGGTAGAGGTGGTGAAGTGTTAGTTGGTTTCGCTTCCCCTTTGCATAGAATCACAAGGTGAAAGACACTCGATGGGTTCTCACACACTTCTCTCATCTCACTTTTGGTGGCAAATAACACTAGTTGCTTCTTGTCACTCATCGTGGAGGCGCTCGAATTTGGCTTATGGATCTCATTCTCTTTTTGGTGGTTGACTCTCTCACCATTCTCTCCATCATGGATACTTGCTTGTCGGAGACCACTTGACTTGGTGACATAGGATGTATCACAAACTCCTTGCCCTTCATCTTGAAGCTATAATGGTTGGTACGTCCGTTGTGGGTGACTCCGTGATCGTATTGCCATGGCCTTCCAAGGAGGAGGTGGCAAACTGACATAGGTACCACATCACACTCCAATGTGTCCTTGTAGACGCCTATCTTGAAGGATACTTGCACGATGTACTCGACTCGAACAGTTCCGGCGTCACTAAGCCATTGGACCTTGTAGGGATGAGGGTGCTTCGTCTTAACTAATTGTAGCTTGTTGCAAAGCTCTTCACTTGCCAAGTTATAACAACTTCCTCTGTCGATGATAACCTTGACGGAACGTCCATTGATGTCGGCCTTGGTGTGGAATACAACATTGATCTTCATCTTGATGATGTTGAAGTGTCAAGACCTTGGAGACAATGAGATTGGGACTCGAGTCATTGTCACAAAAAACTTGATGGTCTTCATCTTCATTCACTTGGCGATGCATAGCTACATGCTCAAGGGCTTCCATTTCTTCATCACTCATAGAGTCATAGGATCCATCGTTATTGATGATCATGGTTTGTACGGTCTTCCACTCAAATGAATTGTGGCCTCACCCTTGGCATTTGAAACACTTGATGGAGCTCGTATTGGAGGTATCCTCGGTTGAAGTTGTATCTGATGAAGCCCTCGTCTTGAAGTTGTCCATAGTAGGAGGATGACTTAATTTAGTCAAGTTCTTGTAGCTTGACTTGTCACCTATGCTTGTAGATGGTTTGGTAGAGGTAGGAGCTGATGAAGTCGTTGAAGCTTGGTTGTAGGAGCCATAGTTCTTGGAAGCGAACTTGGAGTACTTGTAGTGTTCTTGTACTTGTCGCTCCGCTTTGGTTGCTTGGTGTACTAGCTCGAGGAGATTCGGGTATGGTTGGAAGTCCGCAATCTTCTTGATAGGATAGTTCAGTCCATTACAGAATATCGCCATGGTTTTCTCTTCATCTTCCGTGATGTTGGCTCGTATCATGGCAATCTACATTTCCTTGTAGTACTCTTCAACAAACTTGGTTCCTTGCTTGAGGAGTTGCAACTTTTTGAACAAGTCGCGATTGTAGTGTGTTGGCACAAAACGTGCTCTCATGACATCCATTTGACTCCAAGTAGTGATGGGTGGTTCGCCTTTTGCTTCTCTTCTCTCAATGACTTGCTTCCACCAAATAAAAACATAGTCTTGGAAGTCAAGGGATGCCATTGCGGTCTTGTTTTCTTCGTCAAAGTTGTGGAGTCGAAAGATCTTGTCAACTTTTGTCGGATTTAGGGCTCCGCAAAACCCAAGAAGTTCGAACACAGGGGCGTGAACGAAGATCTCTCCCACTCTCGTCTACCTAGAGTCTCGCTCTCGTCTTGGTGAAGGGATTCAAGCAAACAACAGATAGAACACACAAGAGTTTACCCAGGTTCGGGCCACCGTGTGGTGTAAGACCCTACTTCCTCCTATGGTGGATTAGCCTCGGGAGGGCTGGAATATGAGCTAGTACAGTGTTCCTGAGCTCAGGAGGTGAGCTCAGGAGGATCAGGAGGCAAGTGTTCTTGCTCCTTGCGTGGTGGCAGAGTGTATGGATCTGCTCTACTTGGCTAGGCTTGGTTCGACTTGTCCCTCCATAGTGAAGGTCCTAGCTACTTATATAGGCGGCCAGGGTCCTCTTCCCCCGAAATGTTTAGGCGGGAAGGGATCCCACAACGGCCATTTTTGAGCGGGAACACAAGGACGTTCCTACCCTGACAAAAGCAGTCTTCGCCTGCAAAAGGACCACGCGGTGACGCGGTGGTGGGCTCGATGGTGACATCCTCCTTGTCGTCCTTGCAGTCTTCGGTCTTGTTGCACCAATGGGGAAACCTTTGCCCCGCTCCTTGGGAACCCGCGGCTGCGCTGTCCCCTTTGCATCGTAATGGCAACTGCGCCACTGGCGGGCGCTGGCACCCGCTGGCGCGGTGCGTCACTGTTGACATCACTGCCTCCTCCTGTTGCAAGCTTAGCCTTGGATTCTCCGCCCCTTCGGAGCACCTTGCTGAGGCTGCTCATGAGGGGGTCTTGACGTCGTTCTCCTCGCGAGGCTTAGCCCCCTCGCGAGGGTCTTGGACGGCTGGTCGATCAGTTGGGTCGTACCAGGCTGTTTGTAGGAGCTCGTCACGGCCTGCAGACAGGCATGTCTGGGTACCCTGGTTCCCGGGACACCGACAGTAGCCCCCGGGGCGAAGCCTTAGCCGAGGACGAAGAGTCGTGGGCCCCAAAAAGGCTGCGGGCCAGGCTGGCGCGTGACGGTTGGATGGGACGCGGGTGACCCCACTCCCCATGTTGTCTCGGCAACCGTGCGTCTTGACAAAAGGGGCCGTCTCCACTTGGGGAGTTATCGTTCCCCTTCCTTCCTGCTCGGATTTCTCCCTCTTATGCCTCCTGCCGTCCTAAATCGCCTGTGTCCTTCGGCTCCTTCAGCAATGGTGAAGAGGAACAAGGGTGCTGCACCGGCGTCTGGATCTGCTTCTTCCCTTGAGGCGACGCTCGAGTAGTCCTCCATCTCCAAGGAGGAGGACTACTCAGAGGTCTTTTCTTGTCGAGCGTCCACAACGAGCACGGCCCGACGTGGATCTGGGCCGGATCCACCATGACGCGGACCCTGTCGAAGTCCTGCTACCCCTTCTTCCTCCACAACATCTCCGTGGGGCTCGTGCCACCTTTCTCCGAGTTCTTCTACGCCATCCTGGAACATTACCAGGTGCACGCTCTCCACATCCAGCCTCGCTCCATCTTCGTCATGTCGCTCTTCGCCTTTTACTGTGAGGCGCTCGTGGGGGTGAGGCCGACTATCGCCCTCTTCCGCCATTTCTTCTCCATGCGCCGGTAAGACGATGGTCCATGCTCGGGATGCGTCTCCTTCATCTTCCAGCGCCAGGGCTGTCGGTTAATGATGGCCGGGAAGAAGATAGAGTCCCATCGAAGAGGTGGGTCTATCTGGATGCCCAATGCGTCCACCCTCTACTGGCGCTGCCTATTGCCCGTCCGGCAAAGCGCGTCGGCTGGAGCTACGCGAAGCTCACCGACCCCCTTGTCGGGCCTGTCCTGGCAAGGATTGAGGCCGACCTGAGCTCGATGCTCGAAGGGGGCCAGATCATGAAGGAGTTCTTGAGGCAGCGTCTGGCGCCGCTGCAGGCATACTCACGCCTCATGTGGGAGCTGATGGGCGACGACGACAGGCTCCGGCTGCACTCAGGGGTGCTGGCCGAGGACGATATGGACTTCACCTCGGGAACCCTCCTCGGGATGGTTCCGGAGGACCTACCCGGGGCCTACCTGCCGTTGTACAGCCACCCTGACAAGGCTGAGTTGTTGAAGGCCGTGTCGGGTTTTGGTGCGCCCGTGGGCGCTCCGCCCACGTTCGACGCGTCTTTTGGTGCTGACGACGAGAGCGACGAGGGAGGCTTAGAGGAGACCCTGGACGACGAGGGGGACTCCTCCGAGGCACTCACTTGAGCAATGACATCAGGCGCAGGAGCCGCTGGACGGTCTGAGGCGGCCACTCCACGTCGATCCGGACGCGCTGTGTCCGGGGGGAGCAATGTGGCGACCCCGCCGAGGAGTACTGTGCCAGCGAATCTGGCGACTGCGGTCGCGCCCAGGACTGTGGCCTCGCTCCTCGCCAAGATCCGGGCTACCGGCACGCCCATAGAGCCAGCGGCTGCTGCTGACCTGCTGGCGAAGAGAAGGGTGCGTCTCGCCTCGGACGAGTAAGTGTGCAATTTCTCGCCTATCCTTAGTTGCCGTGTCCCTGATGTGCTTCTCCTAACACAGTAGCCTGGGAGGTGTGATGAAGAAGGCGAAGGGGGAAGTCACGTCGTGGTGCCCTGCCCCTCCTGCTGTTGATGCGACCACAGGGAAAGATGCCATGACACTGGGCGTCTCGGTCGACCAGGCCACCGAGCATGCGGTGGCGGCATCGCTTGAGGGTGTCCTCGCTTCCCGTGAGGTCATGGTGGTTCCTGCTCCGGTCGCTCTGGCGATGGGGGCCGGAGCCCCCGAGACCCTGGTCGAGCAGTCAGTCTTGTCGGCGCCCGTGCGCCAGCCGGCGCAGCCTGGTCCTGAGACCTTGGAGGCTGCCTCCGCCGCGCTGGGTCGGCTTCGCGTCAAACTGCAAGATGGTGATGGTCGCCTGATGGAAGGGAGCCTGGGGCTGATCCGCGGGTGGCTCCTGGCAGACGAGTCTACGCGGGCCTCCTGGGACCAGGCCTCGGCGGTCGCTGCCAAGGGTCGAGAGGAAGCTGTGGTAGCCACGCGGGCTCGCGACACCGCGCGAGCTGACGCCGCGTCCTTCGAGAAGCGCTGCCTCAAGGCGGAGAGAAAGCTGGGGGCCCTTCGCGAGGAAGGCACTGGGCGCGCCCTAGAGCTCAAGAGGTTGGAGAAGGAGCTCGAGACGCAGAAGGCTGAGACGTCCCGGCTGCAACAGGGGCAGCTTGCTGACCGCGCGGCCCTGGAGAAGCTAAAGGTTGAAGTTGAGCAGGCCAAGGCGACCCAAACCGCTCATGACAAGGAGGATGCCCTTGCGGCCTCAGCAGCGGTGAGTCCCGAGGCCCTTGCCGCCTTCGACCTTGAGGCCCGCAAGGCGCTGTAGGCCGCCTATGGGGAGGGGTTCAAGGAGCCGCTGGCCGCCCCGGAGGGAGGCCCCGCCGGGCTCTTCGCTGCGCTTGTGAAGTCCCTGCGCGAGGTTGCGGCCGCAATTGGCCAGTTAGCCGACGTCGAGAGTCGCACGCTCGGTTCTGACGCAGGTGTACAGCCACCTAAGTCTTCATGACCCCACCCTTGACCTGGCCTCGCTGTCCGAGCCCGTGACCAAAGTCATGGAGGGCACGACTGCCGAGGCCCTGGGGGTGAAGGTCACGACACTAGTGGAGGCGTTCCTCCAGGCCACTACTACCGCAGCCGAGGAGGTGGAGACCGGTGATGATGCGCTTGGTAATGCCTGATATGTTCCTGCCCAGAGAGAGGAGTGCGAGTGCCTCGGGGAGGCTTAAGAATTTTGTTTGAATTTGAAAAACTTGGTATTATTGTAATAGCTAGATGATTTCCATGCTTGCTTCCTTTCATGTTTACTTAGGTGCTCTGCGTCGGCAGGGCCCAACCCCGCGCATACCTCGATCGCCATTGAGCCCTCCGGATGACCGGGGTTATCGTAATAACTAGACTCAAGGGATGAGGGGCTACGTGGCTAGTGAGGCCCCTGGGTCGCGATGTCCAGGGGTCCCCCTTGATGTTCAAGCGATCCCGTTTGCGTTCTGCGACGGCAGGGCCCAACCCCGCGCATACCTCGATCGCCATTGAGCCCTCCAGGTGACCGAGGTTATCTTCATAACTAGACTCAAGGGATGAGGGGCTACGTGGCTAGTTAGGCCCCTGGGTCGCGATGCCCAAGGGTCCCCTTTGACGTACGAACAGCTCTCATGAAGGAGAACGAGCACCATACCTTGCCCATGAGCCTTCGCCTGGGATGGGGGCACGAGAAGGCCAGGTGTCTGGGCACCTGGTAGGGTGGCGTCTGCCAGGCGTGACCTGAGCATAGCCCCCGTGCCTAGCCCCCCTCGCGACACCCATCCAACGAGGAGTTGTGAGCGTCGTGAGCTGAAAATCTCCCTGAGGTTGGTGCGACCATTGGGGGCCGCCCTCAGTTGTTTTATAACTAGCGCGGAGCATGGAGCTACCACACTTGCGCGGAGTGTGGGCATAACCGCGCCTCGGTCGTAGCGGCCAGCGTGGAGCTTGGTGCTTCCACTGGTTCGTGGGCATAACCGCTCCTCGGTTGGATCTGCCAGCACGGAGCTTGGTACTTCCACTGGACCGTGCGAGGGAGTCTCCCATCGGGAGATACTCCGGGGCGTGTACAGCCCCGTCCTGACACGTGGCTTGCACGGTAGGACAGCCAAGGTGCATATGGGCCCTCCTCAGGACGAGTTGAACGACTCTGAGGAAGTTCTCGCGAGCTTACGCATCACTCACAAGACCCTACCCTGAGGCGGCTGCGCCTGAGTCTTCTTCTGCAAAATGTGAAAAGAGAGGTGTTGTGTCGACCTGCGCGGAGTGCATCTCTAGAGGGTATCGCATGAGAAGGCCGCAGCACCAGCGACCCCAGGAGGTGACGTCACGGGAATGGCTCGCGAGACAGAGCTCAGCCGCTGGATTTGTCAACACTGCAGGGACGGACCCGAGCACAAACGTCGTGCCCAGTCTTCTCATGCAACGATCCAAAAGAAAAACAATCGGCGCGCGGTTCCCGCGTGAGCGTGGCACCCGCCACGGGCCCCTACTTACCCATCCACGATTAGCCCATGCGAGAACAAGGCACCAAGGACCATGGGAGGTGACGTCACGGGAATGGCTCGCGAGATAGAGCTCAGCCCTTGGGTTTAGCGACGCTGCAGGGACGGACCCGAGCACAGACGCCGTGCCAGTCCTTAATCATGGGGCGGTCGTGAGTGGACTCACAAGGGCTCATGACCTTAGTGGCGGTGAGGACGCCAAGCATGCAGATAATGCGAATGGAAAGAAACAACTAGCCTTGATCATGCAAAAAGGGAGACAACTGCGGGGGAACAGCCCCCAGCAGTCCAAGGATGATGCAGCCCGAGGGGCGCCCTCGATTGGATACCTGAAGCGTCACCTGATACTTGTCGAAGAAGAGTTGGGGTAGCTAAAGACGCGAGCCATGCGGGTCGCTCCTGAGGATCGTCGGGCTCCTGAGGCCCACGGGCTCCGAAGGCTCTCAGTGGTCGCGCGGGTCTCGCTCATGCTTCGTCCGGACCGCTTGCCACTGGCCTCCCGACCCCCCCAAGGCCTGCTGCGCGAGATGCTGAAACGTGGCAGCTGCATTGCGGAAGCCGAAGAGTGTGCGGACGTAGCTGCAGGGGAGGGCCCTCCTCCGGCCGACCGCCGTCGGCCAGAAGGGCTCCTGAGAAGCGGCTCGGTTGAGACCCGCAATGTCAACGCAGACGCGGAAGCGGTCGCTCAGGCTGCGAGTAGGTGAACTTGGGGTTGTGCGGTTACGCCCACCGCGGATGAGTCTTGCGTACTGAAGTTCCTCGGTAACTTGGTTGATGAAGTCCTGAGCCCCCAGCGCTGAGCGGTTCACGCTGGGCTCGCAAAAACGCACGTCAAGACACGCTTGCAGGTGGTGCCCGAACACCTCCCTCGAGATGCTGGTCAGCCCATAGACACTCCAGAGGAGAGCCCCCGAGCCCGTCACAGGAGGGGCATTGGGCGCGCCCCCCTATGCGAGGGTGGAGGGCGCCTCGTTAGCAGGCGTGAGTCCTGAGGCCTGGTCGTCAGGAGCCCCTGCGTCCCGAGGTCCGTTGACGGGAAGGTTCTTCTTCTTCTTGGGGGCAGTCTGCATGGTGAGGACGGCTCCATCCTCGTCGGAGCATTTGACCGCCGCGGTCTGGTAGGCGCGCTCCAGGGAACGCACCGCTTCCTTCTTGTCGGAGGCGATCGTGATGACTCTGCCCCTCCTAGGCATCTTGAGGACGTTGTAGCCGTGATGGGTTGCCTCCATGAACTTGGCGAGGGCAGGATATCCAAGGATGGCATTGTACGGGAGGTGGATGTTGGCGACGTCGAAGTCGATGAGCTCGGTGTGGTAGTTGTCGCGGTCACCAAAGGTGACGGGAAGGTGGACCTGCCCCATCGGGAGTGTGGAGCCATCCGTGACTCCGTAGAATGGCTTGGTCGGGTGCAGCTGATCGTAGGGAACCTGGAGCGTCTCGAAGGTCCAGATGGAGAGGACGTTGAGTCCTGCTCCGCCGTTGATGAGGGTCTTGGTCACGAGGACATTGCTGATGGTCGGGGTGAAGAGCATCGGGAGGGCGCCTGGGGCCGCGGTGCACTTGAGCTGGTCCTTGGGGTCGAAGGCGATGACTTGCTTGGTCCACCTGAGGTTGCACGCGGCGCCAGCCTGGGAAGCGCCGCGTTCACCTCACGGGCAAACTGCTTGAAGATGCGATGGGAAGCCGGAGCATGAGCTCCCCCCAAGATGCATGCAACTACATGCGGCTCCTGGAAGCCCCCTGCTCCGTCTCCCTGGCGGTCGTCGTCGTTCCTTCTTGGCGATGGTGGCAGCGAAGGCAGGCCTCCATTGCCCTGAGGGCGACCCTCACGAGGCTGGTCGCGCCAGGGGGCGTCACGAGGCTGCTCCTGCCAGTGGTCTTCACGAGGTTGTTCGCGCCACCCCTGGCGTGAGTTCCTACCGTCCCAACGTCATCCACCTCTGCCTCCTCCACGGTCGTAGCCGCGGTTGCGCTCAGGGCATTGCCCACCGCGCCCGCCGCGCATCGCCCTGAGCTCCTGGCAGTCGTTAGTGTTGTGGCTGTGGACATTGTGGAAGACGCAGTACGGTCGGTTGTCTCTGGGAAGGTCATCGTACCCACAGCCACGCTTCACTTTTGGCTCCACAGCCAGCACGGAGGGTCCCTTACACTTTGATTCCTTGGCATTGGTCTTCTTGTCGTCCGCCTCCGCCTCAGGCAGCTCCTGGAGGGAGAGGCGTCCTTCTTCCGCCCTGGCGCACTTTGCTGTGAGCTTGAACATCTCGAGGGTTGTGCACAGGTCCTCGTGGATGGCGAGCTCCTCCCTCATCCTGACGTCGCGGATGCCGTCGGAGAACGCCGAGATGATGGCCTCGTCCGAGACCCTAGGGATCTGGAGGCGCATGGTGTTGAAGCGTTGGATGTACTTTTGTAGGGTCTCTCCCGGTTGCTGCCTCACGCGACGCAGATCAGCAGCTGTCGGGGCTCGGTCGCGGGTGCCTTGGAAGTTGGTGACAAAACGTTGGCGAAGCTCTTCCTAGGAGGAGATGGATCCCACAGGGAGGTTCAGGAGCCAGGAGTGTGCGCCATCTTTGAGAGCCATGGGGAACCAGTTCGCCATGACCTGCTCGGTGCCGTTGGATGCCTCAATGCTCAGCTCGTAGAGTTGGAGGAACTCCGTGGGGTCGGTTGATACGTCCAAAATGCATCACTATTTTATATCGTAATTCATCCTTATTCATTGATATATTTCACATTACGATGATGTTCTTATGTTGTTTTGGCCTATTTTACACAGTTTGCAACTTTCCGGTACCGAAGCAGCAGACGCAGGATTCAGCGGTAAAAAGTGGACGCTGAGTTGCTGAAGAAGAATACCTCCAAATTACCTGAAAATCAACGAAGGGTATTTTCCAGACGGATCACGAAGGCACGCAAAAGAGCAACCAGAGGGGGGCCACATGGCGCCCAGGCGGCCACCTGGCGTGGCCCCCACCCTGGCCGCGCCGTGGGGGCGCCTAGAGCCCCTGGCCCACTTCCGGCTGCCCCCTTTTGCCTATATACTCCTCATCATCCACAAACCCTAAAAAGAAGAGTTTTGACGGAGTTCCGCCGCCGCTCCGTGGCGGAAACCTACAAAGAAGAAAAAGCCATCTCCGGCGGGCAGATTCCGCCGGGGAGATCACCTCCCGGAAGGGGAGATCATCGCCATCGTCATCACCATCGTCACGGGCATCATCGAGATCATCATCAACATCATCCCCAACATCAGCACCATCTCCATCTTCATCCAATCTCATCTCACCATTGCAACTTGTGTTGTAATCCGTACTATCTATCCTCTCTACTCTATCGGTGTTGATTACTACTTTGTGGTGAATGCTATTGAGTTTTGTTGGAGAAATATCATTATGTCCAGATTGTTTATCATCCATTTATCTCCACTGATCATGATCTCTTTTATGTCTTGTGAGTAGTTACTTTAGTTCTTGAGGACATGGGAAAAGTCTTGTTGTTAGTAGTCATATGATGTTAAAGTAATATGTGTTGTTTGATACTTAAGTTGTGTTGTTATTTTCCTAGTGGTGTTGTGTGAGTCAAACACTCAACACTTCGCCTTATTAAGGACCTAGGGGAATACATTGTGTACAAAGAATGCTTACGGTGGGTTGCCGGAGTGACAGAAACCTGAACCCCAGTTCGCACGCTTTTGCACGAGGGAACAATGGATCATCGATCGTATTGCTATGGTTAGGCTTTTGCCTTAAATACTATCTTGTATTTGCGGATGCTTGCAAGGTGTTTAATCATAAGAGTGCACTCATCTTAGTCTATAGAGTGTACTAGCATAGATCCACCCACTCAGCACTTATCAACACATAACATAGTACCGATACGGAATATGGCGAAAGCACATGACTACCTCTCCCGTGTGTCCTCAAGAACACTTTAGCCTTTATAAGTTCAGTTGCTAGGCCTCTCCTTTGCTCAGAAAGTATTGGGCCACTTGTTACTCTCCAGTGCCTTTTACTTTGCTCGCTTTTACTTTCCTGTTGCTTATATCAAGAAAACCCCTAAAAGTTACCTTTCAGTGCTTGTAGTTATTCCTTGCTCAGAATCACTTATCAATACCTTCTGCTCCTCGTTGGGTTCGACATTCTTACTTATCGAAAACGTTGCAATAGATCCCTTACGGTTGTGGGTCATCAAGTACCGTTTTCTGGCGCCGTTGCCGGGGAGTGTAGCGCTATTGGTAAAGTTAACTGGTAAGGAAGTTTTTATATTTCTATTTTTATTTTGCTGTTGCTACTCTTTGTCCTTATGGACAACCTTGCTATTGGATCGTTGCTTGTGGGAAGACGCCCCACATCTATGGTGGTTGCTCCTCCCCCTACTGAAATTGTGCCCTATAAAATACCAGCTGGTATTATCGATTATGTTTTGGCTAATCGTTATGCAGGAGACAGACATCCCGGTGAACACTTGCTATATCTGTCACAACTATGTTCATTATTTAAGCTTGCAGGTGTATCAATGGAGTTTGTCATGAGGAAATTGTTCTCCGTATCGCTTATAGATAAAGCTTCAGATTGGTATAAGCTTCTCGATAACTCACACTTGCTTGATTGGCAAGAGCTTATGTCTCTCTTTTATACCAAGTTTTATCCTCTTCATGAAATTCATCGAGACAGGAACTATATCTATAACTTTAGGTCTCGTGACGGAGAAAGCATTGCTCAAGCTTGGGGGAGATTGAAGTCCCTAATTCTCAAATGTCCTATTCATGAGCTCCCCAAGGAAATTATACTTACAAATTTTTATGCCAGGCTTTCTCGTCAGGATAAGGAGATGCTGGATGCCTCCTCTAGTGGGGTATTTCAGACGAAGAGTGTTGAAGAAAGGTGGGATCTCCTTGAAAGGATCCATAGGAATACCGAAGATTGGGAAATCAATAAAGGTATTGAACCCGCTATAAATTATGAGCATGATTATATTGAGAGCTATGTGAAAACTGATTACTTCAATACCTTTTGCTCTAAGATTGGTCTTGATTCCCATCTAATGATTGATTTCTGTAAGGATTTTGCCTCTCACGTTGATTCTTTTAAAAAAAAAGATCAGCACCATGAACCTTTCAAAGAGTTACCTGTTGATATTCATGTTGCTGACCCTATTTTTCCTGCAGTTATATATGAAAAGCCTCCTTTTCCCGCAAGGATAAGGGAGCACTCTCTTGTGACAGGCATAATAAATAAAAGTGAGAGAAGAATTGATGAGCCTGAGGACCAGATCAAGGTCGATCCTCAAGTTGCATTGGTTAAAGACCTTGTTACTAATGATGTTTTGGATTCCAATGTAAAATTTTGTGCTGTTTCCACTAACCTTGTCACAGTCAAGAATAAAGGCCAAATTTCAGGTACTCCAGTAGTATCTGTTAAAATAGGAGATCACAATTATTATGGGCTATGCGATTTGGGATCGAGTGCTAGTCCTATCCCCTATTCACTTTATCAAGAGATCATTGGTGAGATTTCACCTTGTGAACTTGAAGAAGTTGATGTTACCATTCATCTTGCAAACAGAGCAACTATCTCTCCTATCGGAATTGTGAGAGACGTTGAAGTCCTATGTGGAAAGGTAAAATACCCTACTGACTTTCTAGTACTTGGTTCAGTGAGGGACAATTTTTGAACTATTATTTTTGGTAGACCTTTTCTCAGAACTTGTGGAGCGATAATAGATTGCAAGAAAGGTAAAGTTTCTGTTGAATTCAATGGTGAGCCATATGAATTTAATTTTTCCAAGTTCTTAAGCAGCCTCGTGGTACCGATTTACCTAGTGATGATAAAATTATTGAAAGTATTGCTTCTATTGCTATTCCCCCTAATGATCCTTTGCAGCAATATATGGAGGACCACGAGAATGATTTGCATATGCAGGAAAGAAATGAACTAGATGAAATATTCTTGAGACAACCTGCTATCCTGAAGCACAACCTTCCGGTTGAACCTTTGGGAATTTTATCAAAACCAAAAGAAGACCCGGTGTTCGATCTTAAACCTCTTCCCGGTACGCTCAAATATGCTTATTTAGATGAAAAGAAAGTATATCCTGTTATTATCAACTCTAACCTTTCAGGATATGAAGAAGAGCGACTATTGGAAGTACTTCGTAAACACCGAGGTGCAATTGGCTATACCCTTGATGACCTTAAGGGGATTAGTCCATCTATCTGTCAACATACTATCAACCTTGAGCCCGATGCTAAACCAGTTGTTGATCATCAACAACGGTTGAACCCTAAGATGATGGATGTTGTAAGAACTGAGATTCTCAAGCTTCTAGCCGCAGGTATTATCTACCCTATAGCTGATAGTAAGTGGGTAAGCCCGGTACATTGTGTTCCTAAGAAAGGAGGTACAACTGTGGTTCCTAATGATAAGAATGAACTAATACCTCAGAGAATTATTATTGGATATAGAATGTGTATTGATTACAGGAAGCTAAACAAGGCAACCAGGAAGGATCACTACCCGTTGCCGTTCATCGACCAAATGCTTGAAAGGTTATCCAAAAATACCCACTTTTGTTACCTCGATGGTTATTCTGGTTTCTCTCAAATTCATGTTAACACTGCTGATCAAGAGAAGACCACTTTTACTTGTCCCTTTGGTACTTATGCTTACAGGCGTATGCCTTTTGGTTTATGTAATGCCCCTGCTACTTTTCAAAGGTGTATGTCTGCTATCTTTCATGGTTTCTGTGAGGAGATTGTGGAAGTCTTCATGGACGATTTCTCCGTCTATGGAACTTCCTTTGACCATTGTCTCCACAACCTTAATAAAGTTTTGTAGAGATGTGAGGAGACAAATCTGGTACTCAATTCGGAGAAGTGTCACTTCATGGTTAACGAAGGAATTGTTCTTGGTCACAAGATTTCCGAAAGGGGAATTGAGGTGGACAAGGCCAAGATCGAAGCAATTGAGAGGATGCCCTATCCAAGGGACATCAAAGGTATTCGCAGTTTTCTCGGCCATGCTGGTTTCAATAGAAGATTTATTAAAGACTTTTCTAAGACTTCGAGACCCCTCACTAATCTTCTCCAGAAGGACGTTCCTTTTGTATTTGATGAAGATTGTAAGGAGGCTTTTGAAGTTCTCAAGAAAGCTTTAATAACCGCTCCTATAGTACAACCACCTGACTGGAATTTACCTTTTGAGATTATGTGTGATGCGAGTGATTTTGCTGTTGGAGCTGTTTTAGGGCAAAGGGTTGATAAGAAATTGAATGTTATACATTATGCTAGTAAAACCCTTGATAGTGCTCAAAAGAATTATGCTACTACTGAGAAGGAATTCTTAGCTGTAGTGTTTGCTTGTGATAAGTTTAGGCAGTATATTGTTGATTCCAAAGTTATTATTCATACTGACCATGCTGCCATTAAGTACCTTATGACAAAGAAGGATGCCAAGCCAAGGCTTATTAGATGGGTACTCCTTCTTCAAGAATTTGATTTGCAGATCGTTGATAGGAAAGGAGAAGACAATCCGGTGGCGAACAATCTTTCAAGGATGGAAGATATACCGCATGATCCCATCCCAGTCAACGACAGTTTTCCAGACGAGCAACTTGCCGTTGTAAAAGTACAATCTCTTCCCGATCCTTGGTTTGCAGATTATGCTAATTTTATCGTTGCGAAGTATTTGCCTCCAGGTTTAACGTTTCAGCAAAGGAAGAAGTTCTTTCATGATTTGATGCACTACTTTTGGGATGACCCACATCTTTTCAAAGAAGGTCCCGACGGGATCGTGAGAAGATGCATACCGGAACATGAGCAGAAGGACATTCTCAGACAATGTCATGATAGTCCCTATGGAGGACATCATGTCGGTGAGAGGACCGCACATAAGGTTCTTCAATCAGGTTTTTATTGGCCTACTCTCTTTAAGGATGCTAGAAATTATGTTTTAGCTTGTGATAAATGTCAGAGAGTTGGTAACATTAGTAGAAGGAATGAGATGCCTATGAATTACTCACTAGTGATTGAACCTTTTGATTGCTGGGGTTTTGATTTTATGGGTCCTTTTCCTTCTTCGCACAAGTACACTCACATTTTAGTAGCTGTTGATTATGTGACCAAGTGGGTTGAAGCGATCCCCACTGAAAGTGCTGATCACAAGACATCTTTGAAAATGCTCAAAGATGTGATTTTCCCTAGGTTTGGTGTACCTAGGTATCTCATGACTGATGGAGGATCACACTTCACGCATGGAGCTTTTAGAAAAGCTTTAGCCAAGTACGATGTTAATCATAGAATTGCTTCACCGTACCATCCTCAAACTAGTGGGCAGGTTGAGCTCACCAATAGAGAGATAAAGTTGATCTTACAGAAAACAGTTAATAGAAATAGAAAGGACTGGTCAAATAAGTTAGGAGATGCTTTGTGGGCGTATAGAACCGCTTACAAAAACCCCATGGGCATGTCCCCCTATAAGATGGTTTATGGTAAGGCTTGCCATTTGCCATTAGAATTAGAGCACAAAGCTTTCTGGGCTGTTAGAGAGCTTAATGCTGACCCAAAGTTAGCTGGTGAGAAGCGTCTCATGAACTTGACTTCTCTAGATGAGTGGAGAAGTGAAGCTTACGAGAGCGCTAAAATGTTCAAGGAAAAAGTAAAGAAGTGGCATGATAGGAGGATTCTAAAACGTGAATTTAATGTTGGTGATAAAGTTTTGTTGTTTAGATCCCGTTTCAGGTTTTCTCCAGACAAACTACTTTCCAGGTGGGAAGGGCCATTTCATATCGAAGAAGTCTATCGGTCTGGTGCAATCAAGATTAACAATTTTGAAGGCACCAAACCTCAAGTTGTGAATGGGCAAAGACTTAAGCATTACATAGCAGGAGACCCTGTCAATGTTGATGTGAATACGATATACACAACAACTCACGAAGAACATGTTGCAGCCCTGTTTCAGACACCAGCAGAAGCAGAATAAGAAAAGGTATGTATTACAGTAAGGATACATCGTGAACCGCCATAAAAGTTCCATATTATGAGTTTTTGCAAAATTAGGAAAATTCTAAGCCTAAGTGGATCCGGAGACAAGCTCCAGGGGGCCCAGGCGCCCCCCTGGCGCGGCCTACCTCCTGGCCGCGCCGGGAGGCCGCCTCGGCACCCAGGAGTCCGTCTCCGACCCTGCTTTAGCTTGTTACCTTCCTTTCTGTGCATAAATTTTTGCTATATATTTGCCCGGATTGTTCCGGCAACGTATCTCGCGATTTCGTGTGTTTTCTTTTCGATTTGTTTCTGCCAGGGAATATTTTAGCTGGACCTAGGTGCCATGGCTTCTCCAAGTTCCCCCAAGGACAAGTTCGTCGTCAACGTCATCAACCCTTAACTCGCTGAGGTGAAGAAGCACCCTCAGGTTGTTCGGATGGAGGACGGTGTCCTCCAACAAGAAGATCTGAAGGGACCTATCAAGGAGGGGAGCATCCAGGCCAGGCTAGAAGAAGTGGAGCAAGAAGTCTTCAAATACAAGAAGATGATCGAGCGTGGTGTTGAAGCTAACTTTGACATCATCAATGAGCTAAAGACCTACTTCCTGAAGGAGATGAAGGAGATGTGGAAAAGCATCACCGCATCTGAAGAAAGAATTGAAGAGCTCCAAGGGAAAATTTATGATCTACATCACCAGAACTGTGAGTATGAACTAAGGTTTATGCGCATGGGTATGGGTGCTGCATGCAGTATTCAGGAGACAAACTTCTCATATGAGACTGGAGAACCCCTTCCATGGAAGCGCTTCGCCGAGGACTACGTGATTAACGTCAACAAGAATGAGGAGTGAAATCTCCTTGGGTAATGGCATCCCCTTGGCTTGTTCCAAGCTTGGGGGAGTGCCCGGTATCTTTATCTTTATCTTTTGTCTTTTAGAGTCAAGTAGAGTCGTATCATGTCTAGGGAGGTTATTATATGAAATAGGTGTGTGCATTGAGGTCTATCACTCCTTTTGTGGAGAGATTGTATCCGTGAGTGTGGAGTCATCTATGATGGAATATTAATGAGAAGTTTATTGGTTCCTTTGCTGCACTCGGTATTCTCTTCACGCAATCGACCTTATATGATGATTCTTATGGGGAGTATTGACCTTATATCAGGTATGGCTTTGAAACTTTATTTAATCTTGGCAAACATAGCTTTGGTCATAACAACAAGCATGATTTTCTTAAAGTAGCGACATAGCCAAAACCTTTATGTGTTTATGCTTGAAGTGTTATGCCGACAAGGAAGACAACTTGATGTATTATGCTTATTTTAATGTTTATGCTTTATATTGCTTTGCACCTTAGTCATCATCAATTGCCTGTTCTCTCAAAGCCTTTGCTAGCCTAAACTATGTACTAAGCGGAATTCTGCTTGTGCATCCATACCCTTAAACCAATACCTCCCATATGAGTCCACCATACCTTCCTATTTGTGGTATTCCACTACCACCTCCTAAAGTATAGAATTTGTGTGTTATCCTTAAATGTTCAAAATCTTCTATTTTGTGCCCCTGTTTTAGCTCATGAGGAAGTAATAGTTAATTCATGATCTTTTTAAGTTGGACAAGTTTTACCCCGGGATTGCATGTCTAATCTGCAAACCCCTAATACGAGAAGGAACTGGCATGAGTGCGCCCGGCTCATAAAAGATAATACAACAAACAAACCCTCCTTCACGCTTTGTTCCTGAGAAATCAGAAAACTTTTGGCAGCGATAAACAAAGGAGATTAAGGGGATGTGATCGTCCCCGTGCGGGAGCCGTTCCTCGAAACTTGTCCAGCTCGAGAAGTAATTGAGTTATCTATTAGCATTCGTTGACAAATCATGCACCTCTCAAAACTTGTTTTCATTCTGTTTGATTTAAGGATAGCACATGAGTTTTCCCTACTTCCCTAGAGCAGGGCCTATCTCTTAGTTTTAGGTTGAGTCAGTTATTCCCACTTCCTTCTATTCTTAAAGAGAGCAGACATTTGATGTTGACGAGGATTCATTCATATAAAGTTGCATTAAGATTTGTCATATCATATCCTTGTTGACATTATCATTTGATAAGTAAGTTGTTTGTCAAGCCCAGCTAAAGCAAGCATCTTCCTTTGTGCTAACACTTTCACTTCTTGCATAATAACATGTTCTTTCAAAAGCTTCAATTAATCTCATCAAAACATAAAGAGAAAGAGCAAAAGTAAAAGCTATTAGTTGTTCTTTGACCAAAGGACATGTTTGCAATGATTTGATGAGTTTCCTTAGCCCTACTTTCGATTATAAGTGTTACCACTCTTTTATAAGGGCCTTATGAGTTGAAGATTGCTGTTGAGGATATTTGAGTTTGGTGAAGAAACTGTGATGCTTCTTGTCCGTATTCTATTTATCGACACTTCACTCTCTAAACTTGTGGACAGGTTTACCGAGCTCAGTATTCGCTTGGGGACAAGCGAGGTCTAAGCTTGGGGGTGTTGATACGTCCAAAATGCATCACTAGTTTATATCGTAATTCATCCTTATTCATTGATATATTTCACATTACGATGATGTTCTTATGTTGTTTTGGCCTATTTTACACAGTTTGCAACTTTCCGGTGCCGAAGCAGCAGACGCAGGATTCAGCGGTAAAAAGTGGACGCTGAGTTGCTGAAGAAGAATACCTCCAAATTACCTGAAAATCGACGGAGGGTATTTTCCAGACGGATCACGAAGGCACGCAAAAGAGCAACCAGAGGGGGGCCACAGGGCGCCCAGGCGGCCACCTGGCACGGCCCCCACCCTGGCCGCGCCGGGGGGCGCCTGGAGCCCCTGGCCCACTTCCGGCTGCCCCCTTTTGCCTATATACTCCTCGTCATCCAAAAACCCTAAAAAGGAGAGTTTTGACGGAGTTTCGTCGCCGCTCCGTGGCGGAAACCTACAGAGAAGAAAAAGCCATCTCCGGTGGGCAGATTCCGCCGGGGAGATCACCTCCCGGAAGGGGAGATCATCGCCATCGTCATCACCATCGTCACGGGCATCATCGAGATCATCATCAACATCATCCCCAACATCAGCACCATCTCCATCTTCATCCAATCTCATCTCACCATTGCAACTTGTGTTGTAATCCGTACTATCTATCCTCTCTACTCTACCGGTGTTGATTACTACTTTGTGGTGAATGCTATTGAGTTTTGTTGGAGAAATATCATTATGTCCAGATTGTTTATCATCCATTTATCTCCACTGATCATGATCTCTTTTATGTCTTGTGAGTAGTTACTTTAGTTCTTGAGGACATGGGAAAAGTCTTGTTGTTAGTAGTCATATGATGTTAAAGTAATATGTGTTGTTTGATACTTAAGTTGTGTTGTTATTTTCCTAGTGGTGTTGTGTGAGTCGAACACTCAACACTTCGCCTTATTAAGGACCTAGGGGAATACATTGTGTACAAAGAATGCTTACGGTGGGTTGCCGGAGTGACAGAAACCTGAACCCCAGTTCGCACGCTTTTGCACGAGGGAACAATGGATCATCGATCGTATTGCTATGGTTAGGATTTTGCCTTAAATACTATCTTGTATTTGCGGATGCTTGCAAGGTGTTTAATCATAAGAGTGCACTCATCTTAGTCTAGAGAGTGTACTAGCATAGATCCACCCACTCAGCACTTATCAACACATAACATAGTACCGATACGGAATATGGCGAAAGCACATGACTACCTCTCCCGTGTGTCCTCAAGAACACTTTAGCCTTTATAAGTTCAGTTGCTAGGCCTCTCCTTTGCTCAGAAAGGATTGGGCCACTTGTTACTCTCCAGTGCCTTTTACTTTGCTCGCTTTTACTTTCCTGTTGCTTATATCAAGAAGTTGCCGTTATTCCTTGCTCAGAATCACTTATCAATACCTTCTGCTCCTCGTTGGGTTCGACATTCTTACTTATCGAAAATGTTGCAATAGATCCCTTACGGTTGTGGGTCATCATCGGTGGTGCCGTCATAGCGCGGAGGCAGGTCCAGCTTGAACTTGCCGGGCCAGACGAGGCGCCGTAGCTCAGGAGCTAGGGCGCGACACCCAGCCACGCTCATGATCGCAGGCGCCCCCTGCGCCTACGGTGCCGGTTCTTAGGGTGCAGGCGCCACCACCTCGTGTGGTGCGAGGTCTTGGCGCTGGGGGCAGGTGTAATGCCCCAGATGTAACACTTTCCCAATATGGCAATATATAAACTTTGGCTTCATCAATTTCTTTCCGGGCTCTTCTTTCATTTCGGGTTCTTCGTTTTGTCGCGTGCGTGTGTGCATTTCTTTCATGTCATGTTGTTGTGTGCATTGCATTGCATTTGTGTTGTCACCGGTCCCACTCGTCTCTTCCCGTTGTCCGTTTCGAGTTCCGACGCTCTCACACGTGCCCGTGGCATCCCCGAGCCCTTCTTTTGTGTGTGGTCGTGTAACGTTTCCGGAATGGCGTGAGACTTGTCGTGCATTGTTGTTTTGGTACGTGTAGGCCGCATGTCAAGTTTCGTCGCGTTTGGAGTTCATTTGGTACTCCAACGGTTAACCTAGTGGGCTAAAAGAACCTCGTCTTTGAGGCCCAAGACCCCCTCCACAACAGCCCACCAACCCAGCACAACTTCCCACCATCTCGGTCGTCGAATTGTGATCGCTTGGCCGAAAACCGCTCCCCATTTGGACTCTCCTAGCTCCTTGTGCCTATAAAAACGTCCCCCCATGTCTTTTTCTCGTCCAAAACCCTATTTCCACCGCTCCCTCCGCCGCCGGACACGTCCAGACCGAGCCGGACGCGTCCGATCCGCCGCCCCCAGCCAATCAGGGCCCGACACGTGTCGCCGCCGGCCTCCCGCCGCGCCGGCCCGACGCGGGCCCGCCGCCGCCGCCGAGCGGACCTCTCCGCCCCGAGTCCGCAGCGCCCGACCGTCGCCGCCGCCTCCAGCTCCGGTCGGGCGAGCGCCCGAGCCCCGATCCCATCGGTCGTCGCCACCGCGCGCCGGAACCCTAACGGGTCCGCGCCCGTAACCCGCGCCCGCAACCCGGCCCGATCCGCTGTCCAACCCGATCCGATCTGGAGGTTGACCTTTTTTCCTCTAAGTCTTGTAATCTTTTGTTGTCTGATGGCATTTTGTCATGGCTATATCTTTTTGTGTGCTAGTCCGATTTGTGCATATGATATGTCAAGATGATCGTGGTGATGTGTACTATGTTTTGTTCCATTGTGTAATGCTTGTTTGAGTCCATCTAGATGTCTTAATATTCGTGACAAGAGTGCTACGTGATATAAACTGCTGCTACTTGTTATTTTCATGCCATGTTTGAGATGTGATAACTTGGTGCATGTTTATCCAAATGAAGCAAATGAAATGTCAAAATGTTCATCATGAGATGCTCTACATGTTGGCTGCTATAGCATGCATGTTAGATTTCATTTTGCCATGTATATCCCTGTTGCAAAAGTGCATGTGGCTGTTAGGTTTTGTAACTTGTTACGAGATGCCTAGTTGAGGAGCTCGTTGCTATTGTTGTGTTTGTCCCCATGTCACATGCCCATATGTTTTAGATTCTCCATCATGTGTTCTTTGCTGTGGTACAAACCTTTTGCTATGATATGCCTTGAGGTGACTTAAACATGCTCGCAAACATGCCATGATAATGTTACTGTTTTAACACTTAGTGAAATTTCACTAAGTCTGGAATTTGTCATATCCTGATGCTATGTTTGCTTGATGCCCTAGGCAAATCCATGTTAGTTTTGGGGTGGCCATTGATCATTCCTTGTTGTTTATGTTGTTTTCTATCCATCCATGTCCTCACTTGCTCATTTGGGTTGATGTAGCTTATTTAATTCTTGCTCCCAAGTTGCTATAAAATATTGCTGTCAGGTTTCTAATGTCATGATCAAAATGTTGTAGCTTGTTGCTATTGATCCATGCCTCCTATGGAGATGCTCCAATGGAGTTGTTTGCTGTAGGATATGTCTACTTCATGTCCATGCTTCTTGTCACCATGTTTGAGTGTTGTAGAGTATATATTTCTTGCTCCAAAGTTGCTATGTGGCTGTTAATTTCAGCTTTGCATTGTTTCTTGTTTCGAGTGTATGTTTTGATCCGTTGCTCCGTTTTGAGCGTGCCATACATGAGACTTGTGTGTTTTTGCATGTAGAATCATAATATCATCTTGTTAACATGTTTGGAGTATGTGTGCTTGATGTTTGGGTGCATCTTGCACCGTTGCCATGCTTAACTTGTTTTGCTCATATCTTCTAGACCGTAGCTCCGTTGTAAACAAACTTTATATGAAACTTGACTAGAATTTCGTGTAGATCATCATGGTGCATGTTAACTTGCAGTTTATCAACCTTAACTTAAGGTTTGATCAGATCTGAACTAATTTCAAACTATGCATATGAGGACTTACCGGATTTGTCTTAAGTAGTTTCCGGCCTCATTTAAACTTGTTGTTCTTATGTTGTTTCTTTGTGCTTCCTACCTTGCCATGTTTCGCATTCTAAATAGACTTGTCTTGCATCCTACTTGCTTGAGCATATTGTCTTGTTCTTGTGTTGTTCTGGTGTGCTTCCTACTTTGACATGTTATGCATCCTAAGCGCATCTGCAGCGCATCCTAAGTGCGTCATACGTGCATCCTGTAGATTGTGCATTGCACCTTGTTTGATTTCGTGCATCGTGTGTTCTTGTGTTGAGTAGAGCCGGAAACCGAGCCCGAGAACGAGAACGAGGTTACTACCGAGGTTGAGAACGAGGAGCCGTCTTACGATCCCATCGACGACTCGACAGGCAAGATGACCTGACCCAGATAGCATTACTATCTTTGCCTATTGCTAGAAGTCTCGCTCTTTAGCTTATTGCCTCGATGCCCATGTTTGTTTGTCAGCCTCCTATTGTAACCATGAATCTGTCTAACCACCCAACCTAGCAAACCTTTGTTTGGCTAAGTAAGCTTCGCTCAGCCCCTCTTATAGCATTGCTAGTTGCAGGAGAAGATTTGGAGATTCTTGCTTCATGTTGAAGTATTTGTTGGGATATCACACTATATAAACTCTTAAACTAAATCATCTATATATTGGTAATGGGTGGAAGGCTGAGCCTCTTGCTCGGTGATTTGTTCCACTCATGCCGCCCTAGGAACCGTATAAACCGGTGTTATGTTCCTTGATTTTGCGTTCCTCACACGGTTGGGGTTATGGGACCCCCTCGATAAACCGCTTAGCGCTAAGTCTTTTCTAGCAAGTCCCAACATTGGTACTCCATTTGCCTAAACAACTAAAAACTTGCATAGGGAGTTATAAACCCTCTTCTTAATCAACAACCCGGGCCAGTGCTCCACATGAGTGTTGGTCCAAACTGGGGGTCCTGCAGGGCCACCTTGGGGGAACCCGAGGGCTGGTAAAAACCTGTAGCATCGCCCATCCGGTCGTGGCCTGAGACGAGATACGCGCGGCTACTATTAGGGTGTCGGCACGCTGGGAGGATTTGCTGGATTAGTCTTACCTTAGTCAGAGTATCTTGAGCACGGGATTCCGAGAATACTCGGGCCTTCCCACCTTAGAGGTGCGACTCCGCGGATCGTGGGCTTGTAATGGGCCAAGTTGGAACACCCCTGCAGGGTTTTGAACTTTCGAAAGCCGTGTCCGCGGTTATGTGGCAGATGGGAATTTGTTAATATCCGGTTGTAGAAAACTTGACACCATGTTCAGAACACACTACCAGCGTGAGTAACGTGACGGTCATTTTCCGAAAGGGGTTCGGGAAGTGAACACGGTGGGGTTATGATTGACGTGCTTAGATAGGATCACCTAGTGATCACTTTGATGCTCGTGGCACTTCTCTTCTCGCTCTTAACACGTAAACTAGTGCTAGTGCAGCTGCAACCTTTTATCTTTCTTCAGCCTTGTTCCACACCCAAGGCTTAGATAGTTTTGCTACCCGGGAACGGGATTGCTGAGTCCTCCGTGGCTCACAGATTCTACACCACACCAGATGCAGGTACCATGGTGAACTACTCAGGTGACAGCACAGAGTTGTACTGGGAGTACGATGAAGAACGTAGTCGATACTATGTGCACTATCCCGATGATCAGTAGTGGTTTCTACTAGGGGCGATTCGGACCTGTGGCTTTATGTATTTGGTATCTTCCATTTGGATCTTCACCCGTAGTCGGGTTGTGATGTTATTTGGATGATGATTTGCTTATGTAATGTATTGTGTGACGTGGCGAGTGTAAGCCAACTATCCTTTTGCAATTTTCATCCCTATTTTTACATGAGTCGTGCAAAGATACCAAACTTGAGATCATTCCAGAATGGGCTTATACCTTTAAGTCGTGCCTCGACACGTAGGAGGTATAGTCCCATCCTGGGCATTACACCAGGGGGCCCGCGAGCCCCTGCATGGGGATGCGAAATCAACTGGCAGCTCTCCTCGTCGCGCGTGTGGGCTCTGCGGGGTTGCTCGCGTCGAGGAGCCTCACGCCGGACCTCCTGGCCGGCGCCGTGGAGCGTAGGCGGAGCCGGGACTCCGTGGCCTTCGTTCCTCGCCGGGGGCGACAGAGGACGAGAGGAGTGCGTTGGTGCAGGTGCTTCTCCAGCGGCGTTGACGAGCTCGATGATGCGGTGGAGCCACTCGTCGTAGAGGACATCTGTCGGGCGGTAGCGCAAGAGCTCCCGCGCCATCAGCAGCGCAGGCTGCTGGTAGACCAGCCCGCGGCGGGCCAGCGAGGACGACGCCGCGGCCGGTGAGGGTGGAGGCGTCGCCGTGCGGCCATCTCACCGCACGGACGGGGCAGCGACGAGTCCTGCTGCTCGTGGACGGCCGGGTCGGTGGTGGCGTTGGCGACCGGCGAGTTGGGGCAGAGCGGTGCACCGTTGCCTGCGGGCGCCGTCTGAGAGACGTTCGCGGCGCGGCGGGCGGCGCGAGCTCGGCGTGTGTCCACCATGGCTGTGGAGTGGAGTTGACGACAAGAACGCGACGAGGTCGTCGGAGAGGCAAGATTTCGACACGCCCCCTACCTGGCGCGCCAAATGTCGGATTTAGGGCTCCGCAAAACCCAAGAAGTTCGAACACAGGGGCGTGAACGAAGATCTCTCCCACTCTTGTCTACCTAGCGTCTCGCTCTCGTCTTGGTGAAGGGATTCAAGTAAACAACAGATATAACACACAAGAGTTTACCCAGGTTCGGGCCACCGTGTGGTGTAAGACCCTACTTCCTGCTTTGGTGGATTAGCCTCGGGAGGGCTGGAATATGAGCTAGTACAGTGTTCCTGAGCTCATGAGGTGAGCTCAGGAGGGTCTGGAGGCAAGTGTTGTTGCTCCTTGCGTGGTGGCAGAGTATATGGATCGGCTCTACTTGGCTAGGCTTGGTTCGACTTGTCCCTCCATAGTGGAGGTCCTAGCTACTTATATAGGCGGCCAGGGTCCTCTTCTCCCAAAATGTTTAGGCAGGAAGGGATCCCACAACGGCTATTTTTTAGCGGGAACATAAGGACGTTCCTACCCTGACAAAAGTATTCTTCGCCTGCAAAAGGACCAGGCGGTGACGCGGTGGTGGGCTCGACGGTGACATCCTCCTTGTCGTCCTTGCGGTCTTCGGTCTTGTTGCACCAATGGGGAAACCTTTGCCCCGCTCCTTGGGAACCCGCGGCTGCGCTGTCCCCTTTGCACCGAAATGGCAACTGCACCGCTGGCGGGCACTGGCACCCGCTGGCGCGGTGCATCACTGCTGACATCACTGCCTCCTCCTGAGGCAAGCTTGGCCTTGGATTCTCCGCCCCTCCGGAGCACCTTGCCGAGGCCGCTCCTGAGGGGGTCTTGACGTCGTTCTCCTCGCGAGGCTTAGCCCCCTCGCGAGGGTCTTGGATGGCTGGTCGATCAGCTGGGCCGTACTAGGCTGTTTGTAGGAGCTCGTCGCGGCCCGCAGACAGGCAAGTCTGGGTACCCTGGTTCCCAGGATGCCGACAACTTTCAATGCCCATGAGAGATAATCTTTGGGATCAATGCTTCCGGAGAACTTTGGCATTGTGAACTTGAGCTTGCCATAGCGGTTTTCTTCATTGTTTGCTTGCCTATTGGTAGGGCGTTCTTGACGTTGAGGATTGTCAACCTCATGATGCTCTTGGCATGGTTGATGCTCATCATCATGTTGCTCTTGCCGAACTTGTGGTTCTTGTCTAGATTGTTGCTCTTGTCTCACTTGAGGAGGATCTTGGCATTGCATTCTCGCTTGGAAGCGCCTTTCTTGAACTTCAACTTGAAGTGCTTCTTCTTCTAGGCGACTGTGTCGATTGCGTGGTGCAACATTGTGATGTGAGTCACGTAGTGCACGTTGAGCTTCAAGAGCTTGTTCTTCGTGTTGTTGTTGTACTTGACGGTGTGCCTCGGCATCTTGCTCTTCTTGGAATTGGCGCGATTGCTCTTCTTCTTGTTGGTGTAGTCGTTGTCGTTCTTATGCTTGCTCAAGTGTAGCTTGGTTTTAATGTTGTTGACGTTCTTGCTCTTCAAAAAGCTCTTGTGAGCTCTTGCCGTGAAGTGGGTTCTGGTTGTCATGTCGGGCTTGACGCGCGGCTTGGCGAAGAGTGTTCGATGTAGGTATACTTGAGCTGGAAGTGTAGTCGGAATGACAACTTGAGCGGCTCCGTCTTTGAGATGACGTAGATGAAGAGCGTCGATTGATCATCAAAGTTTATAGCTCATTGAATTGAGTAGAGATGTTGGTGTTGATGGTGTCGTATTGCTCTCTCGTTCGCTCTTCGGAGTGTCGCAAGTCGGTGGCGATTTGCTCAATGCGCTCTTGCATAGCTTCATTCTCTTGATGTAGAGCTCGTTGAACACCAAATAGATGTAGTTTGGTGACATAGTTGTTCGATTCTTAAAGATCATCAAAGAGCAGGTTCGTAGATGTACTTGGCCTATCCATCATCGCAAGCAAGAATGTGAGTGGAAGAAGGAAAAGACAATACCAAATGTACTTTGACCGATATTGAGAATGGATCAAAGATCACTCGGTGTTGTTGCAAAGAAATAGCACAATTGGTACCGTATCTCGTTGATCTCTCACACCTACACAACAAAAGCTTTTGGTGGAGCTTGGTTAGGATGGTGGACCAAAGTATGCAATCATTAATAAGACTCAATGATGTTGAAAAAGATTCGCAATTTGCCAAAACAACAAGAAGACCAATAGCTATATAGGTACACAGAAACACACACGCAAATAGATAAATGGGGATGTGCAAACCAAGGTTGAGCGCAAAATATGGAATCCGCGGAAAATGCTCTTGTTGCACACCACTAGAGAGATGCTAGCACGATTGCACAATAGGCGGATATGAGACTTGTGCACGACCTACTAGGCAAAAATGCAACGACTTCTATCCCAAGTATGCTATATGCTTGTTGTTTCGATGATATGATCCAAGGTGATCAAGTATGACAATCTTAATGTTGCTATGGTTCTTGCTTAAAAGCTCTTTGCTTATCTTTCTCTTTTGCTTAAAAGCTTGGTTGGCTCTTTGTCTTTGAGCTCTTTTGCTAGGACACTTATGCGATGCTTTTTGAACCAAGATAGCAATGTGTATATGCTATGGAAACCTTGTGACACAAGAGATGATGATAAGATACCAATATGATACCATGATGTTGTATGCGATGCAATTAACGCTCGTATCGATGATACCAAGATGACTTCTAGTATGAGATGGTGTAGCTCGATGATCACTAATGTGCACAAGTGTCGTTGCCCGGCAATACACGAATGGCCAGTCTCGATAGGAAGGCTACGCAAAATGGTCGATGAGGGGTTATCAATGCAAATGCAAGGTAGGATGTACAAGGTGCCGTCGATGTTCTCGTCCTTGTCGAGGTTGAGAGGTGGTCTCATCGATGTTGTTCCATTCCAAGATAGCTAAAACACACAAGGAAACGGATGAGTCACAACTCAAATGATCCAAGACAAAACGAGGCAAAATCGTTGTAATGGCGGGTAAGCGATGGTGGTTGCGGAAGGCGTTTTTGGTTTGCGGTATTGCAAATGTAGGTAGTGTCATATGGGTATGTGTATCGGTGGTGTAGTAGTGTATATGTGGAAGTGGGTATGGGTATGTGTGTGTGGAAGGTGGGTCGAAAACTGAAAAAAAAAATCAGTTTCATCAGGAAACGTCGGACGACCGGTGGTTGTCGGTCGTCCGGTAGCTGTCGGACGTCCGGTGCCTGGGCGATTTCGGGCTCGGGGAAACGGCTAGGGTTCGTGGAAATGGTGGCCAAATTGGTCTAAATTGGCTGAATTTGTGGGTGAATTTTGGGGAAAAGATGGGGAAAAGCTAGATCCACTCGTGGCAAAGCAAATCCACGTATCAAATCCAACAAAACTTCGTCAAATCAACAAAGCACAGAAAAAATTGGGGCTGTTTTTGTGGGGAATTTTCGAAATTGGGACAAAATCAACAAAACAAGGCTAGAAAAGAAGGGTAGGGGCTCCAAATTCGTGATCAACCAAGGCTCATGATACCAAGATGGTGTAGGGTGGAACCCTAGGGGGCCGATCTTTCACGAAATGGAGGGATCCCATGAAGAACACGAAGAACATGGGGAGGAATCACAAAGAGGGAACACTCAAGAACGACAAGAACAATCACACATATGCTAGAACAATGAACAACACAAGTATCACAATGATCCAAACACAATAACAGACAATACAAAAGATAGTCTTCTCCGTGAGGAGGTCCTGATCCCGCGAGGGCCTTCTCCGTGAGGAGGTCTTGAATCTGGTGTGGATCTTCTTCGAAGAGGGGCCGCGGTCTCTCAAAGGAGTAGAACCACTAGATGAGCAAAGCTCTAGGTCTAAAGATGAGCTATCACAATGCTAACCCTAACTAGGAGGAGGGGATGGAGTATATATAGTCTAGAGGGGCGAATGGATACATGGGCCTCGGCCCGAAACGTTTTGGTGTGCACAGGTGTCGGACGTCCGATGGCTACCGGACGTCCAATGGCTCGCGAGGGTCCGGAGGTCCGGAAGTCTTGGACTTCTGCTATTTTCCTTCTGTTGCGTGACACCGGATTTCCGGAGGGGCCCGGTCGTCCGGTCACCGGTCATCAGGTGGGTCTCGGTCGTCCGGAGCCTGGAAGTCATTGGACCTTCGGTACTTGTCGGTCATCCGGCCGCTGTAGCATGTTATGTCCTGGTTTCTTCTGGCGGCTGGGGGCTTTAGGGGCCAGACGTCCGTTATGGGCCGATCGTCCGGTGGCTGTAGGAATCCTGGCAGCTCCTTCTTTTGGTCCTCGAACTTGCCGTCGCCGTCTTGTTTACTTGGCATAGCATCTTCACGTTCCTCCTCTCGATACCTCATCACGCATAGGGTCTCCGCCTTAGGTAGTAGCCATGTCTCATGTGATGAAAGTGATAGTTCAGAGATGAGCGAGTTCACCTTATCTTCGATAGCGCTTGCTCGAGCTCTTGTCATTGGTCCAAGTGATGTCATAGGAGATGTCAATACGTCCATGGGGATGCTCGTGGGATGCTCCGCATCAAGAGTCTTGAGAGGATCATTGAGACTAAATTCCATGATCTAGATGTGAAGGTCACAGAGATCCAGACCACTGTGAAGAAGCTCCAGGAACAAGCTGAGGACGGGAATGACTAAAAAACCACTGATGCTTTTCGTAGAGTCTCAAGAGGACCAAGATCTTCAGCTGTGCCAGTTGTCGAGCCCAGGACTACACTTTCAGCACCTGCATCCACTACCACAGTTGTTCCTCCAGTGTCAACTCCTCCAGCTCCGCAGACTTCTTCTGAAGTTTTTGCAGATGCTCTCATCTCCATGCCGTCTACGCACACCGGAGCCACTAGGGAGAAGACCCCTTCAGCAGCTCCCGGAGATCCTGCCTAGAGTGTCGTATAGCACTATGCATTTTCAAGCTTTTTGGTAACTTGTTGCCAAAGGGGGAGAACATGTATAGATCATTAGGCTTCGAGAGTGTGTGTGTGTGTTTTGCCTCTTTTGTTGGATTTTGCTTGCTACTTGGTTTGTTTGGTTATTGCTACAATTTTCTTATGCTCGTGAGATACTTATTTGGTATTGTGGTTGATCATACTATGCTTAATGTGTGCTTGCATGATTGTGTATGATCATTCACTTATTTGTTTTGGTGACGAGTGCTTGTTGTTTAAATATTATCATTTTGAGCGCTCCACCAAGATGCATGTGACATGGAAGAGTAACCCATGATCCTAATCGATTGTGCATTTGCATTCAAAAGCAAATTTTAAATAATACACAAATATAGGGGGAGCTCTTGCTTATCACATACTTCTCAGAGTGACGATGAATTTCATTCTTATTATCATTTGTCCAAGCTTTGATCTATATGTTGTCATCGATTACCAAAAAGGGGGAGATTGAAAGTGCAACTAATACCAGGGTAGTTTTGGTAATTAATAACAACATATAGCTCATTGAACTAATGTCCATTCAAGTTGAATATTTCAGGAAGTTCAATGATTGGCATGACATGGACTAGAGATGTGGACCCCTCAAAATGCTAAAGACATAGATTGGCAAAATCTTAAGACTCTTCATATTCATTTTAGTGATCCAAGATCACATTGAGTCCATAGGAAAGCTAATACTATTAAAAGGGGATGAGGTGTTGCTTAATGATCTGGTTGCTCAAGTGCTTAGTGATATAGCTCCAAAAACCCTCAACCACTTTCTCATTTCCACATATGTCCAAAACCTAAAGTCAAACTCGGCCCCACCAACTTGATCCATCCGGCGCCAGCAAGTTCATGTGACATAGCCATTGCCAGAAACCCTGGACAATTCGGTCACACCGATACGGATCTCGGTCTCACCGAGATGGCATTGCAAACTCTTTGTGATCCTTTTGTAACATTTCGGTCTCACCGAAATGAGCGATCGGTCCCACCGAATTTGCTTGACCAACTCTTTGTATTGCTCTTTGCTGAAATCGGTCTCACCGAGTTCATGCAAGCGGCGCCACCGAGACGAGGTTTTGCCCTAGCCCTAGCACATCGGTCACACCGAGTTGATCATGTCGGTCCAACCAAGATTCCTAACGTTCACAATATTGAACTGCTTCAGTCTCATTGAGGTTCCTCTATTCAGTCTGACCGAGTTCGGTCAAATGTGTGTAACAGTTGGATTTTGTGTGGAGGCTATATATACCCCTACACCCTCTTTTCCATTAGAGGGAGAGCCATCAGAACGTGCCTACACTTCCACTACTCATTTTCCGAGAGAGAACCACCCGCTCATGTGTTGGGATCAATATATACCAATCCTACCAAAGAATCTTGATCTCTAGCGTTCCCCAAGTTGCTTTCCACTCAAATCATCTTTCCACCATATCCAAATCTGGGAGAGAGAGTTGAGTGTTGGGGAGACTATCACTTGAATCACAAGATCAAGGAGTTCATCATCAACACACCATCTATTACCTTTTGGAGAGTGGTGTCTCCTAGATTGGTTATGTGACACTTGGGAGTCTTCGACAAGATTGTGGAGTTGAACCAAGGAGTTTGTAAGGGCAAGGAGATCACCTACTTCGTGAAGATATACCCGAGTGAAGCAAGTCCTTCGTGGGCGATGGTCATGGTGGGATAGACAAGGTTGCTGAAGGAAATATGCCCTAGAGGCAATAATAAAGTTATTATTTATTTCCTTATATCATGATAAATGCTTATTATCCATGCTAGAATTGTATTAACTGGAAACTTAATACATGTGTGAATACATAGACAAAACAAAATGTCCCTAGTATGCCTCTACTAGACTAGCTCATTGATCAAAGATGGGCATGTTTCCTAGCCATAGACATGAGTTGTCATTTGATCAACGGGATCACATCATTAGGAGAATGATGTGATGGACAAGACCCATCCGTTAGCTTAGCACTATGATCGTTTAGTTTTTACTGCTATTGCTTTCTTCATGACTTATACATGTTCCTATGACTATGAGATTATGCAACTCTCGTATACCGGAGGAACATCTAGTGTGTTATCAAACGTCACAACATAACTGGGTGATTGTAAAGATACTCTACAGGTGTCTCCGAAGGTGTTCGTGGTGTTGGCATAGATCAAGAATAGGATTTGTCACTCCGGGTGTCGGAGAGGTATCTCTGGGCCCTCTCGGTAATACACATCATAATAAGCCTTGCAAGCAAATGACTAATGAGTTTTTCAAAGGGTTGATGTATTACGGAACGAGTAAAGAGACTTGCCGGTAACGAGATTGAACTAGGTATTGAGATACCGACGATCGAATCTCGGGCAGGTAACACACCGATGACAAAGGGAACAACGTATGTTGTTATGCGGTTCGACCGATAAAGATCTTCGTAGAATATGTAGGAGCCAATATGGGCATCCAGGTTCCGCTATTGGTTATTGACCGGAGAGATGTCTCGGTCATGTCTACATAGTTCTCGAACCTGTAGGGTCCGCACGCTTAAACGTTCGTTGACGATATAGTACTTAATTAGTTATGTATGTTGGTAACCGAATGTTATTCGCAGTCCCGGATGTGATCACGGACATGATGAGGAACTCCGGAATAGTCCAGAGATAAAGATTAATATATGGGATAATAGTGTTTGACCTTCGGAAGGGGTTCCGGATTTTCCCGAAGTGTTTGGGTACGAGAACACTTTATTTGAGCCAAAAGGGAAAGCACACAAGGTTTTTGGAAAGCGCAAAAGGAAGTTTTGCGGAGTCCAGGGGCCAGACGCCAGGGTCCCTAGCGTCTGGGTCCAGATGCCGGGAACCCTGGCATCTGGCCCTGGAGTCCGAGAAGAACTCTTGCCTTTCGGGTGAAACCGACTTTCTGAAGGCTTTTACTCCAAGTTTCGACCCCAAGGATCAACATATAGGTAGAGGGGTAGGGCTAGCATCCAAGACACATCAAGATACACCAAGCCGTGTGCCGGCTACCCGGACCCTCTAGTTTATCCTCCGTCTAGTTTCTGTAGTGCTTGGCGAAACCCTGCAGAGATTGTTCTTCATCAACAACCGTCACCACACTGTTGTGCTGTCGGAACTCATCTACTACTTCGCCCATCTTGCTGGATCAACAAGGCGAGGACGTCATCGAGATGAACGTGTGCTGAACGCGGAGGTGTCGTACATTCGGTACTAGATCGGGACGGATCGTGAAGGTGTACGACTACATCAACCGCGTTGATAAACGCTTCCGCTTTCGGTCTACGAGGGTACGTAGACACACTCTCCCCTCTCGTTGCTATGCATCTGGTTGATAGATCTTGCGTGATCATAGGAAAATTTTAAAATACTACGTTCCCCAACAGTGGCATCATGAGCCAGGTCTATGCGTAGATGATATGCACGAGTAGAACACAAGTGAGTTGTGGACGATACTAGTCATACTGCTTACCAGCATGTCATACTTTGCTTCGGCGGTATTGTGAGATGAAGCGGCCCGGACCGACATTACGCGTACGCTTACGCGAGACTGGTTTCACCGTTATGAGCACTCATTGCTTAAAGGTGACTGGTGGGTGTCTGTCTCTCTCACTTTAGCTGAATCGAGTGTGACTATGCCCGGTCCTTGTGAAGGTTAAAACAGCACATACTTGACAAAAAATTGTTGTGGTTTTGTATGCGTAGGTAAGAACGGTTCTTGCTAAGACCGTAGCAGCCACGTAAAACTTGCAACAACAAAGTAGAGGACGTCTAACTTGTTTTTCCAGGGTATGTTGTGATGTGATATGGTCAAGACGTGATGAGTTATACGTTATTGTATGAGATGATCATGTTTTGTAAAGTTATCGGCAACTGGCTGGAGCCATATGGTTGTCGCTTTATTGTATGGAATGCAATCGCCATGTAATTGCTTTACTTTATCACTAAGCGGTAGCGATAGTCGTAGAAGCAATAGTTGGCGAGACGACAACGATGCTACAATGGAGATCAAGGTGTCGCGCCGGTGACGAAGGTGATCATGACGGTGCTTTGGAGATGGAGATCGAAAGCACAAGATGATGATGGCCATATCATGTCACATATTTTGATTTGCATGTGATGTTTATCTTATTATGCTTCTTATTTTGCTTAGAACGACGGTAGCATTATAAGATGATCTCTTACAAAATTTCAAGGTATAAGTGTTCTCCCTGAGTATGCACCGTTGCGAAAGTTCATCGTGCCGAGACACCACGTGATGATCGGGTGTGATAAGCTCTACGTTCAAATACAACGGGTGTAAGCCAGTTTTGCACACGCAGAATACTCGGGTTAAACTTGACGAGCCTAACATATGCAGATATGGCCTCGGAACAATGGAGACCGAAAGGTCGAGCGTGAATCATATAGTAGATATGATCAACATAAGGTGTTCACCATTGAAAACTACTCCATCTCACGTGATGATCGGACATGGTTTAGTTGATTTGGATCACGTGATCATTTAGATGACTAGAGGGATGTCTATCTAAGTGGGAGTTCTTTAGTAATATGATTAATTGAACTTTAATTTATCATGAACTTAGTCCTGGTAGTATTAGCATATCTATGTTGTAGATCAATAGCTCGCGATGTTGCTCCCCGTTTATTTTTTATATGTTCCTGGAGAAAACTAAGTTGAAATATGTTAGTAGCAATGATGCGGAATTGTTCCATGATCCGAGGGTTATCCTCATTGCTTCACAGAAGAATTATGTCCTTGATGCACCGCTAGGTGACAGACCTATTGCAGGAGCAGATGCAGACGTTATGAACGTTTTGACAAAAGCTCGGTATGATGACTACTTGATAGTTTAAGTGCACCATGCTTTACGGCTTAGAACCGGGACTTCAAAAACGTTTTGAACACCACGGAGCATATAAGATGTTCCAGGAGTTGAAATTAGTATTTCATACACATGCCCGTGTCGAGAGGTATGAGACCTCTGACAATACTTTGCCTACAAGATGGAGGAGAATAGCTCAACCAGTGAGCATGTGCTCAGATTGTCTGGGTACTACAATTGCTTGAATCAAGTGGGAGTTAATCTTCCAGATAAGATAGTAATTGACAAAGTTCTCTAATCACTATCCCCAAGTTAGTAGAACTTCGTGATGAACTATAATATGCAAGGGATGATGAAAGTAATTCTCGAGCTCTTCGCGATGCTGAAATCGGCAAAGGTAGAAATCAAGAAAGAGCATCAAGTGTTGATGGTTAATAAGACCACTTGTTTCAAGTAAAGGGCAAAGGGGTAGAAGGGGAACTTCAAGAAGAGTGACAAGCAAGTTTTCACTCCCGTGAAGAAACCCAAAGCTAAACTCAAGCCTGAAACTAAGTGCTTCTACTGCAAATGAAATGGTCACTGGAAGTGGAACTGCCCTAGATACTTGGCGGATAAGAAGGATGGCAAAGTGAACAAAGGTATATTTTGATATACAGATTATTGATGTGTACTTTACTAGTGTTCATAGCAACCCCTGGGTATTTGATACCGGTTTAGTTGCTAAAATTAGTAACTCGAAACGAGAATTGCAGAATGAACAGAGACTGGTTAAAGGTGAAGTGACGATGTGTGTTGGAAGTGGTTCCAATATTGATATGATCATCATCGCACACTCCCTATACTTTCGGGATTAGTGTAAAACCTAAATAAATGTTATTTGGCATTTGCGTTGAGCATGCATATGATTTGATCATATTTGTTGCAATACAGTTATTCATTTAAAGTCATAGAATAATTGTTATTCTGTTTGCATGAATAAAACCTTCGATGGTCATACACCCAATGAAAATAGTTTGTTGGATCTCGATCGTAGTGATACGCATATTCATAATATTGAAGCCAAAAGATGCAAGGTTAATAATGATAGTGCAACTTATTTGTGGCACTGCCATTTAGGTCATAATGGTGTAAAGCGCATGAAGAAACTCCATAGTGATGGACTTTTGGAATCACTTGATTATGAATCACTTGGTGCTTGCGAACCATGCCTCATGGGCAAGAGGACTAAAACTCCGTTCTCCGGAACAATGGAACGAGCAATTGACTTGTTGGAAATCATACATACTGATGTATGCAGACCAATGAGTGTTGAGGCTCGTGGCAGGTATCATTATTTTCTGACCTTCACAGATGATTTGAGCAGATATGGGTATATCTACTTGATGAAACACAAGTCTGAAACATTTGAAAAGTTCAAAGAAATTTCAGAGTGAAGTAGAGAATCATCGTAACAAGAAAGTTTCCACGATCTGATCGTGAAGGCGAATATTTGAAGTTACGAGTTTGACCTTCATTTAAAATAATGTGGAATAGTTTCACAACTCACGCCACCCGGAACACCACAACGTAATGGTGTGTCCGAACATCGTAATCGTACTTTATTAGATATGGTGCGATCTATGATGTCTCTTACCGATTTACCACTATCGTTTTGGGTTATGCATTAGAGACAGCTGCATTCACGTTAAATAAGTGCACCATCTAAATCCGTTGAGACGACGCCTTATGAACTGTGGTTTGGCAAGAAACCAAAGTTGTTGTTTCTTAAAGTTTAGGGCTGCGATGCTTATGTGAAAAAGCTTCAACCTGATAAACTCGAACCCAAGTCGGAGAAATGTGTCTTCATAGTATACCCAAAGGAGACTATTGGGTACACCTTCTATCATAGATCCGAAGGCAAGTTATTCGTTGCTAAGAATGGATCCTTTCTAGAGAAGGAGTTTTCTCTCGAAAGAAGTGAGTGGGAGGAAAGTGGAACTTGATGAGGTAATTGTACCTTCTCCCGAATTGGAAAGTAGTACATCACGGGAACTAGTTCTAGTGATTCCTACACCAATTAGTGAGGAAGCTAATGATGATGATCATGAAACTTCAGACCAAGTTACTGCTGAACTTCGTAGATCAACCAGAGTACGTTCCGCACCAGAGTGGTACGGCAACTCGGTTCTAGAAGTCATGTTACTAGACCATGATGAACCTACAAACTATGAGGAAGCGATGATGAGCCCAGATTCCGCAAAATGGCTTGAGGCCATGAAATCTGAGATGGGATCCATGTATGAGAACAAAGTGTGGACTTTAGTTGACTTGCCCGATGATCGGCAAGCCATCGAAAATAAATGGATCTTCAAGAGGAAGACCGATGCTGACGGTAATGTTACTGTTTACAAAGCTCGACTTGTTGCTAAAGGTTTTCGACAAGTTCAAGGAGTTGACTACGATGAGACTTTCTCACCCGTAGCGATGCTTAAGTCTGTCCGAATCATGTTAGCAATTGCCACATTTTATGAAATCTGGCAAATGGATAACAAACTGCATTCTTTAATGGATTTATTAAAGAAGAACTGTATATGATGCAACCATATGGTTTTGCCAATCCTAAAGGTGCTAAAAAAATGTGTAAGCTTGAGTGATCCATCTATGGACTGGTGCAAGCATCTCGGGGTTGGAATATACGCTTTGATAAGTTGATCAAAGCATATAGATTTATACAGACTTGCGGTGAAGCCTGTATTTACAAGAAAGTGAGTGGGAGCACTACAACCTTTCTGATGAGTATATGTGAATGACATATTGTCGATCGAAAATGATGTATAATTTTCTGGAAATCATAAAGGAGTGTTTGAAAGGAGTTTTTCAAAGAAAGACCTCGGTGAAGCTGGTTACATATTGAGCATCAAGATCTATAGAGATAGATCAAGACGCTTGATAAGTTTTTTCAATGAGTACACACCTTGACAAATTTTGAAGTAGTTCAAAATGGATCAGTCAGAGAAGGAGTTCTTGCCTGAGTTAAAAGGTATGAAGTTGAGTAAGACTCAAAACCCGACCTCGGCAGAAGATAGAGAAAGAATGAAAGTCATTCCCTATGCATCAGCCATAGGTTCTATAAAGTATGCCATGTTGTGTACCAAACCTGTTGTGTACCTTGCCATGAGTTTGGCAAGGAGGTACAATAGTGATCTAGGAGTAGATCACTGGACAGCGGTCAAAATTATCCTTAGTAACTGGATGACTAAGCAAATGTTTCTCGATTATGGAGGTGATAAAGAGTTCGTCGTAAAGAGTTATGCCGATGCAAGATTTGACACTAATCCAGATGACTCTAAGTATCAATCTGGATGCGTATTAAAAGTGGGAGCAATTAGCTAGAGTAGCTCCATGTAGAGCATTGTAGACATAGAAATTTGCAAAATACATACGGTTCTGAATGTAACAGACCCGCTGACTAAACTTCTCTCACGAAGCAAAACATGATCACACCTTAGTACTCTTTGGGTGTTAATTGATGGGCCTCGAACCCCTCATTGGTTACCCCAAGTGGAAGGTGTAAGATGCAGTAAGTAGAAGTGTTTTCCCCTATCAAAGATGCCAAGGATCGAATCCCCAGAGACTCCTAGGTTCAACAAGTAGGTGTCAACTGCTAACGGCGCAATTAGCAATCAACGTGGACCTGCACACAGATACAAATAACTTTGCTCCCAACGAGTACAGAGAGGTTGTCAGTCCCTCCGGCCTTGTAGTTCACAAAGGGTTAAAAACAATGATAGTAGTGATAGATAGTTTTTGCAATAGTAAGTAAATAGCGAAAAGTAAATAGTGGATGTGATCAATGATGGTAATATGGACCGGAGTCTCATGATGTTCACTAGTGATGTCTCTCTCCCAAAAGACGATAAAACAACTATGTGAGGTAAACAAATTACAGCTGGGCAATTGACAGGACCACGAACGCAAACCAATGCTGACTACATTGCAAGAAAGGTTGAGGTTCAAAGCATGGGCGGTACGCTAAAGTAAGTAGACCGAAATCCATCAATATCTACTACTAATCATCCACCTTGAGATATCTATCCAGAACATCTCGCTGGTATTAAGTTGTGAGTCCCACCCATAGTGTAAACTCAATGCAACAGACAACTGCATTAAAAGAACTTTGCGTAAAGTAAACAATCCTTGCACCCGCGGGCACAAGCACCGTTGTTTTCCCCCTTGTGGCAACAACACATCCCCTAGACTCATGTTTCTGTCACTCAAGCTAGTCATCGAGGGGCATGAACCCACAATCGAGCATAACGTTCCCTCTTGGAGTCACTACCTACTACTCGGCCAAAGCAATAAGTAACAACGGAGAACATGCAAGAATTACTTATGAACTAAAATATAAAAGAGGTGAATCAAATATATTACTCAAGATCAATCTGAACATAATCTCATAATTCATCGGATCCCAGCAAACTCAACATAGCAACAGCATAAGGATTACATAGGTGCCTCGATCATGTAGGGCAGCTCACGAGGACTAATTAGTGAAGCACAAGAACGGGAGGAGAACATCACATAGCTACTGGTCATGGACTCATGGTCCAAGGGAGACTACTCACGAGTCATCCGGGAGGCGTCCATGGTGGTGGAGAAGCTCCCGGTGGTGATCCTCCCCTCCGGCAGGGTGCCGGGAAGAGTTCTCCTGGTGCTCCCGATCTTGGAAGCGGCGGCGGCGGCGGAACAGAGATGGGATCGCGAAAAGAGTTCCTGTTCTGAGGGTTCCGGAGGGTCCTTTAAATATATGCCAAAGTAGGGCACCGGGGGAGTTTTGGGGGGCCCAGGCGCCCCCCCGGCGCGGCCCAGGGGGGGCGTGCCCACAGGGCGCCTGGAGCCCCTGTGGCCCCCCCAGGCTGCCCTTCGGACGCAGTGTTGTTTCCGGATCGCTGATTTTTTATATAATTTTTCTAGGCAGTTCTCGAAACGTGAAAACCTGAAATACAAAAACAACCGAAAACAGAAACTGGCACTGGGGTGCACTGGATTAGTAAGTTAGTCCAAATATGATCAAAAGTGTATGGAAGTGTATGAATATCATAGCAATATCACCCAAAAGTGGCATGGAGCAAGCAAAAATTATAGATACGTTTTGGACGTATCATTAATCACATGGCGATGTGAACTAGATTGTTGACTTTAGTAAAAACCCTTTGGGTATTGGTCGCATGGCGATGAGAACTATGGGTGTTAGTCACATGGTGATGTGAACTATTGGTGTTAATCACATGGTGATGTGATCTAGATTATTGGCTCTAGTGCAAGTGGGAGACTGAAGGAAATATGCCCTAAAGGCAATAATAAAGTTATTATTTATTTCCTTATATCATGATAAATGTTTATTATTCATGCTAGAATTGTATTAACTGGAAACTTAATACATGTGTGAATACATAGACAAAACAGAATGTCCCTAGTATGCCTCTACTAGACTAGCTCATTGATCAAAGATGGTTATGTTTCCTAGCCATAGACATGAGTTGTCATTTGATCAACGGGATCACATCATTAGGAGAATGATGTGATGGACAAGACCCATCCGTTAGCTTAGCACTATGATCGTTTAGTTTTTACTGCTATTGCTTTCTTCATGACTTATACATGTTCCTATGACTATGAGATTATGCAACTCCCGTATACCGGAGGAACATATAGTGTGTTATCGAACGTCACAACATAACTGGGTGATTATAAAGATACTCTACAGGTGTCTCCGAAGGTGTTCATGGTGTTGGCATAGATCAAGAATATGATTTGTCACTCCGAGTGTCAGAGAGGTATCTCTGGGCCCTCTCGGTAATACACATCATAATAAGCCTTGCAAGCAAATTACTAATGAGTTAGTCAAAGGGTTGATGTATTACGAAATGAGTAAAGAGACTTGCCGGTAACGAGATTGAACTAGGTATTGAGATACCGACGATCGAATCTCGGGCAAGTAACACACCGATGACAAAGGGAACAACGTATGTTGTTATGCGGTTCGACCGATAAAGATCTTCGTAAAATATGTAGGAGCCAATATGGGCATCCAGGTTCCTCTATTGGTTATTGACCGGAGAGATGTCTCGATCATGTCTACATAGTTCTCGAACTCGTAGGGTCCGCACGCTTAAACGTTCGTTCACGATATAGTACTTAATGAGTTATGTATGTTGGTGACCGAATGTTATTCGGAGTCCCGGATGTGATCACGGACATGACGAGGAACTCCGGAATGGTTCGGAGATAAAGATTAATATATGGGATAATAGTGTTTGACCTCCGGAAGGGTTCCGGAATTCACCGGAAGGGGTTCCGGATGTTTCCCGAAGTGTTTGGGTACGATAACACTTTATTTGAGCCAAAAGGGAAAGCACACAAGGTTTTTGGAAAGCGCAAAAGGAAGTTTTGCGGAGTCCAGGGGCCAAGCGCCAGGGTCCCTGGCGTCTGGGTCTTGACGCCGGGAACCCTGGCGTCTGGCCCTGGAGTCCGAGAAGGACTCTTGCCTTTCAGGTGAAACCGACTTTGTGAAGGCTTTTACTCCAAGTTTTGACCCTAAGGCTCAACATATAAATAGAGGGGTAGGGCTAGCACCCAAGACACATCAAGATACACCAAGCCGTGTGCCGGCTACCCCGACCCTCTAGTTTATCCTCCGTCTAGTTTCCGTAGTGCTTGGCGAAGCCCTGCATAGATTGTTCTTCATCAACAACCGTCACCACGCCGTCGTGCTGTCGGAACTCATCTACTACTTCGCACGTCTTGCTGGATCAAGAAGGCGAGGACGTCATCGAGCTGAACGTGTGCTGAACGCGGAGGTGCCGTACATTCGGTACTAGATCGGAACGGATCATGAAGGTGTACGACTACATCAACCGCGTTGATAAACGCTTCTGCTTTCGGTCTACGAGGGTACGTAAACACACTCTCCCCTCTCGTTGCTATGCATCTGGTAGATAGATCTTGCGTGATCGTAGGAAAATTTTAAAATACTACGTTCCCCAATGGTTGCTTCTTCGTGGACCCTTCGTGGGTGGAGCCCTTCGTGGACTCGCGCGTCCGTTACCCTTTGTGGGTTGAAGTCTCCATAAACGTGGACGTACGATAGCACCACCTATCGAACCATGCCAAAAATATCCGTGTCTACATTGCGTTTGCACTCTCCAAACCCCTCCCTTTACCTTCATATGCAATGTGTTACTTTTCGCTGCTACACTCTTAGAATTGCATGTGTAGGTTGGTTATACTTCACTTATTCTAATTGCTAAAATCTGCCAACACTTAAAATTGGGAAAATGCTAGATTTTTATTTGGTCAAGTAGTATAATCACCCCCTCTAGACCTACTTTCGATCCTACAAGTACCCCTCCAAAGTTTACTATTTTATAAAAGGATTTAACAATATATACTCCTCTAGAATTGAGTTCCAGACTAAAGTCTCTTCCTCGTTGGAAAGGAGAATAGAATTAGCAATCTCAAGCAGTTCAAACCACAACATTAGAAGATTTTCAGAGAAGCATCTCCTAAACGTAATTTTGAAGTCATCGTCATCCCATACTTTATAAATAGTTAGATCCCGCTTAGTAGTTAGAGAATAAAGCTCCCAATACTAAGTAGCTAGAGGGGTAGAGCCAAACCCGTGGTCCTCCCAAAACCTAGCTTTTTTGCCATTGCCTAGGTTTGAAGAGAAACCAAATTTTGAGGCTTTGGCAGCCCAAAGAACACTTTTCCAAAAGGGGAAGCACCCGTAGAAGCACATGCAAATAAATTTGGATCTTGGGTATTACTTGGCATTAATAATGTCTTTCCAAATTTTCCCATTGTCCTTATGATATCTACTAACCCAAGAGCTAATAGATACATATTCATATCAACTATATTTGTGACACCAAATCCCCCAAACTCTTTTCTCACAGTGAGGGAGCCCCAGTAAGCTAAATGGTATTTGTAAAGACCTTCATAGTCATCCCAAAATCAAGGGGCTAGTTGGAAGTTAATTAGCTTAATAGCCCATTTGGGGAATTTAATAAAGCCCATTAAGTCAGAAGATATGCTAGCTAGTCAAGCTTGAACTAAAACAAGTATCTTACCAAAAGAGAGTAGCCTCCCTCTCCATGCAACAACCCTTTTAATGATCTTATCAACCAAAGGTTGAAGATCATCTGTTCTCACCCTGTTGTGATGAAGAGGGGCACCAAGGTACTTAATGGGGATCTCCGACGAGAGTTGGTACCACGTGCGGCCCATGCACATGTTTGCCGTGGACCCTACGCCCTAGCCATCGTAATGATGTACTGGCGGCTCCTCCGTGTGCGGGTGCTATTGGCGCGCCAGATTTGGGCCCGTGTGGGGCCTGCAACCTTGTGATTGGTGGTGGTGCGGGTTTGGGGGAGGGTCCTCAGCGACGCGTCGGCATGCACATGGTGTGGGTCTTGCCCTTGCTGCGCTGGGCTCAACGAGTTTGGGCCCGTATTCACCATGGCTTGCCGGCATCCTTCCCGTTGCGGCCGAGCCCTTTTCGACTTCCTTGGCTTGGCCTCATCAGTCCAGATCTGCATCTCTCCAAATCCTAGCTCGCCAATGTTGCCATTCGTCGTATCCCGTGTATTAGCTCTCTACGCTTCGTCGTCGCCTCTCCAACCCTAACATCACCTCCTGCCTCTTCCCTCGTCTGCCAAATCCAATGCTCGCGCGTCTAGTAAAGCTCATTGCCAGCCTTCTACAGCTGGCGTAGCCCCCTTCTAGATGCGGCGGCCCCAACTCGCGACATGTTCCCCGTCTTCGGATCTTGTTCGAATTGTTTCGGGATTGTTTGGACTTCGGACATAGGTGAGGGTGAAAATCCATGCTCGGCTAGCTGATGTTGGTAGTGCTGACACCTGGGCGGTGGCTTTCCCTTCTTGGAAGCGCTACCACGATCTTTCTCGGTGCCCCTCTTCGAGCACTGGGGGAACCCTAGGTCCGGTTCTTTGGATTGGACGACAACAACATCAGCATCATTCCTCTACATGAAGGCACCATCTTGTTTGCTCGTGGCGTACCTCGTGATGATTTTTGAGACTCAGGATGTCGTTTCAGTTCGGGTTGTTTCTCTTGGTTAGTAGCATTGTGTTGTAGCTTCTTTTTCAGCTGACCATCAAATGTTTCTCTACTTTGGGCATCATGTTTATGTTATGTGTCATCTTTGACTGTGCCATGTGATGTACCCCCTTTGTTCTCATTTCAACTTCTTATCAATGGAAAGATACGCAAACTTGCGTATTCGTGCAAAAAGAATTCATTGTCTTCATATGGGTAAACCACCCATCCCCACCTCCAAATTTTGTTTTGTGATTTTCCCTGGATAGCAACAAATCTAGATTGTACAATATTTTAATAGATTTGATGTCAATGACGGGGCTTTGGAAGGGGCATTTGGGGAGTGAATTTATCTCCAACTGATTTTTCAGGGATGAATCTGTGGAATTCTTTGCCGCAGTTTGCCTTGGGTCCACAAAGGCACGATGCGAGGAAGGAGCACGTTCTCTTGATTTGGGGATATTTTTGCCAAGGAAGAAGGCGAGGAGAGGGAGGG
>LR738710.1:588154922-588195451 GCA_902687465.1 Secale cereale
TATAGCTCGAGTCGAGCGGAAGGGCGGGGGGAGCGAACATTTCAGCATCGGGCTGATCGTTGCTCTAACTCATGTTGACGAGTTGACGTTTCAGCGTCGGGCCGATCATCGCTATGATCTACCCTGGTGAAGTGGTGAGCGAACGTTTCTTCGCACCAGCGGATATGGAGGTAACGTTCCCACTATATTAGCGTCGAAAAATAATACCAAGGGTTTTGTGCAAAGTTGGTCAGGGTCTTTAGTTTCACACGACCTGGGCCGTGCACCGGCGATCGAGCGGACGAGATCGACACTGTTCAGATCTTGAGCAGCCAAGGAATACCCCCGTCTCTGGAGTTCTTCCTCCTCCTCTGCCTCGCCGGTCGCCTGTTCGCGTTCGCGGATTCCTCACACCTTCCCAGCCTCGTCTGCTCTTCTTCTCTCCCTCGCCTCAGAGACGGCGAGCGGGACACAACAAAGGAGGCCTGCTTTCTTTGTCTCCTCATCCTCGTCGGCGGCCTCACCATACTCGTGCTGTACTGCCGTTTACTGTTATCTTATCTTTTCTTTTGTTGGTAAGTAGCCCCTAGATTGCTTGCGAATTGCGAGAGTTCGCCGTTTACTGTTCGATCGTGGGAATTCTGAAATTGAATGTGACGAAAGCTATTTCCATTGATTCAGGTGCGGCAGATCGGGTAGCTAAGCAGAAATCTCTGGATTGGAAACAAATCTAGGCTTCCCCCGAGTCCTGAATTCTGTTTCATGCAAAGGATAGTGGGGCAGAGCAAGTCGAGTCATGGGTAAGTTGGAGCACGGCAATCTACTGCTATCTCTTAGCCAGGGACACTGGCATGGTTACAGTCTTACAGCCGTTGCTGTTGCGCTGGGGGTAGGAGTTGCTGGGTTGTGCAGAGCGCTGAACAGCAGTTTGGGCGTACAATGGCTTCTCCGGAAGTTCTCCTCGGAATCAGAGAGGCTGTACTACACCGGAGGCCTGCAAAATCTTGGCAACAATTGCTTTCTCAATGTTATCCTGCAGGTAGCTCATACCATTTTTTTTTACTGAATCCATATTGCGGTGTGCATCGTGTGCGAGTATCGTTATCGGGTTGGAGTTCATGCTGAACCAGAGAATGTTTCCTTGCCAGGCACTTGCTAGCTGCGACCATTTTGTCTCCTCTCTAGATGATTTACTTGGAACTGATGATGTGCTACCTGAGGAACAGTCTGAAAGAATGCCTCTTATCCTTGCTTTAAGTTCCCTTTTAAAAGGTAATATTAGTAACATGGACTGTTACCCCGCAAAAAAAAAAACATGGACTGTTAAACTTTGTACCATCTTCAGGATTACTGTTGGGGAACTCAGTGGTGTATCTAGAATCAGCGGTCAATGCATGTGTGTAGTTTTAATATCGGGCTCTGTAGTCCCCGGAATGTGTCCCCAGGTAGTGGAATGGATACATACTGTGGCTTTTAAACACAGTTTTCCACTTTCCCCCAAGCTAATCTCCAAATTATTGTTCACATTTATGGATCCGTTTGACCAAGTGCTAAATTCCCATATAATGGAACTGTATTACCTGGTGCAATCGATTGCTCGCTGCTCATTAGTTTTAATGTTCTTGACGATGCAGTCGCTCCATTCCGTTGCTGCTTCTATTTGGAAGAACTTTTGCAAATAACATTTCCTTTTTCTTTCTTCCTAAATTATATACTTTATTTGTGATGTCTGAGCTCATTGTTTTGTTATTGTTCATAAATTGCTAGCTTGTGTCTAAAATTTCTTTTACTACTTAATGAATCTGTGTATATGTGTGCAGACTTGAGCACAGTTCGAGATCAAAAAATTGTATTGAATCCAGAAAGCGTAATGCATCCTTTGAGCTGCTATGTTAGTCACTTCAATTTGACCAGACAGCAGGCATGGTGCTTTGTTCCATCTATTCTTCTCTAGAAATCTTACCTTGTATATGATATCCAGGATTTGATAAGAAGTATTTTGCCCTGATAGGATGCTTCTGAAGCTTTTGTTCATCTATTGACATCACTGAGGGATGAATTTTCCCATTGCTATGTACCATATAAGAGCTCTCTGGCAGACATTACCATGTTCCACTCCAAAGTATACAAGCAAAGGGAAGGTAACCAACCTGAATGCAAGCGATGGAAACAAAACATATTCGGTCCCTTTGATGGGACTATTGGCAGCACATTATCTTGCAGAAATTGTTCATCTGTGGTAGATATCTATGCCTCTTTTTCGTAACTATAAACGTGTGGTTTATGAACTACTCCCTCCGTCCCATAATATAAGAGCGTTTTTGATACTAATGTAGTGTAAAAAACGCTCTTATCTTATGGGACGGAGGGTGTATTTAATTATTGTTATTTCTACCGCTAGATGCATTTTTTTTTTGCAAATTCAAACACATCTTGGACCGTTAGTGTTTTTTTAGCTAGAGGTTAGTATATGACTATATATTGCATATATGAAATATGTATTCATGGAATCTACTAATGTTAGATACTTCACATTGGAGAACCACCAAAAATGGCCAGCCTTCATAGCTTGAAGGATATTATGGTATTAGAGGACAGAGGGATATAAATTGACTAGAGTTAGAGAATTTTGGATGGTAGAGAGACCTAATTCTTGTTTAAAAAATGTGGTTAAAGGGCGTAGTTCTCTCCCTTAACTGTACTATTTAGGTAGAAATGAGACATCCCTGCAGATCGAATGCGGGTGGGCGAGCTTACACCACCTGTAAGCTCTAGCCATCAAGGCAGCGCTCGGTTCTCCATGTGCACTACTTAGACTGCTGTCTTGAACCGCTCCTAGATCTACATGGACTCTGCTAAAGAATCATCCTGGGCTAATACGTTATAACATATAGTAACTTTACTTCCCTAATCTTTCTTATGGATGTGACATGCATTTGCTTTGGTTCTAGGTGACCTCTTTCCGGAATCCTCGGCTGACCGCTGTTTCCTGCAGTGTCTCATGTTTTTTTCTGTGTTCATACCGCTGACTTGTATGAGTCCACATTTTCACAACATTATTAGCGATCGAAGTTAAGAAGTCTGTTTTAAAATCTCTACGACTACATATATCTAGTAGCAGAGAGAGTAGCTAGCTCTTTTATATTGTTGTTGAAACCATGCATATTTTGTTCTGTCAGAACTGTTGATTTTCTGTCCTCATTTTGTTTAATGTCTCACAGCTGTCATTGGACTTCGAGAATTTTCACTGCTTGCCTCTCTCTCCCGTGGCTGATATAAATGGAGATATTGTATGTCCAAGTGAATCTTTCTGAGCTTGGTTAATTTAGGGTACATCAGTTGATACTCCGGTTTGCATTATTCATAATGTTTGTTCCTTTCCAAATTCAGATTAATGGGTGTAGTTTGGTGGATTGCCTGAAGCATTTCACTGTGTTGGAGCATCTTGACAATTACCGTTGTGATCATTGTTGGCATAATGCTGCTGCCAAATATTTCTCTCTTCAATCAGAAGTTAACGAGGTAAAATTTTATGACCATATTTTCTATGAAGTTGTACTTGTTTCACAGTTTAGTTTGATGGTACCTCATATTGACATCTGTACCAGGAAAAAGTTAACAAACTGCGTACCTGTGTCGACTATGACAGTTGCGATTGCAAGCATTTATTTGGTCCAGAGAAAACAACATGGTCAGTATCTTCGAAAGCTACAAAGCAGTTGGCTATCACTCGTTGTCCGAAGGTATCCACTATTGAAATACACCTTCTGAAACTTACATGGAATAATGTCTAAAAATGACATGACACCTATTGATGTCCTCTTCCAGATCTTGTGCATTCATTTGTTACGTGCTTCTATTAGTTTTGATGGTGAACTCGTAAAGCGTCAGGTAAGCACTAAAAAAGACGCATAAAACATTGCCTCTTTCCATCATTCCATATGAATTGTGGTTGAATGATTTGTGCTTTGCTTGCAGGGACACGTTTCTTTTCCTCTACTTCTCAATCTATCCCCATTCGCAGGAGGCACATTCACCGCTGAACAGGGACCTGGAGCTTCAGCTATGAACGTGCAAAGATATGACACGCCGTCTCTCCATTTCTATCGGCAACTAAATGCACACATGCCCATTAATATGTTTCCTACTGGTGGGAACTCATCAAGTCAGCCACCTATGGATCAAGCAATAAATGGTGGTGTCCACTCACTTAATGAGGCAAGTTATCTGCTTTTGAACTTCTTTTTTTACTTGATTTGTCTAAGGATAATGATGATAATGACATTCCTTCGTACAAAATTTTACTTATCTAATTAATTCGTTTACCCTCTATCTTTTCAGGGAAATGTTGATGTGGCTACTAGTTCTTTGTCATCAGCATCGTCCTCATCAAGGATGGAGCTATATAGACTATCGGCTGTCGTTGAGCACTACGGGGTATGCGGAGGTGGGCATTATGCAGCTTACCGGAGAGTGCCATCAAATCCTGACGCTAATGATCAAGTAGGACCTCGTCGCAAGCACTGGGTTTACGTCTCAGACGACCATGTATCACAAGTGTCAGAGGCCGATGTTTTGGGTGCGGAAGCCACCCTCCTTTTCTACGAAAGACTGTAGCAGCAGCCTGTTGAGTAGGAGACGTTTTTGGAGAAATTCGATGCGGTAGCTTGCCAAGAAACAGTCCCTCTTTTATTTGAGCAAAAATAGCTTAGGATAAATGAATCGTTCGGGTCTTTCTTGTTTTGTGATCTTATGCTTTGTTGGTGATAAGATACCAGAATCAACTGAGTGAATCGGGCTTCTGGTGACATGCATATAAGATACGGAGTACTTATTAAAAGTGCATTTGAGATAGTAAATGAAGTTGCAGCTTTGATTGTCACCATGGGAGGACAAAAGTCCGGGCTTGGCTGCTGATTTTAGTGAGAAACGCAGCTGCTGAATAACTTACTGGATCTACTGATATGTTCCTTGAAGCACCACATCGACGTCGTAATGTGGGCAGCGAAGATTGATGTGGATGAAGAAGACGACGATTCCCCTCTGTCGGAGCACCAAAACATGACTATTGGCTTCACGCCCCAAATTCTGAAGTGGCGACAACAAAAAAATCATGGCAATCTGAAGAAGGGTTTTGGGGTATTTGTGAGTTACTAGCAAACATGACCCTGCGTTGCAACGGGAGAAAAAAAGCTCATCCCTCGTGCACGAAACCGACAACATCAATAAACTCCTTTAAATCTTTCACGGCACTACATGACAAACAACATGATAAACTGTGTTGCGCAACAAAATAAATATGTGATGTTTCTGTAAATGTACTCAATGTGTTTTCAATTTATTATTAGACAAAAGAAATATCTATCTAGTTGCCGCTACATGTTTACGCCTTTTTTGTCGTACTCCTCGGTGATGCCCAACAAATATTACATTCGGATGAAAATAGGAAAGTACATTTTGAAATTCACAAACATTTTCTATAAATTCGTAAACAAATCTTAAATTGGCGTTACAAATTCATGAACAGTTTTTGAATTGGTATTACAATCCATGAACAATTGTTGAATTGACGAACTTGTTTTCTGAATCAATGAGCATATTTTGACTCGGCAATTTTGTTTGTTATTTGATAAAAAAATATGAACCAGCCTTTTTTTGAATCGTTGAACATTTTTGGAATGGTGAACATTTTTTTGGTAATTCATGAACATTTTCTGAATTAATGAACAATTTTTGAATCAATGAACTTCTTTTGTAATTCACGACCATTTTTTTGGGTTTTTGGACATTTAAAAGAGATCATGATTTTTTTTGAATTCACAAACATTTGGTTCAAATTCATGTTTTTTTTGCATATGCCGCTACATGTTTATGCCTTTTTTGTCGTACTCCTCGGTGATGCCCAACAAATATTACATTCGGATGAAAATAAGAAAGTATATTTTTGAAATTCACAAACACTTTCCATAAATTCTTGAAAAATTCTTAAATTGGCGTTACAAATTCATGAACAATTTTTGAATTGGTGTTACAATCCATGAACAATTGTTGAATCGACGATTTTGTTTAATCGATGAGCATATTTTAAGTCGGCAAACATTTTTTTATTTGATAAAAAAATTATGAACCAGCCATTTTTTGAATCGATGAACATTTTTGGAATGGTGAACATTTTTTGGTAATGCATGAACATTTTCTGAATTAATGAACAAGTTTTGAATCAATGAACTTCTTTTTTAATTCATGACCATTTTCGGTTTTTTGGACATTTAAAAAATACCGTGAAAACTTTTTGAATTCACAAACATTTGGTTCAAATTCGTGAACATTTTTTGCATATGCAAATAGTTTTTCAGAATCAAGAACATTGTTTTTAATCCACAAACATTTTATGATTTCCGGAATGTTGTTTTCATAAATTCACAAATTAATAAACTTATATTTTTTGGAAAACCTGAATTATTTTAAATAAGAAAATATAACATCAGAAAAAAAACAGGAATAAAGAACAAAGGGCGCCCAGACTTGCTCATGGGCCAGCCCAATAGGGCGCACTGGCTCACGATTTATTGTCTTAAAAAAGGTGTTCACGATTTATAGAGAAAAACGAGAAATAAGGGAGCTAGGATGAGAGAAGCTCTAACTAGTGCGCTCCCTACCAACTCGTGATACATAGCGGGATTGCTTCTAAATGAATCAACAAAAGCGCCTCACATGAAAAACAAATGGTTCGCTCTCTTTTTTCTTACTTATGTATGGCATGGTGGGTAATTTGTGACAATTTGAAGGGTAATCTCGATGATGGACCACCACAAGCAATAACCTCTTTATTATTCGGGGAAGAAGAGGCAAGAAACCACCCTAGGCCCTAGCCCCCCACAAAAAACCCTACTTTCACTTCTACTTTGTTCTTCTTTTGGGGGCGCATGTAACAAATTTTGGGTGTGGCTAGCTCAGTAGCTCTAAGCATCAACAAGGAATTTGTTTGGTGTTTTTTCTCATTCACTTCTACTTTTCGTTCTTCTTTCACTTTTTGTTTCTTGAAAGTTTATTGTATTACTTCTAGAAAAAAAAACGTAAATATAGTTGCACTCAATCAACAGGCGTATAACTATAATTGTGTGTAAGCGATGGACATGCGGTTGTGCACATGTATACAGTGATGCAACTATAATTGCACACGATCGATGGACATGCTGCTCCGGGCAACCAGTAGACATGTAGGGCGTGTTTAGTTGCCCGCATCGAGCCTAACCAGGCCCGCGCGGGATGGAAGAGGCCTGTTTGGTTGCCTGGATTCACTGTCGGGCCTGCATCGCACGCTTCTCAAAAGCAGCCCAGAGCCCGGCTTGCCGGAAACGCTCGGATCGGCAGTTTCTCGCGAGCCAGGCTGAGTGCGGTGCGAGGTCGCACGGGCGGGTGCGACGCGAGGGCGAGGGGGGTGGCGAGAGATGGAAATCTGGCGCGTCGTCCCGACGCCAAATCTACCTTCACCCCCTTTCACTCGCTCACCCATACTTCTCTACCGCCTCACCACCAGCGGCGGATGCGATATCAGATCTGCGCTAGAGGCGGCGGCGGAAGAGGTGGCGGCGTTTGCGGCGGATCTGGTGCTCCCCTTGCTGTTGGCCACCGTATAGTCGACCTTATCTGTGCCATGGCTCCCCCTATGCCGTCCTCGTCTCCGATGCCGGTAAGCAGCACCCCCTCCCCCCTTTGTTAGCTCGGTGGTTAGACCATTAGGCTAAGTGTAGGATCGATTTCCCACTGAACGAATCGTCGATGTCGACTAGGTTATGGACGCACGGATGAGGCTGATAATTCAAAGAGCAGCACTGATTAGTGTGATTGAGACATGGGTCATGTTCATGCACCAGAGAGTTGTTCGTCATGCTGGGAGACCTTTGATCCGCTATGGTCCATTGTTTATCCGGGAATAGGAGAGAATCCAAAATCTGAACTACATCAACAACTGCAATGACGTCGAGGCTCTATGGATGCTTTGAATGAAAAGAGAACCATTTGCCAAGCTTGTCGAGACCTTCAGGAGCAGGGGGCTGCTACAAGATAATATCAACACCAGTGTCGAAGATCAAGTGGCCATGTTCCTCCATGTTGTTGGCCATAACTGGAAGTTCAGGTTCATTCACAACACGTTCACGAGATCAATGGAGACCATCTCTAGGTACTTCAACCAGGGGCTTTTTGCTATTGGGGAGCTTAGAGGAGAGGTGTTGGGGAACGTAGTATTTTAAATTTTTCCTACGATCACACAAGATCTATCTACCAGATGCATAGCAACGAGAGGGGAGAGTGTGTCTACGTACCCTTCTAGACCGGGAGCGGAAGCGTCAAGTGACGCGGTTGATGTAGTCGAACTTCTTCGCGATCCAACCGATCAAGCACCGAACGTACGACACCTCCGCGTTCAGCACACGTTCAGCTTGATGACGTCCCACGGGCTCTTGATCCAGTTGAGCTTCACGGGAGAGTTTCATCAGCACGTCGGCGTGGTGACGGATATGATGAAGTTACCGGCGCAGGGCTTCGCCTAAGCACTGCGACAGTATGACCGAGGTGTGTTTCTGTGGAGGGGGGGCACCGCACACGGCTAAAACAATTCAACTTGTGTGTATTTGGGTGCCCCCTGCCCCCGTATATAAAGGAGCAAGGGGGAGGCCGGCCGGCCCCTAGTGGCGCGCCAAGGAGGAGCAATCCTACTAGGAATAGGATTGCAATCCTATTCCTAGTAGGAACTACCAAAAGGGAGAAGGGGGAAAGGAAGGAGAGGGAGAAGGAGAAGGAAAGGGCGCCGCCCCCCCTCCTTCCTTGTCCAATTCATACCAAGGGGTGGGGGGCGCACGGCCCAGCCCTGGCCTTTCTTCCCTCTTTCTCCTACGGCCCATTAAGGCCCATAGCTTCCCCAGGGGGTTCAGGTAACCCCCCCGGTACTCCGGTAAATTCCGAAACTTTACGAAACACTTCCGGTGTTCGAATATAGTCGTCCAATATATCAATCTTTACGTCTCGGACATTCCGAGACTCCTCGTCATGTCCGTGATCTCATTCGGGACTCCGAACTACCTTCGGTACATCAAAACTCATAAACTCATAATACCGATCGTCATCAAACGTTAAGCGTGCGGACCCTACGGGTTTGAGAACTATGTAGACATGACCGAGACTCATCTCCGGTCAATAACCAATAGCGGAACCTGGATGCTCATATTGGCTCATACATATTCTACGAAGATCTTTATCGGTCAAACCGCATAACAACATACGTTGTTCCTTTTGTCATCGGTATGTTACTTGCCCGAGATTCGATCGTCGGTATCTCTATACCTTGTTCAATACCGTTACCGGCAAGTCTCTTTACTCGTTCCATAATACATCATCTCGTGACTAACTCATTAGTCATTTGCTTGCAAGGCTTATTATGATGTGCATTACCGAGAGGGCCCAGCGATACCTCTCCGACACTCGGAGTGACAAATCCTAGTCTTGATCTATGCCAACACCACGAACACTTTCGGAGACACCTGTAGAGCATCTTTATGATCACCCAGTTACGTTCTGACGTTTGATAGCACACAAGGTGTTCCTACGGTATTCGGGAGTTGCATAATCTCATAGTCATAGGAACATGTATAAGTCATGAAGAAAGCAATAACAGTAAAACTAAACAATCATAGTGCTAAGCTAACGGATGGGTCTAGTCCATCACATCATTCTCCTAATGATGTGATCACGTTGATCAAATAACAACTCATGTCTATGGCTAGGAAACATAGCCATCTTTGATCAATGAGCTAGTCTAGTAGAGGCATAGTAGGGAAATACTATTTTGTCTATGTATTCACACATGTACTAAGTTTCCGGTTAATACAATTCTAACATGAATAAAAGACATTTATCATGATATAAGGAAATACAAATAACATTTTTATTATTGCCTCTAGGGCATATTTCCTTCAGTCTCCCACTTGAACTAGAGTCAATAATCTAGATTACAAAGTAATGATCCTCACACCCATGGAGTCCTGGTGCTGATCATGTTTTGCCCACGGAAGAGGCTTAGTCAATGGGTCTGCAACATTCAGATCCGTATGTATCTTGCAAATCTCTATGTCTCCCTCCTTGACTAGATCGCGGATGGAATTGAAGCGTCTTTTGATGTGCTTTGTTCTCTTGTGAAACCTGGATTCCTTCACCAAGGCTATTGCTCCAGTGTTATCACAAAAGATTTTCATTGGACCCGATGCATTAGATATTACACCTAGATCGGGTATGAACTCCTTCATCCAGACTCCTTCATTTGCTGCTTCCGAAGCAGCTATGTATTCCGCTTCACACGTAGATCCCGCCACGACGCTCTGCTTGGAACTGCACCAACTGACAGCTCCACCGTTCAATAAAAATACATATTCGGTTTGTGACTTAGAGTCATCCGGATCAGTGTCAAAGCTAGAATCGACGTAACCGTTTACGACGAGCTCTTTGTCACCTCCATATACGAGAAACATATCCTTTGTCCTTTTCAGGTATTTCAGGATGTTCTTGACCGCTGTCCAGTGATCCACTCCTGGATTACTTTGGTACCTCCCTGCTAGACTTATAGCAAGACACACATCAGGTCTGGTACACAACATTGCATACATGGTAGATCCTATGGCTGAGGCATAGGGAATGACTTTCATTTTCTCTCTATCTTATGCAGTGGTCGAGCATTGAGTCTTACTCAACTTCATACCTTGTAACACAGGCAAGAACCCTTTCTTCGACTGATCCATTTTGAACTTCTTCAAAACTTTATCAAGGTATGTGCTTTGTGAAAGTCCAATTAAGCGTCTTGATCTATCTCTATAGATCTTGATGCCTAATATATAAGCAACTTCACCGAGGTCTTTCATTGAAAAACTTCTATTCAAGTATCCTTTTATGCTATCCAGAAATTCTATATCATTTCCAATCAACAATATGTCATCCACATATAATATCAGAAATGCTACAGAGCTCCCACTCACTTTCTTGTAAATACAGGCTTCTCCAAAAGTCTGTAGAAAACCATATGCTTTGATCACCTCATCAAAGCGTATATTCCAACTCCGAGATGCTTGCACCAGTCCATAAATGGATCGCTGGAGCTTGCATACTTTGTTAGCACCTTTTGGATCGACAAAACCTTCTAGTTGCATCATATACAACTCTTCTTTGAGATATCCATTCAGGAATGCAGTTTTGACATCCATTTGCCATATCTCATAATCATAAAATGAGGCAATTGCTAACATGATTCAGACAGACTTAAGCATCGCTACAGGTGAGAAAGTCTCATCGTAGTCAACTCCTTGAACTTGTCGAAAACCTTTCGCAACAAGTCGAGCTTTGTAAACAGTAACATTACCGTCTGCGTCGGTCTTCCTCTTGAAGATCCACTTATTTTCGATGGCTTGCCGATCATCGGGCAAGTCAACCAAAGTCCACACTTTGTTCTCATACATGGATCCCATCTCAGATTTCATGGCCTCAAGCCATTTTGCGGAATCTGGGCTCATCATCGCTTCCTCATAGTTCGTAGGTTCATCATGGTCTAGTAACATGACTTCCAGAACTGGGTTACCGTACCACTCTAGTGCGGAATGTACTCTGGTTGATCTACGACGTTCAGCAGAAACTTGATCTGAAGTTTCATGATCATCATCATTAGCTTCCTCACTAATTAGTACATGAATCACTGGAACTAGTTTCTGTGATGTTCCACTTTCCAATTCGGGAGAAGGTAAAATTACCTCACCAAGTTCTACTTTCCTCCCAATCACTTCTTTCGAGAGAAACTCCTTCTCTAGAAAGGATCCATTCTTAGCAACAAATATCTTGCCTTCGGATCTGTGATAGAAGGTGTACCCAACAGTCTCTTTTGGGTATCCTACGAAGACATATTTCTTCGACTCGGGTTCGAGATTATCAGGTTGAAGCTTTTTCACATAAGCATTGCGGCCCCAAACTTTAAGAAACGACAACTTTGGTTTCTTGCCAAACCATAGTTCATAAGGTGTCGTCTCAACGGATTTAGATGGTGCCCTATTTAACGTGAATGCAGCTGTCTCTAAAGCATAACCCCAAAACGATAGTGGTAAATCAGTAAGAGACATCATAGATCGCACCGTATCCAATAAAGTACGGTTACGACATTCAGACACACCATTACGCTGTGGTGTTCCGGGTGGCGTGAGTTGTGAAACTATTCCACATTGTTTTAAATGAAGACCAAACTCGTAACTCAAATATTCTCCTCCACGATCCGATCGCGGAAACTTTATTTTCTTGTTACGATGATTCTCTACTTCACTCTGAAATTCTTTGATCTTTTCAAATGTTTTAGACTTGTGCTTCATTAAGTAGATATACCCATATCTGCTCAAATCATCAGTGAAGGTCAGAAAATAACGATACCCGCCGCGAGCTTCAACACTCATTGGCCCGCATACATCAGTATGTATGATTTCCAACAAATCTGTTGCTCGCTCCATAGTTCCGGAGAACGGAGTTTTAGTCATCTTGCCCATGAGGCATGGTTCGCAAGCACCAAGTGATTAATAATCAAGTGATTCCAAAAGTCCATCACTATGGAGTTTCTTCATGCGCTTTACACCAATATGACCTAAACGGTAGTGCCACAAATAAGTTGCACTATCATTATTAAACTTGCATCTTTTGGCTTCAATATTATGAATATGTGTATCACTACAATCGAGATCCAACAAGAATAGACCACTCTTCAAGGGTGCATGACCATAAAAGATATTATTGATAAAAATAGAACAACCATTATTCTCTGATTTAAATGAATAACCATCTCGCAACAAACAAGATCTAGATATAATGTTCATGCTCAACGCTGGCACCAAATAACAATTATTTAGGTCTAAAACTAATCCTGAAGGTAGATGTAGAGGTAGCGTGCCGACGGCGATCACATCGACTTTGGAACCATTTCCCACGCGCATCGTCACCTCGTCCTTAGCCAATCTTCGTTTAATCCGTAGTCCCTGTTTCGAGTTACAAATATTAGCAACCGAACCGGTATCAAATACCCAGGTACTACTACGAGCATTAGTAAGGTACACATCAATAACATGTATATCACATATACCTTTGTTCACCTTGCCATCCTTCTTATCCGCCAAATACTTGGGGCAGTTCCGCTTCCAGTGTCCAGTCCCTTTGCAGTAGAAGCACTCAGTTTCAGGCTTGGCTCCAGACTTGGGTTTCTTCGCGGGAGTAGCAACTGTCTTGCTATTCTTCTTGAAGTTCCCCTTCTTTCCCTTGCCTTTTTTTTGAAACTAGTGGTCTTGTTAACCATCAACACTTGATGCTCCTTTTTGATTTCTACCTCCGCAGCTTTGAGCATAGCAAAGAGCTCGGGAATTGTTTTCTGCATCCCTTGCATATTATAGTTCATCACGAAGCCTTTATAGCTTGGTGGCAGTGATTGAAGAACTCTATCAATAACACTATCCTCGTCAACTTTGCAACCAAGTTGAGTCATATGATTATAGTACCCAGACATTCTGAGCAAGTGTTCACTGATAGAACTATTCTCCTCCATCTTGCAGCTATAGAACTTATTGGAAATCTCATATTTCTCAATCCGGGCATTTGCTTGAAATATTAACTTCAACTCCTGGAACATCTCATATGGTCCATGACGTTCAAAATGCCGTTGAAGTCCCGGTTCTAAGCCGTAAAGCATGGCACACTGAACTATCGTGTAGTCATCAGACCGCGTCTGCCAGACGTTCAAAGCGTCTACATTAGCGGGAGGGGGCTTGTCACCTAGCGGTGCTTCAAGGACATAATTCTTCTGTGCAGCAATGAGGATAATCCTCAAGTTACGGTCCCAGTCCGTGTAATTGCTACCATCATCTTTCAACTTAGCTTTCTCTAGGAATGCATTAAAGTTCAAAGGAACGGTAGCACGGGCCATTGATCTACAACAACATAGATATGCAAAAACTATCAGGACTAAGTTCATGATAAATTAAAGTTCAATTAATCATATTACTTAAAGAACTCCAACTTAGATAGACATCCCTCCGGTCATCTAAATGATCACGTGATCCAAATCAACTAAACCATGTCCGATCATCACGTGAGATGGAGTAGTTTCAATGGTGAACATCTTATGCTGATCATATCTACTATATGATTCACGCTCGACCTTTCGGTCTCCAGTGTTCCGAGGCCATATCTGCATATGCTAGGCTCGTCAAGTTTAACCCGAGTATTCTGCGTGTGCAAAAATGGCTTGCACCCGTTGTATTTGAACGTAGAGCTTATCACACCCGATCATCACGTGGTGTCTCGGCACGACGAACTTTCACAATGGTGCATACTCAGGGAGAACACTTATACCTTGAAATTTTGTAAGGGATCATCTTATAATGCTACCATCGTACTAAGCAAAATAAGAAGCATAATAAGATAAACATCACATGCAATCAAAATATGTGACATGATATGGCCATCATCATCTTGTGCTTTTGATCTCCATCTCCAAAGCACCTTCATGATCACCTTTGTCACCGGTGTGACACCTTGATCTCCATCGTAGTATCGTTGTCGTCTCGCCAACTATTGCTTCTACGACTATCGCTACCGCTTAGTGATAAAGTAAAGCAATTACATGGTGATTGCATTTCATACAATAAAGCGACAACCATATGGCTCCTGCCAGTTGCCGATAACTTTACAAAACATGATCATCTCATACAAAACCGTATATCTCATCATGTCTTGACCATATCACATCACAACATGCCCTGCAAAAACAAGTTAGGCGTCCTCTACTTTGTTGTTGCAAGTTTTACGTGGCTGCTACGGGCTTAGCAAGAACTGTTCTTACCTACGCATACAAAAACCACAACGATGTTTCGTCAAGTATGTGATGTTTTAACCTTCACAAGGACCGGGCGTAGCCACACTTGATTCAACTAAAGTGAGAGAGACAGACACCCGCCAGTCACCTTTAAGCAACGAGTGCTCATAACGGTGAAACCAGTCTCGCGTAAGCGTACGCGTAATGTCGGTCCGGGCCGCTTCATCTCACAATACCGCCGAAGCAAAGTATGACATGCTGGTAAGCAGTATGACTAGTATCGCCCACAACTCATTGTGTTCTACTCGTGCATATCATCTACGCATAGACCTGGCTCATAATGCCACTGTTGGGGAACGTAGTATTTTAAAATTTTCCTACGATCACACAGGATCTATCCACCATATGCATAGCAACGAGAGGGGAGAGTGTGTCTACGTACCCTCGTAGACCGGGAGCGGAAGCGTCAAGTGACGCGGTTGATGTAGTCGAACTTCTTCGCGATCCAACCGATCAAGCACCGAACGTACATCACCTCCGCGTTCAGCACACGTTCAGCTTGATGACGTCCCACGAGCTCTTGATCCAGTTGAGCTTCACGGGAGAGTTTTGTCAGCACGACTGCGTGGTGACGGATATGATGAAGTTACCGGCGCAAGGCTTCGCCTAAGCACTGCGACAATATGACCGAGGTGTGTTTCTGTGGAGGGGGGCACCGCACACGGCTAAAACAATTCAACTTCTGTGTCTTTGGGTGCCCCTGCCCCCGTATATAAAGGATCAAGGGGGAGGCCGGTCGGCCCCTAGTGGCGCGCCAAGGAGGAGCAATCCTACTAGGAATAGGATTGCAATCCTATTCCTAGTAGGAACTACCAAAAGGGAGAAGGGGGAAAGGAAGGAGAGGGAGAAGGAGAAGGAAAGGGGCGCCGTCCCCCCTCCTTCCTTGTCCAATTTGGACCAAGGGGTGGGGGGCGCGCGGCCCAGCCCTGGCCTTTTTTCCCTCTTTCTTCTACGGCCCATTAAGGCCCATAGCTTCCCCAGGGGGTTCCGGTAACCCCCCCGGTACTCCGGTAAATTCCGAAACTTTACGGAACACTTCCGGCGTCCGAATATAGTCATCCAATATATCCATCTTTACGTCTCGGACATTCCGAGACTCCTCGTCATGTCCGTGATCTCATCCGGGACTCTGAACTACCTTCGGTACATCAAAACTCATAAACTCATAATACCGATCGTCATCAAACGTTAAGCGTGCGGATCCTACGGGTTCGAGAGCTATGTAGACATGACCGAGACTCATCTCCGGTAAATAACCAATAGCGGAACCTGGATGCTCATATTGGCTCCTACATATTCTACGAAGATCTTTATCGGTCAAACCGCATAACAACATACATTGTTCCTTTTGTCATCGGTATGTTACTTGCCCGAGATTCGATCGTCGGTATCTCTATACCTAGTTCAATCTCGTTACCGGAAAGTCTCTTTACTCGTTCCGTAATACATCATATCGTGACTAACTCATTAGTCATTTGCTTGCAAGGCTTATTATGATGTGCATTACCGAGAGGACCCAGAGATAACTCTGTGACACTCGAAGTGACAAATCCTAGTCTTGATCTATGCCAACACCACGAACACTTTCGGAGACATCTGTAGAGCATCTTTATGATCACCCAGTTACGTTGTGACGTTTTATAGCACACAAGGTGTTCCTACGGTATTCGGGAGTTGCATAATCTCATAGTCATAGGAACATGTATAAGTCATGAAGAAAGCAATAGCAGTAAAACTAAACGATCATAGTGGTAAGCTAACGGATGGGTCTAGTCCATCACATCATTCTCCTAATGATGTGATCTCGTTGATCAAATAACAACTCATGTCTATGGCTAGGAAACATAGCCATCTTTGATCAATGAGCTAGTCTAGTAGAGGCATAGTAGGGAAATACTATTTTGTCTATGTATTCACACATGTACTAAGTTTCCGGTTAATACAATTCTAACATGAATAAAAGACATTTATCATGATATAAGGAAATACAAATAACATTTTTATTATTGCCTCTAGGGCATATTTCCTTCAAGAGGTGATGAGGAGACCATCTGGCCAGACTCCACCCAAGATTCACGGAAGCCCAAGATGGTATTCATACTTCAAGGTGAGTATTGACAGTATACACTTTTCATGGCTTGATATGCTTGTATTGTTCAAGTTGAGCACTAACATAGGCTTGTGATGCCATTTTCAGGATTGCACTGGGGCAATAGATGGTACTCACATCACTGCTAGAGTTCCTAGGTCACAGTCTGCAACATACAGGGGGAGGAAGCACTACACAAGCCAGAATGTGCTTGCTGCTGTTGACTTTGATCAAAAGTTCACATATGTGCTGGCTGGCTGGGAGGGGTCAGCGCATGATGCTAACATTCTCAGTGACAACACGAGTCGACCTGATGGGATCAACATCCCCGACGACAAGTTCTACCTTGGAGATGCTGGCTATGCATGTCGGCCGGGTATTCTTCCACCCTCCAGGAAAACCAGGTACCATCTCAACGAGTTCTCTGGTAGGAACTATCCTAGGACTGCACAGGAGCTATTTAATCTCAGACACTCCAGCCTTAGAGTAACTGTTGAGAAGGCATTTGGAGCTCTGAAGAATAGGTTTAAGATCCTGGATCAGAAGCCATTCCACCCATACTCCACTCAGGTTAATCTTGTTCTTGCTTGTTGCATTCTGCATAACTGGATCCTTCAGTGGGGCTTTGATGAACACGTGCCTGAGGAGGAAGAGGTCGAGCCTGACGATGTTGTTAGCTCCGGCCATGGTGTGGAGGAATGTGACAATGACGCTTGGAAGAACAAAAGGTTGGAGTTGGCAGAGGCAATGTGACTTAACAAAGGTCAGTGCAGGATTTGAAGAAGAGGAGGAGGAAGAAGAAGCAGAAGCAGAAGAAGAAGAAGAGGAAGAGGAAGAGGATAAGAGGAACAGGAAGAGGAAGATCTGGTAGCAGCAACACCGATGAACTATCCCCTATTTAACCAATGGCTCTTAATAATTTGAACTGTCATTTGATAGTAGTTAGGATGAGCTGTCATTTGTTTAACTAGCTGGCACTACATGTTCAGATTGTGTGTGATAAGCTCACCACTAGTTAGAAGTGGTGACAACACCTTATGCAGGTTGCAACCAAATACCATGTCATATGTGCACCTAATGCAATGCGGGCAACCAAACGCCGGGTCAAAAATGATTGTATCATGCAACTAGGTACATGCAGGCAACCAAACTATGTACATCTGGGGTCATTTTGCCTGCATCCTCTCAAATCGGCTCACTAGAGCGAGGCTCGCTGGGCCAGGCTGAATTGGCAATGTGACCAAACACGCCCGTAGTTTTGCGCGATCACTGTACATGCAGTTGCACACAACTAGTGGACACATAAATGTAAGTCACTAGTGGACATGTAGACACGCGTGCAACTGCAGTTGCGTGTGACCATGATAGTGTAGTTGTGCGCGACATGGAAAAAGAAAAAAAAATGAAAATCAAGTGTAGTTTACGTGCAATACGAAGAAAGAAAAAAAAAAGAATCCAAAGTAGAGTAATAAAAAAATTGTAAATCAAATAAATGCAAAACAAAAACAAAGAAGAAAAATTCACACGAACCTCCGCAAAATCAAATGGCACAGGAGTTAGATGAGACGTCGTTAATTCTCATGTAGATGCCGATCAACAAATCCATATTTTCTTTCAATTTAGCCATTGAAGGAAGGAAAAAGCTTTGCTTCATCCGGCTGAAAACTCACTCGTGTCCGCCGCCTTTCCCGCTTGCCACGCATTTCACGTGCGGTTCATCAACCGCTCACCTATGTATCCTTATCCGACAACCACACATTTCTCCCGTTGACCCCCTCTCACCCCCTACCTCTATCTCTCCATCCCCTCCTCTTTCCATGGATCTCATCCCCACCTCTTCTCTAACAAGCACGCTGTTGCAACCCCACCACAACGGCAACGGCTACTAGCGTCCTTCCTGTGCTGCAAAAATGCGGGTGCTGCAGAGACCAACTGGTGTTCTCTCACTCGCAGTCGTCGGTGTTCTTGCAAGTTTTCGCAACACTAGTCTTGTTGCAGGAATACATAGAAGAGGCTAGAGATGTTGGGTTCTGCTACAATGGAGATTTCGCAACAAGGGTCTTGTTGCAGAAAAATAGAGAAGAAGTTTTGCAGAAAGGGTCTTGTTGCAGAAAAATAGAAGAATTTTTGCAACAGGGGTCTTGTTGCAGAAAATTAGAGAAGAGAAGATTTTGCAACAGAGACCTTATTGTAGAAAATTAAAGAAGATGAAATTTTGTAACATGAGTATTGTTGCAGAAAATTAAAGAAGAGGAGGCTTTGCAGCAAGAACATTGTTGTAGGAAATTAGAGAAGAAGAAAAGGGAAACTCAGCTCACTTCGTACAATCGAACGGCTCACGAGGCGGCAGATCTTTTTAAAAGATCCGTCGACCGACGCGTAGCACGGCTCTTGAAGGAACTATTGTGTTTTGAAAGAATTGGATCAAACTTCCCTTAATAACACGCTTTAATAACTGTTTGAGTGTTTGTTACATGTTTCTCCCGCAAAAAAGGAAAAGAGAGTGTTTGTTACATGTTCCAATGTGGGTAGTTCTAAGCAGAAGCAAAATAACGCTTCGAATACTTCCATGCCCAGCCCCGCCGGTTAGTTCCTTGTGCAGAGGTGGACGAACGCAGCTACAATCAAACCAGCCTTCACCTTGACGCTCCACGGGATCCCATACTTCTCCCTGCTGACAAGCCCTCTCACGAACGGCCAGAAGCACAGCACCATCCAGCCACAGCACACGAACTCTCCGATGCCCGGGCCACCACCATGAACGCCCGCCGCCGTCCCGCCGACGGCGCGCCATGCCGCGACGGCGAGCGCGACGAAGTTCAACACTGAGAGCGCCGTCACCGGGATAAAGACGGGCGCCGAGTCGAAGGTGAACATCCCTGGATCGGCCTCGTCGGTGCCCGCGCCGCCATCGGAGGACGTGCCGCTCTCCTTGCGGGTGACCTCGAACACGGTCTCGGAGAGCCCTAGCGTCTTGAGGATCACGGTGAGGAAGGCGAGTAGCCATGCAGAGGCCGAGGTGATCCGCTGCATCCGGTGGTTGTTCCACCAGGCGCGGACCGAGAGCCCGCACTCCTTGTACTCCATCAGGTGGTATAGGTGGTAACTCAAGAATAGAGCCGCCGGGATGCGAAAACCTTCATTCGATGCCTGCAAAACAGCGAAAACTCTATCAAGAATAGTTGCATAAGAAACTAGGCTAGTTGAATAAGGCTTCTATCTTCAAATTGTACTAAAATTTCAGGTATGAACAATGTGGCAATGGATCATGGCAAAAGGGTATGTACCGTTGGCAAGAAAGACTGGTTTGTGAGAAGGCAGAAAGGTCCCAAGAGCGCATAGCACAGCTCGAAAGGCGCCCTCACGGGCCACGCGTCTACGATGAGATAGGCAAGGCATTGCCGGAGTTGGAGGCGCCTGAAGATGGTGCTGAGGATGGGGCTGTTCCGGCTGATGAGTATCTCCAGAAGCCCTGTTGCCCATCTCTTGAACTGGGTCAAGCTGGCCGGTCCACCGGTCGGAGCACACCCCAGGAATGCCGGTGGGTCCGTGTCCAACAAGGCCGATTTCCAGCCCGCCGCATGGATACGCTGCCCGGTCAAGATGTCCTCTGTCATTGATCCATAGACCCAGCCAATCTGCACAAATATATGGAAGAAACTGTAACTAGAGAGAAACTGCAGAAGGTTTATAGTTGTAGCTGTACTGTAGCAAAACCTGCAAAAATATAAGCTAAGCATACCTCCTGGCCCCAGCATGTGCCAGCCTCATAGTTGCAGTCGCCTACTTGTTTTGCCATTTCGATACGACTCGATATATCTACGGTTGGTCTAGCGAGCAGGTCCCCTGAGATGATGTTCCTAGATGATTCGATCAACTCCTTGGAGCTCCCAAACTTGGCTTGCAGCTCCTTGCAAGATGGTGAACCTGGCAAATTCAGAACAGCCATTTGATGTTGCCCTAGTCGAACCGAAATGCACTGACCAAATGCTCTAATTTACGCCGGATGATCTCATGTTTTGTGCGCCCAGTTTTATTACCTCTTGTCTCGTGTTTGACGGTGTCCGGTGGTGGCACGCCGTAAATGACTTTCCTGCGGTGAAAACAGCCCGTGCCACCGTAGAACATGCCTTGGATCCCGGCGAGTCCACCTCCAATTTTCTGAACATGCCACAAAAACCAGTACAACTGTAACACTACCCTAGTGGTGCACGACCACAACAGCACTTGTGCACATGGTGCATATGTAGTACCTTGGTTATAACCTGCATCTGGTTGCCAAAGGGGTCGTCCTTGAGGCCACCGTAGAACTTCTGTGGCGCCTGGACGAACCCGCTGTGGATCTCGTCGTCGAACCCCAACAGGAGGCACGCCGCGTGTAGGGCGACCTGCGGGTTGTTGGCGAACATGTCGCAGTCCACATTCAGCATGATCGGAGCGTTGGTCATCACGGCCGACACCCTTGTCTGCATCAGGAAATGGTCAGCTTAATTAGTACTGTACTTATCAAATGGGTTGTGCAACCCTCTGAGCTTTTATCTGTCACTTTTTGTGCTGTTTGTGTGACACACTGATTAGTAGTGCAACACTGTTGAGTGGAAGAGAGTGCTCACCAGAACATTCATGGCACCGGCCTTGAAGTTGTGGCGATGTCTGGGGCTTTTCTCTCGAGAGAGGTACACCAGATGTGGAAATCCTTCCTCTGCTTTGCTCTTGCTGTTATCCCAGAGAACCTGAACTCAGACAGATTAACCGTGACGATATTAGCACGAGACGGATTCGCTATGCGTTTGGCACAACACGATATACATGGACACATGGCCAATGCGGCGACCTTAACGATGGTAGGATGGTTCCCGCGCTCGGCGTCGATGAACTCGGCGAACTCGTCGCCACCGTCACGCAGAATGGAGCCCTCGTCGGCGTTCTCGATTTGGCTGGCCAGCTTCTCATATTCGCTCTGAAGTCACACGTACACCAGGAAGATGAATGGTCACGGCGATGATGGACGACCAAACATTATGGAAACTGACATGATCATCATTAGCTGACCTTCATGAATGCCCAGCTTTCCAGGAACTCGTGGTCGGCTGTGCCAGTGCCGACCTCCGGCGCGGAAGAGAAGTACATGAAAGGGGCCCTCACACCAACGTCGTGCCTCTTGCAGAAGGGAACCCAGAGGCTGGCGAACTTGGCGGCCTCGCGCAGCGCGTAGCACGTCACCGGGGAGCAGCCGTCGTCCGAGACGTAGCACGCCAGCTTGCCGACGTCCGGGTAGTCCAGGGCGAGCAGCGAGAGCACCGTGTTCACCGTGATCAACGGCGGCTCCAGCGCCGGGTCCGCCGTCGTGACGAACATGTCCACCTCCGGGAGCTCCTCCTTCCTAGCAAAATCATCACAGACACGACACGACACGGTTTAAGGAGGCTGCAGGAACTTGTTAGTGTGCGCGTGCGTGCGTACGTACGTACCTGTGGGAGAGGTTCTCGGGGTAAGTGTCGAACCGGACGGGGCTCCACTTGCCGTTCATGTTGAGGATCCACACGAAGGCGAACCACGCCTCGCAGACGAGCGCCGCCAGCCATGTCCCGCCGCGCTCCCCGAGCGATGTGGCGCGGCGGGCCACGAGGGCGAGGATGAGGAAGAGGATCACGAAGTCGGCCAGCATCCACGCAGTTCTCCCCAGGGCGACCCTCTCCTGCAGCTTCTTGCCGCCCGCCATGGCCGTGGCCGATAGGTAGCCACTAGCCCACTAGCAGCAGCAGACTAGCTAGCAGCCTAGCACAGCACCACAGCTCCACGAACACAAGCAACAAGCGCTAGAGTGCATTTATAAGGACCATATAAACTATCCTCCCTCTCCTCGGTCTCGGTGCATTTCCGATGGGGACAAAAAGAAGACTGCTCTATGATTTGTGATGTGCATGCGTGGTTCTCGGAGAGTCGGAGGACAAGAGAAAGTTATCTTTCTCTGAAACGCACCACCGTATGATAATCTTTGGGATAGGGATTGCGCTCTTGTCTCTTTGCTACGGAGGTGTGTGTTCGTTGCTCACTTGGTCCTCTGCGTACCACCCAACCCAGCCCAGCCGGATTCATGCAAAACCATGTCCTGTGGAGAACAGGGTCCAGTTTGGATCCACGCAGGAGAATTTGGAACGAGCACCTTATCCCTGACGACATCACTCACGTACGTACGGTAAATCATTGGTTGGCGGCCGGCAAGCGATCTCGGACCCATGCACGTCACGCCTAACGAGCTCGCCAAGTCGCCAGCGACCATTTTTGTTACGCAAACGCTCGATGAGCTGTCCAGTCCAGTGACGGATGCATGTGCGTACAGTTGGGATCGATTGACGGCTACGTTCAATTGGTACCAACAGTAAGAGTTTCATACAGCAAAGGCAAGTCGTCTCAACCAACCTGGTTCGAAAGTACAGTGGTATTCCAAACTCATCAGCTTTCAAGTGCTAGACATAACACTGATGCTCGTATTTTTTTGAAAAACCCCACTAAATAAGATCTTTGTCAAATCGTACCCACTTTCGTATATATATAGTGAGTCGTCGGTCGAAACGTGTACACCGTACGTCCGGGAAGTGAAAGAACACAATTAAATGTAGAACAACGTGTAGCACAGTTGAATGTAGAATAACGTGAATACAATGGAACCTCACGAGCACGAGATCTGGTCGCGGCGGTGGGCGCGCCGCTGTGGGCGAGCGGTCGCGGTTGTCGTGCCTGTGCGGCCCAATCTGGAACCTCGCGAGCTACGGCCGACGCGGATGGTGGTGCTGGGATGGAGGGAGGCTCGCCCCCCTGCTGCACGTTCCTCCTGCTTGGTGCCGGCTGGTGTTTCGGCTGAGAGCTATGGATCTGGCAGCTCGCCCGACGAGTTGGGGTGGGTTGGAGGCCGTCCATCCCTGCTCGGGATTCCTCTCTGGTTGTGCAGCGTGCGGCGGCCGCGTGGTGGTGGTCTTCGGTTGCCGGGGCGGTGGCCCCAGATTTGGAGGTGGCGGCTTCGCCCAAGGGGCGGTGCGTGCCCGGACGTGGCGGATCGAGGGATCTCGCGACCAGTTGGAGTCAGATGGCGGGCCTTGGTGCTCTACAAGGTTGGGTGAGTGGCGGTTTGTGGCCGGCCTTTTCGGGTAGTTGTTGGTCGAGCTTCACCAGGAGAAATCGTATCTTCGGCCTTTGCCGGATGCGGCGACGGCGAAGCCTGTGGGCGCCGCATTCTTTCTTGGAAGCTTCGTTGTGGTGTGCTGCTTCTCCCCTCTCCCCGCTGCCTTTGGCTCCGGAGGGAAACCTCTTATCCACCGGATCAGGCGATGAAGGCACCTTCACGTCTTCTTCCTCCTTGGGGGCGTAGTCACGGAGCCGGCTACATCTGGAGACCGGTGGTTGGCGGCATCTTCGCCGTAGGGGTTGGCGGCATCTTCACCGCATGGTTTGCTGAGGAGGTTGTTTCGGGGGCACTGATTTCTGTTTGGCAACGATGATGGCATCGAGAGTAGCGTCGCTCGTGGCTCGGGCTTTGGTAGTCGGATCTTCCCGACGTGTCCGAGGTGCTCTTCCGTGGGTTGCTTGGTTGTTGTGAAGTCGGAGCTGTGGTGGGGCGAGTCCAGGTGGTGACGATGACAAGCGCACAGTGGTCGTTGTGGTGGGCACGATCGGCGCAAGTCCTGCATATTTCCCTCATCGTGCTCGTTGTCAAAGTCGGAGCTGTCGGTTGTTTGTGCATGTGGCGTCATGGCTTGTGTAGTTGTTCTGCAGCTCTGTGTTCCATGTTGGTGGCCAGGTTGGCCGGTAGTGCCCATTTTGTGGGCTGGATTGTGTCGGTTTCAGCCTGGTTTTCCGTCAATTAACCTGGCAATTCTCACTCTCCTTAATCAATGAAAATGGCAAGTCTTTTGCCTCGTTTAAAAAAAAAAACTATGGATGAGTTTGGTTGCATGCATAAGGCCCAAGCAGGCCCACGCAGGATGAAAACAACCCGTTTAGTTGCCCGGGCTGCATTTAAATCTCAGGCCGCACGGAACTTAAAGCAATCCTAAGCGAGGCCCGCGAGCTACTACCGAATCGGTAGTTTCTCGGCAGCCAAGCTCAGCGCGGCCAAGTGCTACTTCTCGAGCTTGCGTTGTATTCCCTCGAAGACAAAAGGGAGATGCAGCACAGTAGCGTAAGTATTTCCCTCAGTTTTTGAGAATCTAGGTATCAATCCAATAGGATACCACGCACGAGTCCCTCGCACCACGCACGAATAATTATGAGACTATCTAGGCATGATCATTGTATATAGGCATCACGTCCGAGACAAGTAGACCGACTCCTGCCTGCATCTATTACTATTACTCCACACATCAACCGCTATCCAGCATGCATCTAGTGTATTGAGTTCATAAGAACAGAGTAACGCCTTAAGCAAGATGACATGATGTAGAGGGATAAACTCAAGAAATATGATATAAACCCCATATTTTTATCCTTGATGGCAACAATACAATACGTGCCTTGCTGCCCCTACTATCACTGGGAAAGGACACCGCAAGATTGAACCCAAAGCCAAGCACTTCTCCCATTGCAAGAAGTATAGATCTAGCAGGCCAAACCAAACCAATAATTCGAAGAGACTTGCAAGGATATTATGAGCACACATAAAGAGTTCAGAAAAGAACCAAATATTTCTCATAGATAATCTTGATCATAAACTCACAATTCATCGGATCTCGACAAACACACCGCAAAAAGAGGTTACATCGAATAGATCTCCTCGAAGACCGAGGAGAACTTTGTATTGAGATCCAGAGAGAGTGAGAAGAAGCCATCTAGATACTAGCTATGGACCCGAAGGTCTGTGGTAAACTACTCACAACTCATGGTGAGGGCGATGATGATGATGTAGAAGCACTCCGTGATGGATCCCCCCTCCTGCGAAGCTCCGGAACAGGCTACAAGATGGGATCTCACGGGAAGAGAAGTTTACGGCAGTGGAATTAGGGTTTTCTCTCTGTTGCTGATGGTTTCGGGGTACATAGACTTATATAGGAGGAAGGAGGACACTGGGGGACTCACGAGGGCCCCACGAGGCAGGGGGCGTGCCCTGGGAAGGGGGGCGCGCCCCCACCCTCGTGGGCACCTCGTGGCTCCCCCGACGTGGTTCTCAAGTCTCCCGTGCATGATTTTCTCCAAAAATATCTCTCTCGAAAGTTTTATTCCGTTTGGACTCCGTTTGATATTCCTTTTCTGCAAAACCCTAAAACAGGCAAAAACAGCAATCTGGACTGGGCCTTTGGGTTAGTAGGTTAGTCCCAAAAATGATTTAAAAGTGTATGACAAAGCCCATTAAACATCCAAGACATCATAAATAATAGCATGGAACAATAAAAAATTATAGATACATTGGAGACGTATCAAGCATCCCCAAGCTTAATTACTGCTCGTCCTCGAGTAGGTAAATGATAAAAACAGAATTTTTGATGTGGAATGCTAACCAACATAGTTTTTCAATGTAGTTCTCTTCATTGTGGCATGAATGTTCAGATCTGAAAGATTCAAGATAAAAGTCTATATTGACATAAGAAATAATAATACTTCAAGCATACTAACAAAGCAATCATGTCTTCTCAAAATACTATGGCTAAAGAAAGTTATCCCTACAAAATCATATAGTCTGGCTATGCTCCCTCTTCATCACACAAAATATTCATATCATGCACAACCCCGATTTCAGCCAAGCACTTGTTTTCATACTCTATTCTGTCAAACCTTTCAACTTTCACGTAATACATGAGCGTGAGCCATGGACATAGCACTATGGATGGAATAGAGGTGGTTGTGGAGAAGACAAAAGGAGGGAGATAGTCTCACATCAACTAGACGTATCAACGGGCTATGGAGATGCCCATCAATAGATATCAATGTGAGTGAGTATGGATTGCCATGCAATGGATGCACTAGAGCTAAATATGTATGAAAGCTCATCAAAAGAAACTAGTGGGTGTGCATCCAACTTGCTTGCTCATGAAGACCTAGGGCATTTGAGGAAGCCCATCGTTGGAATATACAAGCCAAGTTCTATAATGAAAATTCCCACTAGTATATGAAAGTGACTAAACATGAGACTCTCTATCATGAAGAACATGGTGCTACTTTGAAGCATAAGTGTGGAAAAAGATAGTAGCAAATGTCCCTTCTCTCTTTTCTCTCAATTTTTTGGAGGGGCTTTCTCTCTCTTTTTTATTAGCCCCTCTCTATTTTTTGGGCCATCTCTTTTTTATTGGCCTTTCCTCACATGGGACAATGCTCTAATAATGATGATCATCACACTTTTATTGATTTACAACTCGATATTACAACTCGATACTACAACAAAGTATGACTCTATATTAATGCCTCCGGCGGTGTACCGGGATGTGCAATGAATCAAGAGTGACATTTATGAAAAATTATGCATGGTGGCCTTGCCACAAATACGATGTCAACTACATGATTATGCATGGCAATATGACAATATGATGCGTGTCATATGAACGGAACGGTGGAAAGTTGCATGACAATATATCTCGGAATGGCTATGGAAATGCCATGATAGGTAGGTATGGTGGCTTTTTTGAGGAATAATATGGTGGCTGTTTTGAGGAAGGATATATAGTGGGTTTATGGTACCGACGAAAGTTGCGCGGTACAAGAGAGGCTAGCAATGGTGAAAGGGTGAGCGTGCGTATAATCCATGGACTCAACATTAGTCATAAGAACTCATTTACTTATTGCAAAAATCTACAAGTCATCAAAACAAAGCAATCAATGCATGATCCTAGGGAGGAGGTTGGTAGGAGTTAACCATCGCGCGCCCCCGACCTGCACACAAAGGTTGGCACTTTACAAATACCTCATGCTCTAACTTTGTCACATAGCGGTTCACCATACGTGCATGCTACGGGAATCACTAACCTTAACACAAGAATTTATCAATTTCATAATAACTCCACTAGCATGACTCTAATATCACTATCCTCATATCTCAAAACAATTATCAAGCATCCAACATCTCATCATATTCAATGCACTTAGTGTGAAAGTGTTTACTACATTGATATTGGATGTCTATCATGTGAAGACTAGTTTTATAGCCTAAACACATTACCATGCTGTTTTAATAGACTCTCAAATGAATATAAGTGAAGCAAGAGAGTTCAACAATTTCTTCAAAATATTACCACCACCGTGCTCTAAAAGATATAAGTGAAGCACTAGAGCAAAACTATTCAACTCAAAAGATATAAGTGAAGCACATAGAGTGTTCTAACAATTCCTAGGCCATATTCAACTCTCTCAAATAGGTGTGTCCAGCAAGGATAATTGTGGCAACTAACAAGCAAAGACTCAAATTATACAAGACGCTCCAAGCAAAACACATATCATGTAGTGAATAAAAATATAGCTCCAAGTATAGTTACCGATGGATGAAGACGAAAGAGGGGATGCCTTCCCGGGGCATCCCCAAGCTTAGGCTTTTGATTGTCCTTGAATTTTACTTGGGGTGCCATGGGCATCCCCAAGCTTAGGCCTTTGCTACTCTTTGTTCCATAGTCCATCAAAGCAATACTCAAAACTTGAAAACTTCACAACACAAAACTTAGACAAAAATTCTCGTGAGCTCCGTTAGTATAAGAAAGCAAACCACTACTCAAAGGTACTGCAATGAATTCATTCTTTGTTTATGTTGGTGTTAAACCTACTGTATTCCAACTTCTCTATGGTTCATACTTCCCAATATTACTCATAGATGCATTGAAATAAGCAAACAACACACGAAAAACAGAATATGTCAAAAACAGAACAGTATGTAGTAATCTGCAGGTTTCGCATAATTCTGTAACTCAGAAAATTCAAACTAAATTGGTAAACATGAGGAATTTGTCTATTAATCATCTGCAAAAAGAATCAACTAAATAGCATGCTTGAGTAAAATCTGATGACCATTCTAGCGGGCGCTAACGATTCTGTTTTTCACAGCAAGATCATATAAACTTCACACAAGTCTTCCCAAAGGTTCTACTTGGCACAAACACTAAACAAAACATGAAACCACATCTAAACAGAAGCTAGATGCAATATTTATTCCTAAACAGAAGCAAAAACAAAAAAGTATAAAATTGGGTTGCCTCCCAACAAGCTCTTGCTTTATAGCCATTAAAACCGGCTTGAGATTTCAATGATGCTCAGATGAAGGATAAGAATTGAAGCACAAAGAGAGCATCATAAAACATGTGACAAAGACATCTAAGTCTAATATACTTCCTATGCATAGGCATCTTATAGGAAAACAAATTACAAGACAAGCAAGATCTAGCATATGCAAGGAAGGAGAAAGAAACAATAGCAATCTCAACATAACGAGAGGTAAATTAGTAACATGAAGATTTCTATGACCATATTTTCCTCTCTCATAATAATTTTATGTAGGATCATAAGTAAATTCAACAATATAGCTATCACATAACATATTCTCAACACGATCCACATGCATGCAAAGTTGACACTTTTCCAAAATAGTGGGATTGACATTAACTAAAGTCATGACCTCTTCAAGCCCACTTTCAATATTATTGCAAACGCTATTTTCAATCTCATATTCATCATGGGGTTGAAACAAATTTTTAAGATCGTAAGAAGCATCGCCCCAATCATGATCATTGCAACAAGTAGTGGACATAGCAATACTAGCATCCCCAAGCTTAGGGTTTTGCGTATCATTAGCACAATTGACATTAATTGAATTTATAATAACATCATTGCAATCATGCTTTTTACTCAAGGAGCTATCGTGAATCAATTTATGTTTTTCTTTCAATATTTCGTCACAATTTTCAGATTCACAAATTTCAAGCAAAACCCCATAAAGATAATATAGTGCAGTCAACTCACTAGCAATAGGTTCAACATAATGGGATCTCTTAAAGAGATTAGCAAGTGGATGAGGATCCATACTTTAGCAAGCGAAGATGCAAGCTAATTGAGGGCACATAGCACACAAGGAAACAAGAGGCAAGCGAACGGAAAACACACGGCAGAAGAAGGGCAAATAAAACGGCAAGCGTGAAGTGGGGGAGAGGAAAATGAGAGGCAAAAAATGTAATGCGAAGGATAAGGGTTTGTGAGAGGTACTTGGTATATGACTTTTGCGTAAGCCTCCCCGGCAACGGCGCCAGAAATTCTTCTTGCTACATCTCGAGCTTGCGTTGTATTCCCTCGAAGAGGAAAGGGAGATGCAGCACAGTAGCGTAAGTATTTTCCTCAGTTTTTGAGAACCAATGTATCAATCCAGTAGGAGACCACGCACGAGTCCCTCACACCTGCACAAACAGATAAGAACTTTGCAGCCAACGCGATAAGGGGTTGTCAATCCCTTTACGGTCACTTACGAAAGTGAGATCTGATAGAGATGATAGTTTATATTTTTGGTATTTTTTGTTTATAAGAACAGAAAGTAAAAGCGGAAAAAGTAAAGTAGATGTAGATTGATATGTTCAGAATAGACCCGGGGGCCATAGTGTTCTCTAGTGGCTTCTCTCATGATAGCGATATTCTACGGTGGGTAAACAAATTACTTCGAGGAATTGATAGAAAAACGAATAATTATGAGACTATCTAGGCATGATCATTGTATATAGGCATCACGTCCGAGACAAGTAGACCGACTCCTGCCTGCATCTACTACTATTACTCCACATATCGACTGCTATCCAGCATGCATCTAGTGTATTGAGTTCATAAGAACAGAGTAACGCCTTAACCAAGATGACATGATGTAGAGGGATAAACTCAAGCAATATGATATAAGCCCCATCTTTTTATCCTTGATGGCAACAATACAATATGTGCCTTGCTGCCCCTACTGTCACTGGGAAAGGACACTGCAAGATTGAACCCAAAGCCAAGCACTTCTCCCATTGCAAGAACTATAGATCTAGTAGGCCAAACCAAACCAATAATTCGAAGAGACTTGCAAGGATATTATGAGCACACATAAAGAGTTCAGAAAAGAACCAAATATTTCTCATAGATAATCTTGATCATAAACTCACAATTCATCGAATCTCGACAAACACACCGCAAAAAGAGATTACATCGAATAGATCTCCTCGAAGACCGAGGAAAACTTTGTATTGAGATCCAGAGAGAGAGAAGAAGCCATCTAGATACTAGGTATGGACCCGAAGGTCTGTGGTAAACTACTCACAACTCATGGTGAGGGCGATGATGATGATGTAGAAGCACTCCGTGATGGATCCCCCCTCCGGCGGAGCTTCGGAACAGGCTCCAAGATGGGATCTCACGGGAAGAGAAGGTTACGGCGGTGGAATTAGGGTTTTCTCTCTGTTGCTGATAGTTTCGGGGTACGTAAACTTATATAGGAGGAAGGAGGACACAGGGGGACTCACGAGGGCCCCATGAGGCAGGGGGGCGCGCCCTGTGAAGGGGGGCGCCCACCACCCTCTAGGTTTCATTCCGTTTCGACTCCGTTTGATATTCCTTTTATGCAAAACCCTGAAACAGGCAAAAAACAACGATCTGGACTGGGCCTTTGGGTTAGTAGGTTAGTCCCAAAAATGATATAAAAGTGTGTGACAAAGCCCATTAAACATCCAAGACATCATAAATAATGGCATGGAAAAATCAAAAATTATAGATACGTTGGAGATGTATCACCAAGCGTGGGTCGTTGCTGCGCACATCGGGGAGTGCGGGAGATGGACGAGACGTCTCAATAACTCCCCTCTCCTCTCGTGTCACCTCCCACGCCCCATTCGCATCACTCTTCCCCACTCCCCTCACCGCTCATTTCTCTCCTCTCCTCCGATGGCTCGCCCTCTACCACGCCGCCCCCTCACACCCACTGAGGCCAGTGGCAACTGCATCCAGGAGAGGTTGATTGCCGGCCTGGCGAACTCCGGCATTGGCCTCAGGGCGGCCCTCCGCACGCCATCGCCCATTTGTTGTAGACCCCCTCGTCCGGCCAATGCGGTGTCGGCCGCTCCGGCTCCGCCACCGTATCCGGACCTCATGGTCGTGGCTTTGATGGCGTCGTTGGAGGGGGCGACCACCGCCCCGCTGCATGGAACCCCTATGGATGTTTTTTACCCCCATTCCTGGGTTTTCTCCGGGCAGCGCGTCCGGGTCTTGGACGACAACGACCGCTTCCTCGACCTCCCGCGTGGCCACGAGCACCTCAGGGCAATGCCGATGGCCGTCAGCATTGTCGGATCCATCTCCTCTTCCTCTTCACCCGCCATCCTCTTCTCGTCAGGGTTTTCTCCCTGGCCGGCGTACACTCGAACTCCAACGGCTCCGGTAAGTTACTAATTTCCCTTCTGTAGATTAGGGTTTTCTGCACTAGGCATCACACGTAATCGATTGGAATTGATTCGACTCTGAATCCAATCGATTCCTTCTTGTCTGCTACTGTTCATGTTGTTCTTGCTATTTATTGTGTTCATGCTATTCATATGCAGGTTAGATTGGTTCTTGTTCATAGGTAGTTACATCGTAGTTCATAGGCAGGGTAGATTGGTTCTTGTATCGTACATAGTTACATGTTCATGATGTTCATTGTTGGAAATATGCCCTAGAGGCAATGCTACCTCTTGAGCTTGCGTTGTATTCCCTCGAAGAGGAAAGGGAGATGTAGCATAGTAGCGTAAGTATTTCCCTCAGTTTTTGAGAACCAAGGTATCAATCCAATAGGAGACCACGCGCAAGTCCCTCGCACCTGCACAAACAAATAAGAATTTCCAGCCAACACGATAAGGGGTTGTCAATCCCTTTACGGTCACTTACGATAGTGAGATCTAATAGAGATGATAGTTATATTTTTGGTATTTTTGGTATAGAAACAACAAATTAAAGCGGTAAAAGTAAAGTAGATGTAGATTGATATGTTGAGAATAGACCCGGGGGCCATAGTTTTCTCTAGTGGCTTCTCTCATGATAGCGGTATACTACGACGGGTAAACAAATTACTATCGAGCAGTTGATAGAAAAGCGAATAATTATGAGACTATCTAGGCATGATCATTGTATATAGGCATCACGTCCGAGACAAGTAGACCGAAACGATTCTGCATCTACTACTATTAATCCACACATCGACCGCTATCCAGCATGCATCTAGTGTATTGAGTTCATACGAACAGAGTAACGCCTTAAGCAAGATGACATGATGTAGAGGGATAAACTCAAGCAATATGATGAAAACCCCATCTTTTTATCCTTGATGGCAACAATACAATACGTGCCTTGCTGCCCCTACTGTCACCGAGAAAGGACACCGCAAGATTGAACCCAAAGCCAAGCACTTCTCCCATTGCAAGAACTATAGATCTAGTAGGCCAAACCAAACCAATAATTCGAAGAGACTTGCAAGGATATTATGAGCACACATAAAAAGTTCAGAGAAGAACCAAATATCTTTCATAGATAACCTTGATCATAAACTCACAATTCATCGGATCTCGACAAACACACCGCAAAAAGAGATTACATCAAATAGATCTCCTCGAAGACCGAGGAGAACCTTGTATTGAGATCCAGAGAGAGAGAAGAATCCATCTAGATACTAGCTATGGACCCGAAGGTCTGAGGTAAACTACTCACAACTCATGGTGAGGGCGATGATGATGATGATGACGAAGGCCTCCGTGATGGATCCCCCTCCCGGAACAGGCTCCAAGATGGGATCTCCACGGGAACAGAAGCTACGACAGTGGAATTAGGGTTTTCTCTCTACGTATGAAGTTTCTGGGGTATGTAGGTATATATAGGAAGAAGGGGGGCACTGGGGGCCACATGGGCTGCCCTCGAGGCAGGGGGCGCGCCCCCACCCTCGAGGGTGGCCCCTCTGTCTCCTGGCTTGGCCCTGAAGTCTTTCGTGCGTGATTTCCTCCAAAAATATCCGTGAAGGTTTCATTCCGTTTGGACTCCGTTTGATATTCCTTTTCTGCAAAACCCTGAAATAGGCAAAAAACTACAATCTGGACTGGGCCTTTCGGTTAGTAGTATAGTCCCAAAAATGATATAAAAGTGAATGATAAAGCCCATTAAACATCCAAGACTTCATAAATAATAGTATGGAACAATAAAAAATTATAGATACGTTGGAGACGTATCAAACATCCCCAAGCTTAATTCCTGCTCGTCCTCGAGTAGGTAAATGATAAAGAAAGAATTTTGGATGTGTAATGCTAACCAATATAGCTTTTCAATGTAATTCTCTTAATTGTGGCATGAATGTCCAGATCTGAAAGATTCTAGACAAAAGTCTATATTGACATAAGAAATAACAATACTTCAAGCAATACTAACAAAGCAATCATGTCTTCTAAAAATACTATGGCTAAAGAAAGTTATCCCTACAAAATCATATAGTGTTGGCTATGCTCCCTTATTATCACACTAAATATTCATATCGTACACAACCCGGATTTCATCCAAGCATTTGTTTTCATGCTCTATCTTCTAGAACCTTTCAACTTTCACAGAATACATGAGCGTGAGCCATGGACATAACACTATGGGTGGAATAGAGGTGGTTGTGGAGAAGACAAAAAGAGGGAGATAGTCTCACATCGACTAGGCGTATCAACGGGCTATGGAGATGCCCATCAATAGATATCAATGTGAGTGAGTAGGGATTGCCATGCAACGGATGCACTAGAGCTAAATATGAATGAAAGCTAAACAAAAGAAACTAGTGGGTTTGCATCCAACTTCCTTGCTCACGAAGACCTAGGGCATTTGAGGAAGCCCGTCGTTGGAATATACAAGCCAAGTTCTATAACGAAAATTCCCACTAGTATATGAAAGTGACTAAACATGAGACTCTCTACAATGAAGAACATGGTGCTACTTTGGAGCACAAGTGTGGAAAAAAGATAGTAGAAATTGTCCCTTTTTCTTTTCTCTTTTTTTTTCTTTTTTTCCTTTGGGCCTTTTTTTTCTTTGGCCTTTCCTTTTTTTCTTTTTCTTTTTTTTTGCGGAGGGGCTTTATAGATTCACCCTTTCCTCCCGTGGGACAATGCTCTAATGATGATGACCATCACACTTTCATTACAACACAATATTACAACTCGATAGTACAACAACAAAGTATGACTCTATATGAATGCCTCCGGCGGTGTATCGGTATGTGCAATGAAACAAGAGTGACATGTATGATAAATTATGCACGGTGGCCTTGCCACAAATACGATGTAAACTACATGATCATGCATGTCAATATGACAATATGATGCGTGTCATATAAACGGAACTGTGGAAAGTTGCATGGCAATATATCTCTAAATGGCTATGGAAATGCCATGATAGGTAGGTATAGTGGCTGTTTTGAGGAACAATATGGTGGCTGTTTTGAGGAAGGATATATAGTGGGTTTATGGCACCGGCGAAAGTTGCGCGGTACAAGAGAGGCTAGCAATGGTGGAAGGGTGAGAGTGCGTATAATCCATGGACTCAACATTAGTCATAAGAACTCATATAATTATTGCAAAAATTTACGAGTCATCAAAACAAAGCAATCAACACATGCTCCTAGGGGGGAGGTTGGTAGGAGTTAACCATCGCGCGCCCCCGACCTCCACACAAAGGTCGACACTCTACAAATACCTCATGCTTTAACTTAGTCACATAACGGTTCACCATACGTGCATGCTACGGGAATCACTAACCTTAACACAAGTATTTATCAATGTCATAATAGCTCCACTAGCATGACTCTAATATCACTATCCTCATGTCTCAAAACAATTATCAAGCATCCAACATCTCTTTCTATTCAATGCACTTGATGTGGATTTTTTTTACTACATTGACATTGGATATTTATCACGTGAAGACTAGTTTCTTTAGCCTAAACACTTTACCATGCTTTTTAATAGACTCTCAAATATATCTAAGTGAATCATGAGAGTTCAACAATTTCTTCAAAATATTACCACCACCGTGCTCTAAAAGATATAAGTGAAGCACTAGAGCAAAAACTATTCAACTCAAAAGATATAAGTGAAGCACATACAGTGTTCTAACAATTTCTAGGCCATATTTAACTCTCTCAAATAGGTGTGTCCAGCAAGGATGATTGTGGCAAACTAACAAGCAAAGACTCAAATTATACAAGACGCTCCAAGAAAAACACATAGCATGTTGTGAATAAAAATATAGCTCCAAGTATATTTACCGATGGATGAAGACGAAAGAGGGGATGCCTTCCCAGGGCATCCCCAAGCTTAGGCTTTTGATTATCTTGAATTTACTTGTGGTGCCATGGGCATCCCCAAGCTTAGGCCTTTGCTACTCCTTGTTCCATAGTCCATCAAAGCGATACTCAAAACTTGAAAACTTCACAACACAAAATTTAGACAGAAATTCTCGTGAGCTCCGTTAGTAAGAGAAAGCAAACCACCACTCAAAGTTACAGCAAGGAATTCATTATTTGTTTATATTTGTGTTAAATCTACAGTACTCCAAGTTCTCTATGGTTCTTATCCTCCAATATTACTCATAGATGCATCGGAATAAGCAAACAACACACGAAAAACAGAATCTGTCAAAAACAGAACAGTCTGCAGTAATCTGCTGGGTTCGCCTACTTCTGAACTCCAAAAAATTCAAAATAAATTGGTACATTTGCGCAATTTTTCTACCAATCAGCAGAAAAAAGAATCAACTAAAAATCACGCTCCAGTAAAATCGGAAGACTACTTTAGCAAGCGCTAACGATTCTGTTTTTCACAGAAAGATCAAATAAACTTCACACAAGTCTTACCAAAGGTTCTACTTGGCACAAACACTAAACAAAACATGAAAACACATCTAATCAGAGGCTAGATGCAATATTTATTCCCTAACAGCAACAAAAGAAAAAAAACATAAAATTAGGTTGCCTCCCAACAAGCGCTATCGTTTTACGCCCCTAGCTAGGCACGATACAAGATAAATCTAGGTATTGCCGTCTTTGGAAGACAATTCATAAGTGGCTCTCATGTTAGATTCATATGGTAATTTGATTTTATTTCTAGGAAAGTGTTCCATTCCTTTCCTTAACGGAAATTGGAATCTAATATTTCCTTCCTTCATATCAATAATTGCACCAATCGTTCTAAGGAAAGGTCTACCAAGAATAATAGGACATGAAGGACTGCAATCTATATCAAGAACAATGAAATCTACGGGCACATAATTCCTATTGGAAACAATAAGAACATCATTAATTCTTCCCATAGGTTTCTTAATAGTGGAATCCGCAAGATGCAAATTTAAAGAACAATCATCAAGCTCATGGAACCCTAACAAATCACACAAAGTTTTTGGGATAGTGGAGACACTAGCACCCAAATCACACAAAGCATAGCATTCATGATCTTTTATTTTTATTTTTATAGTAGGTTCCCATTCATCATAAAGCTTTCTAGGTATAGAAACTTCCAACTCAAGTTTTTCTTCATAAGATTGCATCAAAGCATCAACTATATGTTTAGTGAAAGCTTTATTTTGACTATAAGCATGCGGAGAATTTAGCACGGATTGCATCAAGGAAATACAATCAATCAAAGAGAATTGTCATAATTGAATCCCTTGAAATCAAAAGTAGTGGGGTCATCACTATGCAAAGTTTTAATCTCTTCAATCCCACTTTTAGCAATTCTAGCATCAAGATCTAAAAACTCTGAATTATTGGGACACCTTAAAGCAGAATCATCTCCAATCATATTCTCATCAAGATTGATACTAGAAAACAAGGATCTAATAGGAGACACATCAATAACTTTTAGATCTTCATCTTTATTTTCACGATAACTAGAAGAACACGATTTAATATAATCTTCTCTTTTAGCACGCATTCTAGCGGTTCTTTCTTTGCATTCATCAATGGAAATTCTCATGGCTTTGAGAGACTCATTGATATCATTCTTAGACGGGATAGATCTAAGTTTCAAAGAATCAACATCAAGAGTAATTCTATCCACACTTCTAGCCAGTTCATCAACCTTAAGCAATTTCTCTTCAAGCATAGCATTGAAATTCTTTTGCGAGATCATAAACTCCTTAACACTAGTTTCAAATTCAGAAGGCATCTTTCCATAAGAGTTGTTGTAGGAATTACCAAAATTATTAGAGGAATTACTAGGAAAAGGCCTAGGATTAAAATTACCTCTATAAGCATTGTTACCGAAATTATTCCTACCAACAAAATTCACATCCGAAGATTCATTGTTATTCTCAATCAAAGTGGACAAAGTCATATAATTAGGATCAGAAGAAGCACTCTTAGCAGCAAACCGTTTCATAAGTTCATCCATCTTTCCACTCAAAACACTAATTTCTTCGATAGCATGCACTTTTTTACTAGTAGATCTTTCGGTGTGCCATTGAGAATAATTAACCATAATATTATCTAGGAGTTTGGTAGCTTCTCCTAAGGTAGTTTCCATGAAAGTGCCTCCGGCGGCCGAATCTAAAAGATTTCTAGAAGCAAAATTCAAGCCAGCATAAAAGTTGTGAATAATCTTCCATAGATTCAAACCATGTGTAGGGCAGTTATGTATCATTAATTTCATTCTCTCCCAAGCTTGTGCAACATGCTCATGATCTAGTTGCTTAAAATTCATAATATCGTTTCTAAGAGAGATGATCTTAGCAGGAGGGAAATACTTAGAGATAAAAGCATCTTTGCACTTATTCCATGAATCAATACTATTTCTAAGCAAAGAGGAAAACCAAGTTTTAGCGCGATCTCTAAGTGAAAACCGAAATAACTTCAATTTAACAATATCGTTATCCGTATCCCTTTTCTTTTGCATATCACACAAATCAACAAAGTTATTTAGATGGATAGCGGCATCTTCACTAGGAAGGCCGGAGAATTGATCTTTCATGACAAGATTCAACAAAGCAGCATTGATCTCACAAGATTCAGCATCGGTAATAGGAGCAATCGGAGTGCTAATAAAATCATTGTTGTTGGTATTGGAAAAGTCACACAATTTGTTATTGTTCTGAGCCATAGTGACAAGCAAGCAATCCAACACACACAAGCGAACAAGAAGCAAGCGAACGAAAAACATACGGCGGAAGAAGGGCAAATAAAACGGCAAGGGTGAAGTGGGGGAGAGGAAAATGAGAGGCAAATAAATGTAATGCAAAGGATAAGGGTTTGTGATAGGTACTTGGTATATGACTTTTGCGTAAGCCTCCCCGACAACGGCGCCATAAATTCTTCTTGCTATCTCTTGAGCTTGCGTTGTATTCCCTCGAAGAGGAAAGGAGATGCAGCACAATAGTGTAAGTATTTCCCTCAGTTTTTGAGAACCAAGGTATCAATCCAATAGGAGACCACGCGCAAGTCCCTCGCACCTGCACAAACAAATAAGAACTTCACAGCCAACGCGATAAGGGGTTTTCAATCCCTTTATGGTCACTTACGATAGTGAGATCTGATAGAGATGATAGTTATATTTTTGGTATTTTGGGTATAGAAACAGAAAATTAAAGCGGTAAAAGTAAAGTAGATGTAGATTGATATGTTGAGAATAGACCCGGGGGCCATAGTTTTCTCTAGTGGCTTCTCTCATGATAGCGGTATTCTACAGCGGGTAAACAAATTACTGTCGAGCAATTCATAGAAAAGCGAATAATTATGAGACTATCTAGGCATGATCATTGTATATAGGCATCACGTCCGAGACAAGTAGACCGAAACTATTCTGCATCTACTACTATTACTCCACACATCGACCACTATCCAGCAAGTTTCTAGTGTATTGAGTTCATACGAACAGAGTAACGCCTTAAGCAAGATGACATGATGTAGAGGGATAAACTCAAGCAATATGATGAAAACCCCATCTTTTTATCCTCGATGGCAACAATACAATACGTGCCTTGCTCCCCCTACTGTCACTGGGAAAGGGCACCTGCAAGATTGAACCCAAAGCCAAGCACTTCTCCCATTGCAAGAACTATAGATCTAGTAGGCCAAACCAAACCAATAATTCGAAGAGACTTGCAAGGATATTATGAGCACACATAAAAATTTCAGAGAAGAACCAAATATCTTTCATAGATAACCTTGATCATAAACTCACAATTCATCGGATCTCGACAAACACACCGCAAAAAGAGATTACAACGAATAGATCTCCTCGGAGACCGAGGAGAACCTTGTATCGAGATCCAGAGAGAGAGAAGAAGCCATCTAGATACTAGCTATGGACCCGAAGGTCTGAGGTAAACTACTCACAACTCATGGTGAGGGCGATGATGATGATTATGATGATAAAGGCCTCCGTGATGGATCCCCCTCCCGGAACAGGCTCCAAGATGAGATATCCACGGGAACAGAAGCTACAGCGGTGGAATTAGGGCTTTCTCTCTGTGTATGGAGTTTCTGGGGTACGTAGGTATATATAGGAAGAAGGGGGGCACCGGGGGCCACACGGGCTGCCCTCGAGGTGGGGGGGGGGG
>LR738710.1:588195521-588343530 GCA_902687465.1 Secale cereale
GGGGGGGCGCCCTGGGAAGGGGGGCGCGCCCCCTGCCATCGAGGGTGGCCCCTGTGTCTCCTAGCTTGGCCCTGAAGTCTTTCGTGCGTGATTTCCTCCAAAAATATCTCTCGCGAAGGTTTCATTCCGTTTGGACTCCGTTTGATATTCCTTTTCTGCAAAACCCTGAAATAGGCAAAAAAACAGCAATATGGACTGGGCCTTTGGGTTAGTACGTTAGTCCCAAAAATGATATAAAAGTGAATGATAAAGCCCATTAAACATCCAAGACTTCATAAATAATAGCATGGAACAATCAAAAATTATAGATACGTTGGAGACGAATCAGGCAATAATAAAATGGTTATTATTATATTTCCTTGTTCATGATAATTGTCTATTGATCATGCTTTAATTGTATTATCCGGAAAGAGTAATACATGTGTGAATACATAGACCACAACATGTCCCTAGTGAGCCTCTAGTTGACTCGCTCGTTGATCAATAGATGGTTACGGTTTCCTGACCATGGACATTGGATGTCATTGATAACAGGATCACATCATTAGGAGAATGATGTGATGGACAAGACCCAATCCTAAGCCTAGCACAAGATCGTGTAGTTCGTAGGCTAAAGCTTTTCCAATGTCAAGTATGTGTTCCTTAGACCATGAGTTTGTGCAACTCCCAGATACCGTAGGAATGCTTTGGGTGTGCCAAACGTCACAACATAACTGGGTGGCTATAAAGGTACACTACGGGTATCTCCGAAAGCATCTGTTGGGTTGGCACGAACCGAGACTGGGATTTGTCACTCCGTATGACGGAGAGGTATCTCTGGGCCCACTCGGTAATACATCATCGTAATGAGCTCAATGTGACTAAGGGGTTAGTCACGGGATGATGTGTTACAGAACGAGTAAAGAGACTTGCCATAACAAGATTGAACAAGGTATTGGTATACCAATGATCGAATCTCGGGCAAGTATTATACCAATAGACAAAGGGAATCGTATACGTGATTGATTGAATCCTTGACGTCGTGGTTCATCCGATGAGATCATCATGGAATATGTGGGAGCCAACATGGGTATACAGATCCCGCTGTTGTTTATTGGCTAAAGAGAGGTCTCGGTTATGTCTACATGGTTCCCGAACCCGTAGGGTCTACACACTTAAGGTTCGATGACGCTAGGGTTATAGGGAATGTAGTACGTGGTTACCGAATGTTGTTCGGGGTCCCGAATGAGATCCCGGACGTCACGAGGAGTTTCGGAATGGTCCAGAGGTAAACATTTATATATGGGAAGTCCCGTTTTGGTCACCGCAAATGTTTCGGGCGTTATCGGTAACGTACGGGGACCACCGGAAGGGTTCCGGGGGTCCACCGGGAGGGGCCACCGGCCCCAGAGGCTTGTGTGGGCCAAGTGTGGGAAGAGACCAGCCCTAGGTGGGCTGGTGCGCCCGCCACCAGGGCCCAAGGCGCAGAGAGAAGGGGAAAGGGGGAAACCCTAGGCTCAGATGGGCCTAAGGCCCACCTAGGGTGCGCCCCCCCTCTCTCCCCCTATGGCCGCCCCCTAGATGGGATCTAGGGCTGGCCGCCACCCCTAGGGGTGGAACCCTAGATGGGGGCGCAGCCCCTCCCCTCCCCCTATATATATGTGGGGTTTCGGGGCTACCAGAGACACGAGTTCCTCTCTCGCTCGGCGCAGCCCTACCCCTCCTCCTCCTCGTCTCTTACGGTGCTTGGCGAAGCCCTGCTGGAGTGCCACGCTCCTCCACCACCACCACGCCATCGTGCTGCTGCTGGACGGAGTCTTCCCCAACCTCTCCCTCTCCCCTTGCCGGATCAAGGCGCGGGAGACATCACCAGGCTACACGTGTGTTGAACGCGGAGGCGCCGTTGTTCGGTGCTTAGACCGGATTCGACCGCGATCTGAATCGCTGCGTGTACGACTCCACCAACCGTGTTCTTGCAACGCTTCCGCATCGCAATCTTCAAAGGTATGAATATGCACTCCCTTCTCGTTGCTAGTAGTCTCCATAGATAGATCTTGGTGATGCGTAGGAAATTTTTTGATTTTCTGCAACGATCCCCAACAGTGGCATCATGAGCTAGGTCTATGCGTAGTTACTATGCACGAGTAGAAAACAAGATTGTTGTGGGCGTAGATCATGTCAATTTACTTGCCGCTACTAGTCATATCTTGATTCGACGACATCATGGGATGAAGCGTCCCGAACCGACCTTACACGTATGCTTACGTGAGACAGGTTCCACCGACTGACATGCACTAGTTGCATAAGGTGGCTAGCGGGTGTCCGTCTCTCCCACTTTAGTCGGATCGGATTCGATGAAAAGGGTCCTTATTAAGGGTAAATATTAATTGGCATATCACGTTGTGGTTTTGGCGTAGGTAAGAAACGTTCTTGCTAGAAACCTATAGCAGCCACGTAAAAACTTGCAACAACAATTAGAGGACGTCTAACTTGTTCTTGCAGCATGTGTCGTGTGATGTGATATGGCCAAAAGGATGTGATGAATGATATATATGTGATGTATGAGATTGATCATGTTCTTGTAATAGGAATCACGACTTGCATGTCGATGAGTATGACAACAGGCAGGAGCCATAAGAGTTGTCTTATTTTATTGTATGACCTGCGTGTCATTGAAAACGCCATGTAATTACTTTACTTTATTGCTAACCGTTAGCTATAGTAGTAAAAGTAATGTTTGGCGAGACAAATTCATGAAGACACGATGATGGAGATCATGAGGATGGAAGATCATGGTGTCATGCCGGTGACAATGATGATCATGGAGCCCCGAAGATGAAGATCAAAAGGAGCAAAATGATATTGGCCATATCATGTCACTATTTGATTGCATGTGATGTTTATCATGTTTTACATCTTATTTGCTTAGAACAACGGTAGTAAATAAGATGATCTCTCACTAAAATTTCAAGAATTGTGTTCCCCCTAACTGTGCACCATTGCTATGGTTCGTTGTTCCGAAGCACCACGTGATGATCGGGTGGGATAGGCTCTAACGTTCGCATACAACGGGTGTAAGCCAGATTTACACACGCAATACACTTAGGGTTGACTTGACGAGCCTAGCATGTACAGACATGGCCTCGGAACACAAAAGACCGAAAGGTCGAACATGAGTCGTATAGAAGATACGATCAACATGAAGATGTTCACTGTTGATGACTAGTCCGTCTCATGTGATGATCGGACACGGCCTAGTCGATTCGGATCATGTATCACTTAGATGGCTAGAGAGATGTCTATCTGAGTGGGAGTTCATTAAATTTGTTTAGATGAACTTAATTGTCATGAACATAGTCTAAAATCTTTACAATATGTCTTGTAGATCCAATGGCCCACGCTAATGTTGCCCTCAACTTCAACGCGTTCCTAGAGAAAACCAAGCTGAAAGACGATGGTAGCAACTATACAGATTGGGTCTGTAACTTGAGGATCATCCTCATAGCTGCCAAGAAAGCATATGTCCTTGAAGCACCGCTAGGTGATGCGCCCGTTTTCACAGCAACTCAAGACGTTATGAACGCCTGGCAGTTGCGTAATGATGATTACTCCCTGGTTGAGTGCGGCATGCTTTACATCTTAGAATCGGGGCTCCAAAAGCGTTTTGAGCAACACGGAGCATATGAGATGTTCCAAGAGCTGAAAATGGTTTTCCAAGCTCATGCCCGAGTCGAGAGATATGAAGTCTCCGACAAGTTCTACAGTTGCAAGATGGAGGAGAATAGTTCTGTCAGCGAGCATATACTCAAAATGTCTGGGTTACACAACCGGTTGTCTCAGCTGGGAATTAATCTCCCAGATGACGCGGTCGTTGACAGAATCCTTCAGTCGCTCCCACCTAGCTACAAGAGCTTTGTGATGAACTTCAATATGCAAGGGATGGAGAAGTCCATTTCGAGGTGTATTCAATGCTGAAATCAGCGGAGGTGGAGATCAAGAAAGAACATCAAGTGTTGATGGTGAATAAAACCACCAAGTTCAAGAAAGGCAAGGGTAAGAAGAACTTCAAGAAGGACGGCAAAGGAGTTGCTGCGCCTGGTAAGCCAGTTGTCGGGAAGAAGTCAAAGAATGGACCCAAGCCTGAGACTGGGTGCTTTTATTGCAAGGGAACGGGTCACTTGAAGCAGAACGGTCCCAAGTACTTAGCGAATAAGAAGGCCAGAAACGTCAAAGGTATATGTGATATACATGTTATTGATGTGTACCTTACCAGCGCTCGTAGTAGCTCCTGGGTATTTGATACCGGTGTAGTTGCTCACATTTGTAACTCAAAGCAGGAGCTGCAGAATAAGCGGAGACTGGCGAAGGATGAGGTGATGATGCGCGTCGAGAATGGTTCCAAGGTCGATGTGATCGCCGTCGGCAGGCTACCTCTACATCTACCTTCGGGGTTAGTTTTAAACCTCAATAATTGTTATTTAGTACTAGTTTTGAGCATGAACATTGTATATGGATCTCGTTTAATGCGAGATGGCTACTCATTTAGATCTGAGAATAATGGTTGTTCTATTTATATGAGAGAAATGTTTTATGGTCATGCCCCGCTGATCAATGGTTTATTCTTATTGAATCTCGAACGTGATGTTACACATATTCATAGTGTGAATGCCGAAAGATGTAAGGTTGATAATGATAGTCCCACATACTTGTGGCACTTCCGCCTTGGTCATATTGGTGTCAAACGTATGAAGAAGCTCCATGCAGATGGACTTTTGGAGTCTCTTGATTATGAATCATTTGACACATGCGAACCATGCCTCTTGGGCAAGATGACCAAGACTTCGTTCTCCGAAACAATGGAGCGAGCAACCAACTTGTTGGGAATCATACATACCGATGTGTGTGGTCCAATGAGTGTTGAGGCTCGCGGTGGCTATCGTTATGTTCTCACCTTCACAGATGACTTAATTAGATATGGGTATGTCTACTTGATGAAACACAAGTCTGAGACCTTTGAAAAGTTCAAGGAATTTTAGAATGAGGTTGAGAATCAACGTGACAGAAAAATAAAGTTCTTACGATCAGATCATGGAGGAGAATATTTAAGTCACGAGTTTGGCATGCACCTAAGGAAATGTGGAATTGTTTCACAATTGACGCCGCCTGGAACACCTCAACATAATGGTGTATCCGAACGTCGTAATCGTACTCTGTTGGACATGGTGTGATCTATGATGTCTCTTACCAACTTACCGCTATCATTCTGGGGTTATGCTTTAGAGACTGCCGCATTCACTGTAAATAGGGCACCGTCTAAATCCATTGAGACGACACCGTATGAACTATGGTTTGGGAAGAAACCTAAGTTGTCGTTTCTAAAAGTTTGGGGATGCGATGCTTATGTCAAGAAACTTCAACCTAAAAAGCTCGAACCCAAATCGGAAAAATGCGTCCTCATAGGATACCCTAAGGAAACTATTGGGTATACCTTCTATGTCAGATCCGAAGGCAAGGTCTTTGTTGCCAAGAATGGATCCTTTCCGGAGAAAGAGTTTCTCTCGAAAGAAGTAAGTGGGAGGAAAGTGGAACTTGATGAGGTGATTGTACACCCCTTCCGAACCGAAAAGTAGCGCAACGCAGGAAGATGTTTCTGTGGTGCCTGCACCGACTAGAGAGGAAGTTAATGATAATGATCATGAAGCTTCAGATCAAGTTACTGCTGAACTTCGTAGGTCCACAAGGACGCATTCCGCACCAGAGTGGTACGGCAACCCTGTCCTGGAAATCATGTTGGTAGACAACGGTGAACCTTCGAACTATGAAGAAGCGATGGCGGGACCGGATTCCAATAAATGGCTTGAAGCCATGAAATCCAAGATAGGATCCATGTATGATAACAAAGTATGGACTTTGGTTGACTTGCCCGATGATCGGCAAGCCATAGAAAATAAATGGATATTTAAGAAGAAGACTGACGCGGATGGTAATGTGACCATCTATAAGGCTCAGCTTGTCGCTAAAGGTTATCGACAAGTTCAAGGAATTGACTACGACATGACTTTCTCTCCCGTAGCGATGCTGAAGTCTGTCTGAATCATGTTAGCAATTGCCGCATTCTATGATTATGAGATATGGCAAATGGACGTCAAAACGGCATTCCTTAATGGTTTCCTTAAGGAAGCACTGTATATGATGCAGCTGGAAGGTTTCGTCAATCCTAAGAATGCTAACAAAGTATGCAAGCTCCAGCGCTCCATCTATGGGCTGGTGCAAGCATCTCGGAGTTGGAACATTCGCTTTGATGAGCTGATCAAAGCATTTGGGTTTATACAGACTTGGGGAGAAGCCTGTATTTACAAGAAAGTGAGTGGGAGCTCTGAAGCATTTCTCATATTATATGTGGATGATATATTACTGATGGGAAATGATGTAGAACTCTTGGAAAGCACATACCTTGGAGAAGCTGCTTACATATTAGGCATCAAGATCTATAGAGATAGATCAAGACGCCTCATTGGTCTTTCACAAAGCACATACCTTGACAAGATATTGAAGAAGTTCGATATGGATCAGTCTAAGAAAGGGTTCTTACATGTACTGCAAGGTATGAGATTGAGCACAACTCAATGCCCGACCTCGGCAGAAGATAGAGAAAAGTTGAGTGTCATCCCCTATGCCTCGGCCATAGGTTCTATTATGTATGCCATGCTGTGTACCAGACCTGATGTGAACCTTGCCATAAGTTTGGTGGGGAGGTACCAAAGTGATCCCGGTATGGAACACTGGACAACGGTCAAGAACATCCTGAAGTACCTGAAAAGGACTAAGGATATGTTTCTCGTTTATGGAGGTGACGAAGAGCTCGTCGTAAAGGGTTACATCGATGCTAGCTTCGACACGGATCTAGATGACTCCAAGTCACAAACCGGATACGTGTATATTTTGAATGGTGGGGCAGTCAGCTGGTGCAGTTGCAAGCACAGCGTCGTGGCGGCATCTACATGTGAAGCAGAGTACATAGCTGCTTCCGAAGCAGCGCAGGAAGGAGTCTGGATGAAGGAGTTCATCACCGACCTAGGAGTTATTCCAAGCGCGTCGGGCCCGATGACTCTCTTCTATGACAACACTGGAGCTATTGCCATTGCCAAGGAGCCCAGGTTTCACAAGAAGACCAAGCACATCAAGCGCCATTTCAACTCCATCCGAAATTATATTCAAGATGGAGACCTAGATATTTGTAAAGTGCATATGGATCTGAATGTCGCAGATCCGTTGACTAAACCTCTTCCATGAGCAAAACATGATCAACACCAAAACTCTATGGGTGTTCGATTCATCACAATGTAACTAGATTATTGACTCTAGTGCAAGTGGGAGACTGTTGGAAATATGCCCTAGAGGCAATAATAAAATGGTTATTATTATATTCCCTTGTTCATGATAATTGTCTATTGATCATGCTTTAATTGTATTATCCGGAAACAGTAATACATGTATGAATACATAGACCACAACATGTCCCTAGTGAGCCTCTAGTTGACTAGCTCGTTGATCAATAGATGGTTACGGTTTCCTGTCCATGGACATTGGATGTCATTGATAACGGGATCACATCATTAGGAGAATGATGTGATGGACAAGACCCAATCATAAGCCTAGCACAAGATCGTGTAGTTCGTATGCTAAAGCTTTTCCAATGTCAAGTATTTGTTCCTTAGACCATGAGGTTGTGCAACTCCCGGATACCGTAGGAATGCTTTGGGTGTGCCAAACGTCACAATGTAACTGGGTGGCTATAAAGGTACACTACGGGTATCTCCGAAAGCATCTGTTGGGTTGGCACGAACCGAGACTGGGATTTGTTACTCCGTATGATGGAGAGGTATCTCTGGGCCCACTCGGTAATACATCATCATAATGAGCTCAATGTGACTAAGGTGTTAGTCATGGGATGATGTGTTACGGAATGAGTAAAGAGACTTGCCATAACGAGATTGAACAAGGTATCGGTATACCGACGATCGAATCTCGGGCAAGTATTATACTAATAGACAAAGGGAATCGTATACGGGATTGATTGAATTGTTGGCATCGTGGTTCATCCGATGAGATCATCGTGGAACATGTGGGAGCCAACATGGGTATCCAGATCCCGCTGTTGGTTATTGGCCGAAGAGAGGTCTCGTGTGACGCCCCAAGACTGACGCTCCAGAAGACTTCCAGCTATTCTGAGTTTCGTCGTCTGATTTATTTGTTTGTTGCATTCTTCATAGCATCATTTGCATGGCATCATGTCATCATGTGCATTTCATCAACATATTTTCAAAATTTGCATTCGTTCGGGCTCCCCAGTTCTCTCCGTTGTCCGTTTTGAGTCCAGACACACTTGCACGCGCCCGCGACACCTCCGAATATTTATTTTATAAGTGGCCGAAAAATGTTCTCGGAATGGGGTGAAACTTGGCGTGTGGTCTTATTATAGTGTAGACAGCCCGCCTGCCAAATTTCATCACGTTTGGAGTCCGTTTGATAGCCCAACCGTTAAACATATAGCGGCATTATAGCCGGTTTATTCGTCGGACGTTTCAGTGCTCTGAAACCTGTTGCCGGGCTGCCATCTCTCTCTCTCTCTCTCTCTTCTTAGCCTACACATTCTACACAGCCCACATTTACCCCTTGACTGCATGCCCGAAACTGCCCCGAACCCGAACCGGGCTGTCGTTACCAATGGGTCCGGATTGTCCCCAAACATCCGTAAAATATTCCCGTTTTCTCGTTTGGACGCCTGTTGCCTATTTTCTCTCGACCTTCTGATTCCAATCGAATGGTCCAGATTAACCCTCATATCACCTACTTGCTATATATACTCCTAGACCAATCCCTAAAACCTATGCTTCCTGTCCAATCCTCATCGCCGCCGCCGCCACTCCTCTTGTCTTCCCCTTCCTCGAGATCCCTCCCGATCCAAAATCCCCAAACCACCAGATCCATCCATCCACGTAGCCCCGCGCCGAGCTCTTCTCCCTCCCGATGCCTCTTCCTCCTTGCTTCGCTCAAGCCCAAAGGAGAGGAGCTCCCTCTCTGCCCCGGCAAACCTTGATGCCGAGAACCAGTAGAAACTGCTCGCGTACCCCGCGTCGCATCCTGCATCAAGCCCCTGCGCCTCTCCGTCGCGTGCCTCCTCTGTTTCAAACACGTGCACGCCTGCCTCCCTCGCCTCGTAAGCCCGTCGCGGGTCAACCACTCCTGCCGCCCTGGATCCCGCAGCCGCCTCCCCAAGATCGTCCTCACGCAACTCTTCTTGCGCGCCTCCTGCCACGAGCGCTAGGACCGCCGTCGCCTGTCATTTCCGGCCTGAAACCGTCCTCCAGCCGTCGACGCCCACTTCAAGTTTCGCCGCCGTCGCGCCAAGTCCGCCGAGGTTGCCCTGCTTCCTTTCGAGTAGTGGACGAGCGCTCGACCGCCGCGCCGCGTTGACTTGGTCCGGCGCCAGCGGGCAGATACGACGAGCGCTTGCCTCCAGCGCCTCCTGGGCCGCGTCCCCGCGAGGCCAACCTCCCGTGCGCCCGCTTGGGCCTCCTCCCGAGCCGGCCTGCTACACTACGCCCCCTGAGCCGCCTCCACCAAACGGGCCGAGGCCCATGGTGAGAAATCCCCCCAAGCACCCTGTGCACTATTGGGCCAGCAGTTGCGGCCCGTTCACTATTTTTTTTCGCGGAACGATTTGTCTAATTATTCCAGAGACAACAGTTTTGCAGTTTCACCCCTAGACTTCATGCATTTAATATCTCACTAACCGTGCATCGTTTGAAAATGTTTTAAATATGAAACATGCTTAGAATTTTATGTATATTAATAATATGCCACTTTCACACCTGTTTAAAATGTTTAAAATGATGTTTGTTTAAATTTGCTCAAATGTCATGTTAAAATGGTTTAATTCATAACTAAATAACCGTAGCTCCAAAATTTAATAAACTTTATATGTAAATGGGGTGGAAAAATGTGTAGAATAACATGGTGCACTTTGTTTTGCTGTTTAATAACTTTAAATATGATATTAGGCAGAACAGTACCAAATTCAAAATATGAACATGGGGTTTTTCCGGAATTGTTGTTTGTTGTTTCCGGCCCCATTTAAATTGCCTAGTTAGGTAGTTTACTTTTGCTTCACCTCTTGCCATGTTAAAAACATTTAATCTTGTCTTGTAACTAAACGAGAGTCAACTAAATAAATAAAATGTGGTGTTTCGTTAATATGCAACTCGTTGCATATTGAGCTCCACTTAACTTGTAGTATTGTCTGTGCTCCTTGCCATGCCATGCATATTTAAACCGGACATGCATCATACTTGGATGTGCATCGTATGCCATGTTTATGCTTGTGTGTTTACCGTGTTGTTTGCTTCTTTCCGGTTGCTTCTCTTGTTAGCTTCAGTTCCGTTGCGGAGTTGTGAGGACTTGTTCGACTACTTACTGGACTTGTTCTTCTTCCTTGCGGCATCCCAGGCAAGATGACCATCCCCTTGGATACCTTTACTATCATTGCCATGCTAGCTGTCTCGATGCTATCGTTATATGTCGGGCTACCCATCATTTATTGTCAGCCTCTCTCCTTGTTGCCATGTAACCTCTAACCTTTGACACCTTCCCAGCAAAATTGTTGTTTGGCTATGTTACCCGCTTGCTCAGCCCCTCTTATAGCGTTGTTAGTTGCAGGTGAAGATGAAGATTGTTCCATGTTGGAACTTGATGTATTGGGAATATCACAATATATCTTATATGTCTTAACACACCTATATACTTGGTAATGGGTGGAAGGCTTGGCCTTTTGCTCGGTGTTTTGTTCCACTCATGCCACCTTAGGAGCCGATAAACCGGCGTTATGTTCCTTGATTTTGCGTTCCTTACACGGTTGGGTATATGGGGACCCCTTGACAGTTCGTCTTTGAATAAAACTCCTCCAGCAAGGCCCAACATTGGTTTTAATTTGCCTCATAATAACAACTTAATTAATTAATTAATTTGCATAGGGGGTCATGTCCCCGAAGATTCTTCTACATAACAGGGGGGCCAGTGCTGTTGGTGTTGGTCCCAAACGGGGAGACTGCGGGACCGCCATGGGGAAACTCGAGGTATCTGGCTCCCGTAGGATCACCTATCCGGTCGTGGCCTGAGACGAGATACGTGCGGCTACTATTAGGGTGTCGGCACACCGGGAGGTCTTGCTGGACTTGTTTTACCATTGTCGAAATGTCTTGTGCACCGGGATTCCGAGCCTGATCGGATTCTTCATAAGATAAGGGGTAATATTATTATTACTTCCGCTGATCGTGAGAGCTTGTGATGGGCTAAGTTGGGACACCCCTGCAGGGTTATGATCTTTCGAAAGCCGTGCCCGTGGTTATGTGGCAGATTGGAATTTGTTAATGTCCGGTTGTAGAAAACTTGACAGAGGATCCAAAGTAAAACACACAACTGTGTGAGTAACCGTGACTGTCTCTTTTCACTTTGAGAAGAGAACACGGTGGGGTTATGTTTGACTCGTAGGTAGTTCAGGATCTTTAGCGATCATCACTAGTTTGCGACCGCTCGCGTAGATGCTCATCTTACTCTTGTACTCGTAAGGTAGCCACCATATATTGCTCAGCCGCTGCTGCAACCTCACCACTTAACCTCTCCTTACCCATTAAGCTTTGCTAGTCTTGATACCCATGGTTATGGGATTGTTGAGTCCTCGTGGCTCACAGTTACTACAACACCAGATGCAGGTTCAGCCGAGAATGATGCACGAGATGGATCGGAACTTCACCAGGAGTTCGATGAAGAGCGTGGCCATATGTATGTGACGTTTTTCGACAATCAGTAGTGGTTCCTACTAGGGGCGATCAGACCTTGTGTGGCTTTATTTATGGTATCTTTCATTTGGATCTTCGTCCGTAGTCGGACTGTGATGTTATTTGGATGATGATTGTTTATGTAATGCATTGTGTGACATGGCGAGTGTAAGCCAACTACTCTTTTGCAATTTCATCCCTCTTTTACATGAGTTGTGCAAAGATACCATTCTTGAGATCATTCCAGTATGATATTATGCCTTTAAGTCGTGCCTCGACACGTGGGAGGTATAATCTCATACTGGGCATTATAAGTTGGTATCAACTGATTGATCGAATCGTTGACGGTTGAGTCTAGGCACACACATGAAAATGTTTTGAGTCCTATATATATATATATATATATATATATATATATATATATATATATATATATATATATATATATATATATATATATATATATATATCGGAGAGTAGGATTTCTTTTTACTCCTCATCCCTTTATCACTCTGGTGAGGACTCCTGACGATTGCTCTATCTCTTCTACTCTCAAAAATTCACTATTTTTTTTTGAGGATCACGCAAGTATTGTTTGGATTGTTCCGATATCTTTGTGACGAGAACATTGTTCTCGATGGCTCCTGTCATTTAGGGGTTGTGGCAGCGTCCCGGGGAGTTGAGCTCCGAGGTGTTGTTGTCACAAATGTATCGCAGCGGTTCTAGAATACTTAAGATGGCCGACATCAAAAACTCTTCTATGCGGTTAGTGGCAAGATAACCCCGACATCACCCAGTACTGGGGAGGTAGTTCGGGAGTATTGCCATAGCTTGTATAGTAGATGCGTTTCGAAGGTCCGAGGTAAACGGTTTCCGAAAATAACTGGTTATGTGTTGAAGGATGGATACAGCTGGATGTAGGATTAGAGTTGAGTGCGCGATGCTTCCCCTGTATCCCCAACACCTGATTGCATAACTGGAAAGTTTCAGAAATTAATAGGTGGGTTCATCTAGTAGCTCGTAGGCATTCTTCCAACGAGTGCATGATATGGAGTTCGGGGTTCTACATTGAGTGAAGTATTTTTATGGGCGTTTGTTCCGATCGGGAGTTGCATCTTAAAGGGTCCTTGGCTATGCTAATCCAGGGATTGCAAAACCCTTTTGTAACACGTTCCATGAGCTTTCAGCACGAACATGTGGAACGAAGCTTCTATCTTGTATTTGTTCTATTTGCTCCTTCTTGTTTTTATTTACCTTTTGTTCTCCCAAGTGGCTTCTCGACAAGTTGATGTACCTACGGAATTCATTCGTTCGATTCTCCGTTCGAATGATATTGTGAAGATTATGTTGCAACATATCTATCCTTTGTTTTTGTTTTGATTCTGGTATTCGAGTTGCTTCAATGTCAAATTTTGATTCCATACCTTTCCTAATTGGTGTTCTCATATTTCTATGGGAGTGCTAATCCTTCTTGATCATCGAGATTGTTATGTTAAATTCCTTTCAACCGGCGTGCTTCTCTTCAAGTTAATCCGATCCTTTCAATTTGTGCAAGACCAATCCTTGGTTTTTCTCAACGGTGTCTGTTTCATTCATCCCAAATTGTCTTTATTTTCCCCGCCCTCCCTCCCTTCTTCTTCTCGGAGCCATAAATTCTTAAATGAGTATCCATTTTATTCATGTGATGTTTCTCATTCATTTTCTTCAATGTTCTTATCCGGTGATTTATTGTGAAGATGCTCAGGAAACTTCAAGTTCATCATTCTTTTGTTCTCAAATTCTGCCGGTGGATGTAATTCAAGCTTGGTGTTGATCATATCTGTTCCTCTTGTTTCACATGTTTTCCGTTGTTGGAATTTCTTACCCAAAGTCTCTCTTGTTTATTAAACTCTCTCTAATTCATATCCGGAGTGTTGAAGATATATCAGAATATTCGCATGTCCATTCTCAATTCGTTCTAGCTATGTTGTGGTTGTTATCTCATTCAAGACATTTAATTCAACCGGTGCAATACCTCTTAAGCAATATTTTTCAGCGGTGATTTCTTTGGTGGGCCCTAACCCACAAGTCTTTTTCCAGGATCTTACCTGACTCTTCTAATTTTTCTAGAGTTATACTCAAATTCTTTTCAAATTGTGACGTAAGTATTGATTCCATCAGTCATATGCCTTCTCCTAGATCGCTTTCAAATTCTTTTCATGTTTGGTTAAACCTTCCATCTTTTTATTCTTCCGTAGTATCTCGCTATTCTTCAAGGTGTTTCTACTTGTCATTCTCAATATTTGAAGACCGGAGAAGAGTTTCTCTTAAATCTTGGCATGTTCTCTTGAAGATTCGTGGTTCTAGCTTCATGCCATCCTCATTATTGTTCCGATTGTGAGGAATTCTTTTTATACCCATCCGAAGCTTTTCATGAATACCTTCCATTGTTCCTCCGAAGGCCATCATTCAGAAGATTTCCTTGTTCTCAGTTTTCAACTTCGTCCTCCAACTATTCTTAATTGATGCCACTTCGTTCGTCTCCTTATTCTTACTGTGGTTCATTCAAGATTACTCTTTCGTTGTTATCGTATTAATTCATTTGTTCTTTTCATAATCCTACCGGTGAGTCATTCAAGATTTTTCTCAAGTTGGGCTATATCTCTCTCCAATCCTTTTCAAGAAGAATAAGTAGTAGGCCAAATCCGTTGCTTGTCATCAATTTAATCTGATGAAGGATAAGCATACAGTAAATCTTATTCTTATTTCCTCGAAGTGATTAATCTCTTTTCCGGAGCTTGTTCATCATATCATATTCTCGGTTCCAAGTTGTTCATCTTGTTTTCCGGAGCTCTAAGTTATTTCAATTATATCTTTGCAAAGCACCATCTAATCATTGTGAGGCTTAAATCTTAATATTTTCATCCTTCACTTCTCATCTTTTGTTACCGGAGTTCTTCTTGGTGGTTCATCATGATTTAATTCATCCTCGAAGTGTTCATCAAGATTCTTGTGCGAGGAGTTCAAGTATTCTTCTTCTTGCATTCCGAAGTTCAATTTTTGCTCCCTTTTCTTTTAAGGTGGTGTTATGTCATTCTCGACAATTTATTTCATGATTCACTAGTTGTAAGGAATGAGATATTTAAATCCATCATTTTCTTTGTTCAGGAGATCTTTCCAACCCTTCAATTTATTCGTTGGAGTAATCTCGGGTTGTATTTCACCTAAAATCTTCCCCTAAGGATTGTTGTTATTGTGGTGCTTATAAATGACCCAAGTTCTTCATTTATCCTCGCGGTGAAAGAAGTTTTCATTTCTTCGTTGATCTCTAGCAACAATTGGTTTCCGTTAGTGGCAGAATTTCACTTCAAGTTTTGAGATGTTTTCCATAAGCCCACTTCAAGCTTATTGGTTTCGTTGTTGATTTTTCCATCAACCCCATTCAACCATTCTTCGTAAGGATGCTTTCAAAATTCATTGCTAGTTGAAGATATTATTCTTCTTCGATCTTTTCACTCCATTATTCGTTCCGGAGACTTGGTGATATTGCTCTCTTCGAACCATCATCTTGTCACATCAAGATCATGGTCTTTTCTTTTCTCGTCCATTCAACGGGATTGTAGTGTCATCCATTCAAGTTCTCTCATCTTATCAAGTTTTAACTCTCTTTCAACCGGAGTGCTGTCAGAAATCATTGTTTCGGAGGCAGTGTGTGTGGTTGATTTCATCAAAGATCATCCAATCTTCTCAAGCTCATGTTAATTCCTACCATTTTTTAGTCGGAGTGTTGTCCGAATTATTTCATTCTTATTCCTTCTCTATCCCGTTTTAACCGAAGTGGTTTTTAAATTCTTTTCAAGACCCTCGAGCTCTTCGTTCATGTCTTTGCAACCTTCAAATTCTCGTGGTGTCCCTCGTTCCTCATTTTTACCAGAGTGCTCTTAACTTCGTTCATCTCTGTTGTATTCTTTCTTTCAAGATCGTTCAACCTCTCAAGGTTCGTGGTTTCACTCGTTTGTCAAAGAAGCAAGTTTGTTTTACCCCTTCCTTTTCCGTTTCTATCCGGTGCCATCTCCAGGATCTCAGGTCGACATCCTCTGTTAGTGTGGGAGAGTTGTGACGCCCCAAGACTGACGCTCCAAAAGACTTCCAGCTATTCCGAGTTTCGTCGTCTGATTTATTTGTTTGTTGCATTCTTCATAGCATCATTTGCATGGCATCATGTCATCATGTGAATTTCATCAACATATTTTCAAAACTTGCATTCGTTCGGGCTCCCCAGTTCTCTCTGTTGTCCGTCCTGAGTCCAGACACACTCGCACGCGCCCGCGACACCTCTGAATTTTTTTATAAGTGGCCGAAAAAGTTCTCGGAATGGGGTGAAACTTGGCGTGTGGTCTTATTATAGTGTAGACAGTCCGCCTGCCAAATTTCATCGCGTTCAGAGTCCGTTTGATAGCCCAACCGTTAAACATATAGCGGCATTATAGCCGGTTTATTCGTCGGACGTTTCAGTGCTCTGAAACCTGTTGCCGGGCTGCCATCTCTCTCTCTCTCTTCTTAGCCTACACATTCTACACAGCCCACATTTACCCCTCGACTACACGCCCGAAACCGCCCCGAACCCGAACCAGGCTGTCATTACCGATGGGTCCGGATCGTCCCCAAACATCCCTAAAATATCTCTGTTTTCTCGTTTGGACGTCTGTTGCCTATTTTCTCTCGACCGTCTGATTCCAATCGAATGATCCAAATTAACCCTCATATCACCTACTTGCTATATATACTCCTAGACCAATCCCTAAAACATATGCTTCCTGTCCAATCCTCATCGCCGCCGCGACTCCTCTTGTCTTCCCCTTCCTCGGGATCCCTCCCGATCCAAAATCCCCGAACCACCAGATCCATCCATCCATGCAACCCCGTGCCGAGCTCTTCTCCCTCCTTGCTTCGCTCAAGCCCAAAGGAGAGGACCTCACTCTCTGCCCCGGCAAACCTCGATGCCGAGAACCAGTAGGAACTGCTCGCGTACCCCGCGTCGCATCCTGCATCAAGCCCCTGTGCCTCTCCGCCACGTGCCTCCTCTATTTCAAACACATGCACGCCTGCCTCCCTCGCCTCGCAAGCCCGTAGAGGGTCAACCACTCCTGCCGCCCTGGATCCCGCATCCGCCTCCCCAAGCTCCTCCTCACGCAGCTCTTCTTGCGCGCCTCCTGCCACGAGCGCCAGGACCGCCGTCGCCTATCATTTCCGGCCTAAAACCGTCCTCCAGCTGTCGACGCCCACTTCAAGTTTCGTCGCCGTCGCGCCAAGTCAGCCGAGGTTGCCCTACTTCCTGTCGAGTAGTGGACGAGCGCTCGACCGCCGCCCCGCGTTGACTTGGTCCCGCGCCAGCGGGCAGATACGACGAGCGCTTGCCTCCAGCGCCTCTTGGGTCGCGTCCCCACGAGGCGAACTTCCCGTGCGGCCGCTTGGGCCTCCTCCCGAGCCGGCCTGCTACACTACGCCCCCTGAGCCGCCTCCACCAAACGGGCCGAGGCCCATGGTGAGAAACCCCCCCAAGCACCATGTGCACTATTGGGCCAGCAGTTGCGGCCCGTTCATTGTTTTTTTTCGCGGAACGATTTGTCTAATTATTCCAGAGACAGCAGTTTTGCAGTTTGACCCCTAGATTTCATGCATTTAATAACTCACTAACTGTGCATCGTTTGAAAATGTTTTAAATATGAAAAATGCTTAGAATTTTATGTCGATTAATAATATGCCACTTTCACCCCTGTTTATGCTTGTGTGTTTACCGTGTTGTTTGCTTCTTTCCGGTTGCTTCTCTTGTTAGCTTTGGTTCCGTTGCGGAGTTGTGAGGACTTGTTCGACTACTTCCTGGACTTGTTCTTCTTCCTTGCGGCATCCCAGGAAAGATGACCATCCCCTTGGATACCTTTACTATCATTGCCATGCTAGCTGTCTCGATGCTATCGTTATATGTCGCGCTACCCATCATTTATTGTCAGCCCCTCTCCTTGTTGCCATGTAACCTCTAACCTTTGACACATTCCCAGCAAAACCGTTGTTTGGCTATGTTACCCGCTTGCTCAGCCCCTCTTATAGCATTGTTAGTTGCAGGTGAAGATGAAGATTGTTCCATGTTGGAACTTGATGTATTGGGAATATCACAATATATCTTATATATCTTAACACACCTATATACTTGGCAATGGGTGGAAGGCTTGGCCTTTTGCTCGGTGCTTTGTTCCACTCATGCCACCGTAGGAGTCGATAAACCGGCGTTATGTTCCTTGATTTTGCGTTCCTTACACGGTTGGGTATATGGGGACCCCTTGACAGTTCGTCTTTGAATAAAACTCCTCCAGCAAGGCCCAACATTGGTTTCAATTTGCCTCATAATAACAACTTAATTAATTAATTAATTTGCATAGGGGGTCATGTCCCCGAGGATTCTTCTACATAACAGGGGGGTAGTGCTGATGGTGTTGGTCCCAAATGGGGAGACTGCGGGACCGCCACGGGGAAACTTGAGGTATCTGGCTCCCGTAGGATCACCTATCCGGTCGTGGCCTGAGACGAGATACGTGCGGCTACTATCAGGGTGTCGGCACACCGGGAGGTCTTGCTGGACTTGTTTAGCATTGTCGAAATGTCTTGTGCACCGGGAATCCGAGCCTGATAGGATTGTCCCTAAGATAAGGGGTAACATTATTATTACTTCCGCTGATCGTGGGAGCTTGTGATGGGCTAAGTTGGGACATCCCTGCAGGGTTATGATCTTTCGAAAGTCGTGCCCGCGGTTATGTGGCAGATTGGAATTTGTTAATGTCCGGTTGTAGAAAACATGACAGAGGATTCGAAGTAAAACACACAACTGTGTGAGTAACCGTGACTGTCTCTTTTCACTTTGAGAAGAGAACACGGTGGGGTTATGTTTGACTCGTAGGTAGTTCAGGATCTTTAGCGATCATCACTAGTTTGCGACCGCTTGCGTAGATGCTCATCTTACTCTTGTACTCGTAAGGTAGCCACCATATATTGCTCAGCCGCTGCTGCAACCTCACCACTTAACCTCTCATTACCCATTAAGCTTTGCTAGTCTTGATACCCATGGTTATGGGATTGTTGAGTCCCCGTGGCTCACAGTTACTACAACACCAGATGCAGGTTCAGCCGAGAATGATGCACGAGATGGATTGGAACTTCACCAGGAGTTCGATGAAGAGCGTGGCCGTATGTATGTGACGTTTTTCGACAATCAGTAGTGGTTCCTACTAGGGGTGATCAGAGCTTGTGTGGCTTTATTTATGGTATCTTTCATTTGGATCTTCATCCGTAGTCGGACTGTGATGTTATTTGGATGATGATTGTTTATGTAATGCATTGTGTGACGTGGCGAGTGTAAGCCAACTACTCTTTTGCAATTTCATCCCTCTTTTACATGAGTTGTACAAAGATACCATTCTTGAGATCATTCCAGTATGATATTATGCCTTTAAGTCGTGCCTCGACACGTGGGAGGTATAATCTCATACTGGGCATTATAAGTATTCATCCCACGCATGATGCATGTCCGGTTTAAATATGCATGGCATGGCAAGGAGAACAAATAATACTACAAGTTAAGTGGAGCTCAATATGCAACGAGTTGCATATTGATGAAACACCACATTTTATTTATTTGGTTGACTCTTGTTTAGTTACAAGACAAGATTAAATGTTTTTAACATGGCAAGAGGTGAAGCAAAAGTAAACTACCTAACTAGGCAATTTAAATGGGGCCGGAAACAACAAACAACAATTCCGGAAAAACCCCATGTTCATATTTTGAATTTGGTATTGTTCTGCCTAATATCATATTTTAACATTATTAAACAGCTAAACAAAGTGCATCATATTATTCTACACATTTTTCCACCCCATTTACATATAAAGTTTATTAAATTTTGGAGCTACGGTTATTTAGTTATGAATTAAACCATTTTAACATGACATTTGAGCAAATTTAAACAAACATCATTTTAAACATTTTAAACAGGGGTGAAAGTGGCATATTATTAATCTACATAAAATTCTAAGCATTTTTCATATTTAAAACATTTTCAAACGATGCACGATTAGTGAGATATTAAATGCATGAAGTCTAGGGGTCAAACTGCAAAACTGTTGTCTCTGGAATAATTAGACAAATCGTTCCGCCAAAAAACAACAGTGAACGGGCCGCAACTGCTGGCCCAATAGTGCACAGGGTGCTTGGGGGGGGGGATTTCTCACCATGGGCCTCGGCCCGTTTGGTGGAGGCGGCTCAGGGGGCGTAGTGTAGGAGGCCGGCTCGGGAGGAGGCCCAAGCGGGCGCACGGGAGGTTGGCCTCGCGGGGACGCGGCCCAGGAGGCGCTGGAGGCAAGCGCTCGTCGTATCTGCCCGCTGGCGCTGGACCAAGTCAACGCGGGGCGGTGGTCGAGCGCTCGTCCACTACTCGACAGGAAGTAGGGCAACCTCGGCAGACTTGGCGCGACGGCGGCGAAACTTGAAGTGGGCGTCGAGGGCTGGAGGACGGTTTCAGGCTGGAAATGACAGGCGACGGCGGTCCTGGCGCTCGTGGCAGGAGGCGCGCAAGAAGAGCTGCGTGAGGAGGAGCTTGGGGAGGCGGCTGCGGGATCCTGGGTGGCAGGAGTGGTTGACCCGCGATGGGCTTGTGAGGCGAGGGAGGCAGGCGTGCGCGTGTTTGAAACAGAGGAGGCACGCGACGGAGAGGCGTAGGGGCTTGATGCAGGATGCGACGCGGGGTACGCGAGTAGTTCCTACTGGTTCTCGGCATCAAGGTTTGCCGGGGCAGAGAGTGAGCTCCTCTCCTTTGGGCTTGAGCGAAGCAAGGAGGAAGAGGCATCGGGAGGGAGAAGAGCTCGGTGCGGGGCTGCGTGGATGGATGGATCCGGTGCTTTGGGGATTTTGGATCGGGAGGGATCCCGAGGAAGGGGAAGATAAGAGGAGTGGCGGCGGCGGCGATGAGGATTGGACAGGAAGCACATGTTTTAGGGATTGGTCTAGGAGTATATATAGCAAGTAGGTGATATGAGGGTTAATCTGGATCATTCGATTGGAATCAGACGGTCGAGAGAAAATAGGCAACAGACGTCCAAACGAGAAAACGAAGATATTTTAGGGATGTTTGGGGACGATCCGGACCCATCGGTAACGACAGCCCGGTTCGGGTTCGGGGCAGTTTCGGGCGTGCAGTCGAGGGGTAAATGTGGGCTGTGTAGAATGTGTAGGCTAAGAAGAGAGAGAGAGAGATGGCAGCCCAGCAACAGGTTTCAGAGCACTGAAACGTCCGACGAATAAACCGTCTATAATGCCGTTATATGTTTAACGGTTGGGCTATCAAGCGGACTCCGAACGCGATGAAATTTGGCAGGCGGGCTTTCTACACTATAATAAGACCACACGCCAAGTTTCACCCCATTCCGAGAACGTTTTTTGGCCACTTATAAAATAAATATTCGGAGGTGTCGTGGGCGCGTGCGAGTGTGTCTGGAATCTGAACGGACAACGGAGAGAACTGGGGAGCCCGAACGAATGCAAGTTCTGAAAATATGTTGATGAAATACACATGATGACATGATGCCATGCAAATGATGCTTTTAAGAATGCAACAAACAAATAAATCAGACGACGAAACTCGGAATAGCTGGAAGTCTTCTGGAGCGTCGGTCTTGGGGCGTCACATCTCAGTCATGTCTGCATGGTTCCCGAACCCGTAGGGTCTACACACTTAAGGTTCGATGATGCTAGGGTTATAGGGAATGTAGTACATGGTTACCGAATGTTGTTCGGAGTCCCGGATGAGATCCCGGACGTCACAAGGAGTTCCGAAATGGTCCGGAGGTAAATATTTATATATGGGAAGTCCCGTTTTGGTCACCGGACATGTTTCGGGCGTTATCGGTAACGTACCGGGACCACCGGGAGGGGCCACCGGACCAGAGGCTTGCGTGGGCCAAGTGTGGGAAGGGACCAGCCCTAGGTGGGCTGGTGCGCCCCCACCAGGGCCCAAGGCGTAGAGAGAAGGGGAAGAGGGAAACCCTAGGCTCAGATGGGCCTAAGGCCCACCTAGGGTGCCCCCCTCTCTCCCCCTCTGGCCGCCCCCTAGATGGGATCTAGGGCTGGCCGCCACCCCTAGGGGTGGAACCCTAGATGGGGGCGCAGCCCCTCCCCTCCCCCTATATATATGTGGGGTTTCAGGGCTGCGAGAGACATGAGTTCCTCTCTCGCTCGGTGCAGCCCTACCCCTCCTCCTCCTCGTCTCTTGCGGTGCTTGCCGAAGCCCTACTGGAGTGCCACGCTCCTCCACCACCACCACACCGTCGTGCTGCTGCTGGACGGAGTCTTCCTCAACCTCTCCCTCTCCCCTTGCTGGATCAAGGCGCGGGAGACGTCACCGGGCTGCACGTGTGTTGAACGCAGATGCGGCGTTGTTCGGCGCTTAGATCGGATTCGACCGCGATCTAAATCGTTGCGTGTACGACTCCACCAACCGCGTTCCTTGCAATGCTTCCGCATCGCGATCTTCAAAGGTATGAAGATGCACTCCCCTCTCGTTGCTACTAGTCTCCATAGATAGATCTTGGTGATGCGTAGGAAATTTTTTGATTTTCTGAAACGATCCCCAACATTCATAGCTAGGGTTTGCGTGTGATGTTGAAGAGCTAGACTAGTGTTGGCTTAGGCATGGTTTGTTGCATGATTTCATTACGTGCATTGCATTATGGTAGACATGACATATTTGCATGCTCATACATGTTGTAGGACCATTGTGTTTCCTCGTTTAGGTAGTAGTACCAATGTAGCATGCTGTCAAATGTGAAAGTGGTCACAACGTGCACTAGTAGTTTTAGATCATGGCCATTGTCGGCGTCCTGGGAACCAAGGTACCCAGACTTGCCTGTCTGGGGCCGCGACGCGCTCCTACAAGCGGCCTGGTACGGCCCAGCTACTCGACCAACTGATCAACACCCTCGCGAGGGGCCAGGCCTCGCGAGGAGAACGACGCCAAGACCTCCTCGGGAGCAGCCTGGTCAAGGCGTTCCGGAGGGGCGGAGAATCCAAGGCCAAGCCTGCCTCAGGAGGAGGCAGTGATGTCAGCAGTGACGCACCGCGCCCGCGGGTGCCAGCATCCGCCAACGGCGTAATTACCATTTTGGTGCAAGGGGGACAGCGCAGCCGCAAGTTCCCGAGGAGCGGGGCAAAGGTTTCCTCATTGGTGCAACGAGACCAAAGACCGCAAGGACGACAAGAAGGATGTCATCGTCGAGCCCACCACCGCGTCATCGCCTGATCCTTTGGTAGATGAAGACTGCTTTTGTCAGGGTAGGAACGTCCTTGTGTTCCCGCTCGAAAATGGCCGTTGTGGAATCCCTTCCCGCCTAAACATTTCGGGGGAAGAGGACCGTGGCCACCTATATAAGTAGCTTGGATTCCCACTGGGAAGGGGATAGACTCACACACTTTGCCACCGCACAAGGAGCAAGAACACTAGCCTCCTGACCCTCCTGAGCTCGCCTCCTGAGCTCAGGAACCCTTGTACCAGTTCATACTCTAGCTCCCCCGGAGCCAATCCACCAAAGCAGGAAGTAGGGTCTTACACCTCGCGGTGGCCCAAACCTGGATAAACTCTTGTGTGTTTGTTCGTTGTTTGCTTGAATCCTTCCACCGAGACGAGAGCGAGGCGCTAGGTAGACGAGAGTGGGAGAGATCTTCATTCACGCCCCTGTGTTCGAACTTAACGGGTTTTGCGGAGCCCTGAATCCGACATTTGGCGCGCCAGGTAGGGGGCGTGTTAAAATCTCGCCTCTCCGACGACCTCGCTTCCCCTCTCTGGTGCGGCGCCTCTACGATGGATGCGTCCAGCCACAGCCGTGCGGGGGCTGGCTCCTCCCCCGCCGACCCGGCAGCATCAGCGGACCGCGCCACCAATGCGCGCCCCTCCTCCTTCTTCCCCGACGCTTCTACCAGCCAGGCCACTAGAGGATGGCCTGCACCGCCACTCCCGCTTCTTGTGGCCTTGCCGGTCGCGCTCTTGGTGGGGCGGCGACGGGCCCAGTACCGGCCGCCCGCCGAGACCCGCACCACGCGGACAGCCCGTAGTTGCGAGCTGTGGGGCATCAGCTGCGAGAGGCGGCCTTGCCGCGGGGTCGCCTGCATCCTTGGTGGGTCCCAAGCACCAGCGTCTGCTCGGCACGCCAAGTCGCACTTTCGGCAGGTTGGAGCTGCTGCCCAGCCGCGAAAGTCCTTGCGGATGCAGGATGGGCCGGGGCTCGCCATCACCTTTGGCCCCGGCGACCTCACCCCCGAAGCGGCCGGCGCTGGTGCTCTCCCCACGGTATGCACGCCTACCATCTGCGGGGTGGCCGTGACAAGAACCGTCATCGACGGCGGCGCCGGCCTCAACATCCTCTCTCCCGAAGCCTTCGGTCACCTGCCTCTGTCCTACAGGCAGCTCCTTCCCACCAAGCCCTTCTCGGGGGCCGCGGGCTCGGCCGTCCCGTTCGGCCAGATCCGCCTCCCGGTCACCTTCGATACACCGGCTAACTACCGGGCTGAGCTCATCGATTTTGACGTCGCGCCCATCCACCTACCATACAACGCCGTCCTCGGCTCCCCTGCCCTGGCAAAGTTCATGGTGGCAACTCATCCGGGCTACAACGCCGTCAAGATGCCCGGGAGCAGCGGCGTCATCACCGTCAAAGGGGACCCTAAGGCCGCCCTTTAGGTCCTCGGGCACGCGTACAAGGCCGCCGCTGCCGCAGCCCACCCAACGGCGAAGGGGGCTCCGGAGCCTCCGGAGGCCGCGCCTACCAAGAAGAAGTAGCTCTTTTCTAAGGACCCCACCGAGACGAAGCAAGTGCCTGCCGACGAAGAAGGCTCGGGAGCCACCTTCACCATCGGCACGGGCATGGATCCAGAACAAGAGGCGGCGCTGGTTGGCTTCCTCAGAGCCAACAAGGACGTGTTCGCCTCGAAGGCCGCAGATTTGGTCGGGGTGCCAAGGCAAGTCATTGAGCATCACCTCACGGTGTGCCCCAATGCGCGCCCCATCAAGCAGAAGGCATGCAGACAAGCCCCGAAGAAGCAAGCCTTCATTGTCCAGGAGGTTAGGAAGTTGGAGGAGGCCGGTGTCGTACGGGAGGTACGGCAGCCGGAGTGGCTGGCCAACCCCGTCATCGTCCCGAAGAAAGGAGGCAAAGAACGCATGTGCATCGACTTCACGAGCCTCAACAAGTTCTGCCCTCAAGACCCCTCCGCTCTTCCGCGCATCGACCAAATCATGGATTGACGGCAGAGTGCGACCTGCTCTGCTTCCTTGACGCATTCTTGGGCTACCACCAAATCAAGATGGCGGTGGAAGACGTGGAGAAGACGGCGTTCCTAACCCCATGCGGGATCTACTGCTACACCTGCATGCCCTTCGGGCTGAGGAACGCGGGTGCTACCTTCCAGCGCCTGATTCACATCACCCTCGACCCTCAGCTCGGGAGGAATGCGAAGGCCTACGTTCACGACATAGTGGTAAAGACCAAGGAGGCCATGACCCTCATCCAGGACTTAGAAGAAACATTCGCCAACCTGCGCAAGGGGAAGCTGTGCCTCAACCCGGAGAAGTGCGTGTTTGGCGTACCCTCCGGCAAATTGTTAGGGTTCCTGGTTTCGCACCGAGGCATTGAGGCCAACCCGGAGAAGATCAAGGCCATCGAGAAGATGAGGCCGCCCACAAACCCGAAGGAAATGCAGAAGCTCGCCGGGTGTGTGACATCCCTGGGGCGCTTCATCTCTAAGCTCGGGGAACGCGCCCTCCCGTTCTTCAAGCTCATGAAGAAGAAGGGGCCCTTTGAGTGGACTCCGGAAGCCGACACCGCTTTCCAGGACCTCAAGAAGTACCTCACCAGCTCGCCGGTCATGGTAGCACCACGACCCCTGGAGCCCATGACGCTCTACCTCGCCGCAACGCTTCATTCCGCCAGCGCAGCGCTGGTCGTGGAGCGCGAGGAAAAGCTCCGGATCCCAAGGCCACCAGGCGGCTCAGCAACCTCAAGGCCCGCGCCGCCCCCTGACACGGCCTCAGAGGCAGACTCGACCATGGGCACCGACGGCTGATACGTCCAAAACGTATCTATAATTTCTGCTTGCTCCATGCCTCTTTTGGGTGATATTGCTATGATATTTATACACTTCCATACACTTTTGATCATATTTGGACTAACCTATTAACTCAGTGCACCCCAGTGCCAGTTTCTGTTTTTGGCTGTTTTTGTATTTTAGGTTTTCACGTTACGAGAACTGCCAGGAAAAATCCAGAAAAATTATATAAAAAATCAGCGTTCCAGAACCTACCGTGCGCCCGAAGGACAGCCGGGGGGGCCGCCAGGGTTCCAGGCGCCCTGGCGGCGCCCCCCTGGGCCGCGCCGGGGGGGCGCCTGGGCCCCTCGAGGCTCCTCCGATGCCCCCCTTTGGCATATATTTAAAGCGTCTCCCAAAACCCTCGAAACAGGAACTCTTTTCGCGATCCCATCTCTGTTCCGCCGCCGCCACCGCTTCCAAGATCGGGAGCACCAGGAGAACTCTTCCCGACACCCTGCCGGAGGGGAGGATCAGCACCGGGAGCTTCTCCACCACCATGGACGCCTCCCGGATGAGTTGTGAGTAGTCTCCCTTGGACCATGGGCCCATGACCAGTAGCTATGTGATGTTCTCCTCCCGTTCTTGTGCTTCACTAATTAGTCCTCGTGAGCTGCCCTACATGATCGAGGCACATATGTGATCCTTATGCTGTTGCTATGATGAGTTTGCTGGGATCCGATGGATTATGAGATTATGTTCAGATTGTGTTTGAGTAATATATTTGATCTACCTCTTTTATATTTATGTTCGTAAGTAATTCTTGCATGTTCTCCGTTGTTATTTATTGCTTTGGCCAAGTAGTAGGTAGTGACTCCAAGAGGGAACGTTATGCTTGATTGTGAGTTCATGCCCCTCGATGACTAGCTTGAGTGACAGAAACATGAGTCTAGGGGGTGTGCTGTTGCCACAAGGGGGAAAACAATGGTGCTTGTGCCCGCGGGTGCAAGGATTGTTTACTTTACACAAAGTTCTTTTAATGCAGTTGTCTGTTGCTTTGAGTTTACACTATGGGTGGGGCTCGCAACTTAATACCAGCGAGATGTTCTGGATAGATATCTCAAGGTGGATGATTAGTAGTAGATATTGATGGATTTCGGTCTACTTACTTTGGCGTACCGCCCATGCTTTGAATCTCAACCTTTCTTGCAATGTAGTCAGCATTGGTTTACGCACATGGTCCTGTCAATTGCCTAGCTGTAATTCGTTTACCTCACATAGCTGTTTTATTGTCTTTTGGGAGAGAGACATCACTAGTGAACATCATGAGACTCCGGTCCATATCACCATCATTGATCACATCCGCTATTTACTTTTCCGCTATTTACTTACTATTGCAATTATACCTATCACTATTATCACTTGCGTTTGATCCTTTGTAAACTACAAGGCCGGAGGGATTGACAACCTCTCTGTACTCGTTGGGAGCAAAGTTATTTGTATCTGTGTGCAGGTCCACGTTGATTGCTAATATCCGGCGCCGTTAGCAGTTGACACCTTCTTGTTGAAACTGGGAGTCTCTGGGAAATCGATCCTTGGTAATACCAACGGAAAACTTCTGCTACACTGCATCTCAAACCTTCCACTTGGGGTAACCAACGAGGGGTGAGAAGCCACCTAGCAAAGCAATTTCTGGCGCCGTTGCCGGGGACTCCACTCTTCAGGATAGGGGAGTTGCACGCTATCTTTTACCTTTGCTTTTAGTCTTGTTAGTTTACTTTTCAGTTTTGCTTTAGTATCTTTTATCGACAATCACAAAAATAGTTATCTTGCTTGCTTGCTACAATGGGTTCCACCGAGAACACCAAGTTGTGTGACTTCACTAGTCACAACAACGATGACTTTATCAGCACACCTATCACTACACCAGCCACTTCAGCACCTTCATATGAAATTAAACCTGCTTTACTGAACTTAGTCATGAAAGATCAATTCTCCGGTGCTGGAGATGATGCTGCTTTACACTTGAACAACTTTGTTGAACTTTGTGATATGCAAAAGTACCAAGAAATAGATGGTAATATTGTTAAGCTTAAGCTTTTTCCTTTCTCCTTGAGAGGAGGAGCTAAAATTTGGTTTCAGTCTTTGCCTAGAAATAGCATAGATTCATGGGACAAGTGCAAAGATGCTTTTATCGGAAAATACTATCCACCTGCTAAAATTATCCAACTAAGAAGTAACATAATGAATTTTAAACAATTGGATAATGAACACGTTGCCCAAGCTTGGGAACGTATGAAATCTCTTATCAAGAACTGCCCTACTCACGGTTTGACTACTTGGATGGTTATCCAAACTTTTTATGCAGGCTTGAACTTTACCTCGCGGAACTTGTTAGATTCGGCCGCGGGAGGAACTTTTATGTCAACTACACTTGGTGCTGCCACAAAGCTTCTCGATGAGATGATGACCAACTATTCCCAATGGCACACCGAACGCGCTCCAACAGGTAGGAAGGTAAACTCTGTCGAGGAGATTTCCTCCTTAAATGAAAAAGTTGACTTGATCATGTCTCTACTTTCGAAGCAATCCTCTGTTGATCCTCGTGATGTTCCTTTAAATTCTTTGATTGCTCAAGAACAAGTAGATGTGAACTTTATCTCTAGAAACAATTTTAACAACAATGCTTATAGGAGTAATTTTGGTAGCAATCCTAGACCGTTCCCCTCTAATTCTTATGGGAACAACAATGCTTATCCTAGCACCAGGAACTCCGCTACTGAACTAGAGGTTATGCTTAAAGATTTCATTACTACCCAAAAAGCTTTTAATAATAGTGTAGAAGAAAAACTAAACAAACTAGGTGATCTCTCTTCAAAGGTAGACAATTTAGCCAATGAGGTAGAATTGCTTAAAATTAGAACTTCTCCTCTTGAGGAGAGGAAGGTCACTCCTATGAATGCTATTCAAGTGCAAATTAATGAAAATATTAGGATGATGGCTAAACTTAAAGAGAGATGGGCTAGAGAAAGGGAGGAAGAGGATAGAATTAAGAGCCTTCCTACCCACCACACTATTGCTACTATCCAAGTTGTTGAGGATATCCAAACTCTTAGCACCCAATGTACTCCTGGTCCCATTGGACCTATTAATGGTGATGCTATGACTATAGAAACTACCAAACATGTGAACCTAAAGGACACCACTACCACTTTACTTGATGCTAGTGACCTTGATTTTGATAATTGCACTCTTACCGAAGTTATTGATTTCCTTCACAAGATGTCTAGAGATCCCCGCACTAGCACGCTTAACCTTGCCTTCACGGAGCATATCACTAATGCTTTCATCAAAGCTAGGGAGGAGAAACTTAGAGTAGAAGCCTCCATACCTAGAAAGCTAGAAGATGGTTGGGATCCTATGATAAAAATTAAATTGAATGACTTCTCTTGCTATGCATTATGTGATGTTGGAGCTAGTACCTCTGTTATGCCCAAAAGAATATATGAGATGCTTAAATTGAAACCTTTTGATTCTTGTTCTTTTGGTGTTCGTCTCGTTGATTCTTCCATAAAGAAACCTTTGGGGAGGATCGACGATGTTCTTATCATTGTCAATGACAATTATGTTCCCGTTGATTTCACTATTATGGATATTGAATGTGATCCTTCTTGTCCAATTATTTTGGGACGTCCTTTTTTGCGCACCATTGGTGCTATCATTGACATGAAAGAGGGTAATATAAAATTTCAGTTTCCTCTCAAGAAAGGGATGGAACACTTCCCTCGAAATAAGATCAAGTTACCTTTTGAGTCCGTTGTACGGGCTAGCTATTCTTTTACTCTTGATAAAACTTGATCTATATGCATTATGCCTAGCTTAAAGGCATAAAAGAAAGCGCTTTTGGGAGGCAGCCCAATGAATAAATTTATTTTGCTTTTGTTGTGTCTTGATGTTGTTTACTACTGTAGCATCATCATTGTATCTTTGCTTTTCATATTTGTGCCAAGTATAGCCTCTGATTGCTAGAAAGTTCAAAAGTTGTGAGGTGCTGTCTAGGAAACAGATTCTGTCCTTGGATAGAAAAATTCGTATAAAATCACCAGATCATCTTTTTGGTCTGAATTTTTTCGACAGCGTTCTCTATATAATTGTCTTTCGTGCTTCTGTTCTGAGTTTTTTGATTTTAGTTGCAGAAGTACCCCGAACAAATCAATTACTACCTGCTGTTCTGTTTTTCACAGATTCTGTCCTGTTTTGCTTTTCCTTCATTTTGCAAACCAAGAGCTTGCTTTTTCTTTGCAAAAACCTTTTGGCAATCTTGAGAAACAGTAGACCTTCAAGAATATCTTTATTTCCAGCAAGGTATAATTATTTTATTATGGGTACTAACCTCGCTAATCAGATTATGATGAGTTATGTATGAAGGGAGTTTTCAAGTGTGCGAGGGAAGATGATAAAAAGATTCAGGAGTGTCAAGCGCTAAAGCTTGGGGATGCCCCCATGCACCCCCAAGAAATATTCAAGGAGACTCAAGCGTCTAAGCTTGGGGATGCCCCCGTGCATCCCCTTCTCCATCAACGTTATCAGTTCGTCTTTCGTTCCACTATATTTTAATCACTTCATGTGTTATGTGCTATGCTTGGAGCGTCTTGCTTTTAGTTTTCTTTAGTTTTTCATAACGAGTCGGAACTCAGTGTTCTTTATGTGGGAGAGAAACACGCTGCACTTCTACCTAGAACATAACATAGAATTTTCATGACTATCTTTGTTGTGTGTGTTCTTTGTCTTTTAATAGCTACTATCATGCTCTGCTCTTAGTATTCATGCTTATCTTTTTAAAGAGATTTTGTTTAGTTGGTTGCTTGAACTCTCTTTAATTATCATGCTTATCTTATTAAGAGAGTTTGCTTCCATTGCATTGGTTAATATGTCTATGATAAAGATGCTACGTGCATAATGGCGCTTAGTAGTTCTGGTTTTCTTATGGTTAGTCTCAAATAGCTGGGGGATTCCCAATGTGTTATTGGAGTACCAACATGATTTGTTTGCCAATGATGTGGTATGGTTTAGTAATATCTTCCCTCAAGAATTTATTTTGATTGACTTGGCGTATGCTCACGCATATTTAAGACTGTAAAGAAAGTCTGTCAAGCCTTGATGATCTTTTGTTTCTGAGTAGCGATATAACTTCCATGCCTGATTCAATGTTGCTTTGTCGCTCTGCATGACTATGACCGTCATTGCTCTCTTAGTTGGTCGCTCCCAGTCTTTTGCTAACCTCCACCTGTACTAAGCGGACTGACTGCTTGTGCATCCACATCCTTTTAAACCAGTTATGCCATATGAGTCCACCATACCTACCTATATGTGGTATTTCACCGCCACTCCAAGTAAATTTACATGTGCTACCTTTAAAACCTTCAGTTACAATATATAGCTCATGGGAAAGTAGCTTAAAAACTATTGTGGTAAAGAATATGTTGCTTATGTATCTTATTTTCTTATAAGTTGCTTGCTGAGCGGTAACCATATTTCTGGGGACGCCATCAACTATTACACTTTTGTTGAATATCATGTGAGTTGCTATGCATGCTCGTCTTGTCTAAAGTAAGGGTGATTTGCCATGAGTTGAATGGTTTGAGTATGCATATTGTTAGAGAAGAACATTGGGCCGCCAACCAAAGCCATGTATCATGGTGGAAGTTTTAGCTTGGACATTAATCATCAATCTCTTATGAGAATATGCTGAAGCATTTAAGAGGAGTCCATTATCTATTTTCTATCTTGTCCCAGTATGAATGTCCTCAAGTTGAGATCTATCAAAAACGAGAAATCAAATGTGATCTATCTCCTTGGACCTTTGTACAGGTGACATAGAGGTACCCCTTTGTGACACTTGGTTGAAAAATATGTAATGCAATGACAATCCATGGAAATCCGAGCTAATTAGGACAAGGTGCGAGCACTATTGGTATTCGATGCATGAGGCTTGCAACTTATAGGATGTCTTATGCATAGCACATATGAAGTACTACTACCGTTGACAAAATTGTTTCTATGTTTTCAAAATAAAAAGCTCTAGCACATGAGTAATCCCTGCTTCCCTCTGCGAAGGGCCATTCTTTTACTTTTATGTTGAGTCTCCACCTTCTTTTAAAAGCACCAACTACTGAGAGCATGATTGTCATTCTGAGTGTAATGTGCATTGTCCCAAAGTAGCATTGTCTTTTGCATGATTGTGATATCGTTTATTTTGAAATCATTGTATCTAGTCATCACTTAAACCTTGAAGGTGCCCCTGCATTTATGTTTTGCTTCACTAAAGGGGGCAAGCTAGATATCACTTTATCATATTTGCACATCATGTTCATTGCAAATCTATTTGATGTTTCAGTATCATATTGTAAAACTTTCAGTTCTTTGTGATTTTCTCATGAGGCAACTTAATTACTACAGATTCATTGTCTCAGTAAGCTTTTGTCATATGACTATGAAAAAGTCCTATATGGTTAATAGCATGTCACCATAGAAATTATTATTGTTATCATTTACCTACTCGAGGACGAGCAGGAATTAAGCTTGGGGATGTTGATACGTCCAAAACGTATCTATAATTTCTGCTTGCTCCATGCCTCTTTTGGGTGATATTGCTATGATATTTATACACTTCCATACACTTTTGATCATATTTGGACTAACCTATTAACTCAGTGCTCCCCAGTGCCAGTTTCTGTTTTTGGCTATTTTTGTATTTCAGGTTTTCACGTTACGAGAACTGCCAGGAAAAATCTAGAAAAATTATATAAAAAATCAGCGTTCCAGAACCTACCTTGCGCCCGAAGTACAGCCGGGGGGGGGGGCACCAGGGCCCCAGGCGCCCTGGCGGCGCCCCCCCCCCCCTGGGCCGCGCCGGGGGGTGCGTGGGCCCCCCGAGCCCCGTCTGGTGCCCCCCTTTGGCATATATTTAGAGCGTCCTTCGAAACCCTCGGGACGGGAACTCTTTTTTGCGATCTCATCTCTGTTCCGCCGCCGCCGCCGCTTCCAAGATTGGGAGCACCAGGAGAACTCTTCCCGGCACCCTGCCGGAGGGGAGGATCACCACCGGGAGCTTCTCCACCACCATGGACGCCTCCCGGATGAGTTGTGAGTAGTCTCCCTTGGACCATGGGCCCATGACCAGTAGCTATGTGATGTTCTCCTCCCGTTCTTGTGCTTCACTAATTAGTCCTCGTGAGCTGCCCTACATGATCGAGGCACATATGTAATCCTTATGCTGTTGCTATGATGAGTTTGCTGGGATCCGATGGATTATGAGATTATGTTCAGATTGTGTTTGAGTAATATATTTGATCTACCTCTTTTATATTTATGTTCGTAAGTAATTCTTGCATGTTCTCCGTTGTTATTTATTGCTTTGGCCAAGTAGTAGGTAGTGACTCCAAGAGGGAACATTATGCTTGATTGTGGGTTCATGCCCCTCGATGACTAGCTTGAGTGACAGAAACATGAGTCTAGGGGATGTGCTGTTGCCACAAGGGGGAAAACAACGGTGCTTGTGCTCGCGGGTGCAAGGATTGTTTACTTTACGCAAAGTTCTTTTAATGCAGTTGTCTGTTGCTTTGAGTTTACACTATGGGTGGGGCTCGCAACTTAATACCAGCGAGATGTTCTGGATAGATATCTCAAGGTGGATGATTAGAAGTAGATATTGATGGATTTCGGTCTACTTACTTTGGCGTACCGCCCATGCTTTGAACCTCAACCTTTCTTGCAATGTAGTCAGCATTGGTTTGCGCACATGGTCCTGTCAATTGCCCAGCTGTAATTTGTTTACCTCACATAGCTGTTTTATCGTCTTTCGGGAGAGAGACATAACTAGTGAACATCATGAGACTCCGGTCCATATCACCATGATTGATCACATCCGCTATTTACTTTTCCGCTATTTACTTACTATTGCAATTATACCTATCACTATTATCACTTGCGTTTGATCCTTTGTAAACTACAAGGCCGGAGGGATTGACGACCTCTCTGTACTCGTTGGGAGCAAAGTTATTTGTATCTGTGTGCAGGTCCACGTTGATTGCTAATATCCGGCGCCGTTAGCAGTTGACACCTTCTTGTTGAAACTGGGAGTCTCTGGGAAATCGATCCTTGGTAATACCAAGGGAAAACTTCTGCTACACTGCATCTCAAACCTTCCACTTGGGGTAACCAATGAGGGGTGAGAAGCCACCTAGCAACGGCCCCACCGCTCAGCAAGAGGCTCCTGAGGCTCCAGAGGCGCCAGCGGACCCTGCTGCGCCGACCCTCATGGAGCACCCGGTATACTTCATCAGCACAGTACTGCGCGACGCGCGTTCACGCTACCCGATACCCCAGAAGCTGCTTCTGGCGCTCCTCGTCGCCTCCAGGAAGCTGCGCCACTACTTCCAAGGTCACCCCATCAAGGTAGTCTCGTCGTACCCCCTCAGGAAGGTGCTGCGGGGCCCGAATGTCATCGGGAGGGTCGCCGAGTGGAACATCGAGCTTCAAGCGTTCCAGCTGGAATTCAGCACCACGCGGGTGATCAAAGGAGCAGCTCTGGCAGACTTCGTGGCAGAATGGACTGATGCACCCGCGCGGGGGGGCCAGTGAAGACCGTTCGCTGGCCCCCGACGATGAAGCCCCAGACGGATGGGTGGTGTACTTTGACGGCACCTTCTCACGCCTCGGTGCGGGGGCTGGCACCGTGCTGGTATCCCCCAGTCAGGATAAGTTATACTATCCTGTGCAGCTCTGCTTCTGGTAGGGCGAGAAGGTCTCCAACAACATTGCCAAGTACGAGGGCCTGATTGCCGGGCTCAAGGCCGCCGCTGCGCTAGGGGTCAAGCGTCTCACCATCAGGGGCGATTCGCAACTCCTCGTGGATTTCTCAACCAAGAAGTACAAGCCCAAGGATGAGCACATGGGGGCATACCTGGAGGAAGTGCGCAGGATGGAGAAGCAGTTCCAAGGGCTGGAGGTGCAGCACGTGCCGCGAGGCACCAACAAATAAGTAGACGACATCGCCAAGCGAGCCTCTAGGCGGGAGCCCCAAAGGCCAGGCGTCTTCGAGGAGCGACTACTCAAGCCATCAGCAGCACCATCAGTACCCGAGCCGGCCTCCCCTCGGCAGGGGCTACCAACAGTGCCCCCAGATGGCGCGCCGCCCTGCGGACCACCGTCCGGAGCCCGCCTGTTGCTCGCTGTGGAGCCCGAGGAGGGGTGCTGGACCCAAGAACTCAAGATGTACCTGCAACACTATGCCCTACTAGACAAGGAAGAAGATGCAGAACGCATGGTCCGACAGGCCTCTGCCTACTGCATCCAAGACGGCAAACTCTACAGGAGGCACCCCAACGACGTCTCGCTAAGGTGCATCTCGACAAAGTAAGGGCGCGAGCTACTAGCTGACATCCACGGTGGGGACTCTGGTCATCACTCATCGTCACGCACCCTCGTGGGCAAGGCCTTCCGCAGCGGCTTCTATTGGCCCACGGTGCTCAACGACGCCACGGAGCTCGTGCGGGCCTGCGAGGCATGCCAGTTTCACGCCAAGAAGATCCACCAGCTGGCGCAAGGCCTCCAGACGATTCCGCTCTCCTGGCCCTTCGCAGTCTGGGGATTGGACATCCTAGGTCCTTTCCCTCGGGCAGCAGGTGCTGCCGCTTCCTGTACGTCTCCATCGGCAAATTCACCAAGTGGGCAGAAGTGGAGCATGTTCGCACAATCCCTGCCGGGTTCGCTATCAAGTTCATCCAAGGCCTTGTGAGGCGATTTGGGGTCGCCAACCGCATCATCACGGATAACAGTTCGCAATTCACAAGCAATCTCTTTAGGTCATATTGTGCTAACCTCGGAACACAGATCTGCTACGCTTCGGTGGCCCACCCCAGGAGCAACGGCCAGGCTGAACATGCCAACGCGGAAGTCTTGCGTGGCCTCAAGACGCGCATCTTCCAGAAGAAACTCGAGGCTTGCGGCAGGGGCTGGATCGACGAACTCCTAGCCGTGTTGTGGTCAATCCGAACCACTGCCACCAAACCTATGGGGGAGACTCCCTTCTTTCTCGTCTATGGGGCGGAGGCGGTCCTCCCTCACGAGGTCAAGCATCGCTCCCCACGGGTCTTGGCCTTCGATGAGGAATACCAGGACGCCGCCTGGCGGATGGACCTCGTGCTCGGCGAGGAGGGCCGCCGCCGGGCTGCCCTCAGGGCGACGCGTTACCAGCAGGCGCTGCGGCGGTACCACTGCCGCAGCGTCCTCACAAGAACACTTGAAGTTGGTGACTTGGTCCTGAGGCGGGTCCTCTCTCGTGAAGGGCTGCACAAGCTCTCGCCCATGTGGGAGGGCCCGTTCAGAATCACCCGTGTCTCTAGGCCTGGTGTTGGGCGCCTGGAGACGCAGGATGGGATACCTATCCAGAATTCCTGGAACATCGAACACCTCAGGAGGTTCTATCCATAATCAAGGCTCCGTGCCCATGAAGGTCGCCGCCCGTGACACTCTCACGTAATAATGAGTTGGGGTTGTACACGCCTCGGAGTCTCCTGTGCATTGCCTACGGGCCCTCAGACGGGGCTCCCACCAACGCCCCAGTGGCAGTCCTTAGCTCCGCGCTGGGAAGAAGACGTAGTGTAGGGGTCGGACACGACCTTTTTCCTTTTTGCTTGGTGTTTGGCTGTCAGCCTTTTCTACTTCCTTGGCTATCAGCCCTTCCTCTACCCCATGCTATGAAGTTCTCGTGTTTCCCGCACTTCTTGCATTTCGTTGAGAGTTTTGTGTTTGGATATTTCTCGCCAGCTTTAAGTTCAGCTATGCCACTCGCTCTCCTTCACGTGCCTCGCGCGTGGGGGCTGGGGCACGGTCGGTCACCGGACCTCGTCCGTCGTGGCCCCGTGACCTCTCCTGCCCAAGCCTGCTCAGGCTCTGGCACAGGGCTGCTCAGCCCGCGCAACCTACCGAGCCGCTCAGGCTTTGGTGCTATAACCCACGCTCGACACTCTCAGCAGATTTCAGCGATTGACCCCCGCTCGGGGGCTATACGATTCGGACCCGGCCACCTCCTCACGACCCGAAGGGGCTCATGACGCCAGAGTCGGGAGGACACCGCCTCAGGATGGCAGGACGCATAAAAGCTAAGTGACTTCATTCAAAGCAACAAAAGCATGACGACGAGTTCCCGCTTCTTACATACATCACAACCCATTACACGCCTCCTCAAGGCAACTTGAAACTTTGATGCAGAAAAAACGTGAAGGAAAAGAAGGGAGAAGAAGCAAAAGCCGCTCCCGCTCAGTCGGAATCCTCCGGCTCCTCTGGCTTCACCGAGCCGCAGCGGTGCTGTGATCCCCTCCCCACGCCGTACCGAGCTCGGCGGCGTGGTGGTTCATCGCGTCCGCCACTGCTGGAGGAGCTCCTGCTGCCACAGAGGGGGGCCTCACGACGCCTAGCACTGAGGCCATCTTCGGAGGAGGAACTGATCCTCTGGACGTCTCCGCCCTCCTCGTCGTCAGCCTCGAGACAGCACCCAAGGCGTCTCCATTCCTCTGAGAAGACCCTGACGAACAGCGTGGAGACGCCATCGTACCTGAAGTGGAGCACACACCTCCCCTGCAGCCGGCGCGCGCGGGCAAACGACTGCCAGCCACGCTCCAAGAACACATCGCCCGAAGGATCCACCTCGACCTCCACCCAGGATGCGCTGCTGCAACAACCGTCGGCCTGCAACCATATGCCCCCAAGGCCTCCGGCCGGGAGCACGTCGCCAAATGAGCGGGGAAGCCTGAGCCACAAGCCGCCGGGCTTCTCCTCCCACACCATGAACTCCAACGAGACATCAAAGGAATGGAACTGTGGGCGCGGAGGGTGAGCGACCAGCAGGCACCTTTGCACGCCCCCTCTTCCTCCACGGCCGTGACCACCTTCGCCACGGGAGGACGCCCGGTGCTGCCCACCGGCGGCCATAGCAGAGCTCGAAGGGCCGCGTCCGCCTCCCCGAGACGACACTGCGGGCGCGGCGGCATGCTTGCGGGGACGACCGCGACCCCTCTTCGACGGCAGCGGGACTGGATTCTTCAGGGTCTTCCCCTTCTCTGCGGCGGATGGCTTCCTCGGCGGTGCCATGAAGATCTTGCGACGGGGAGGGAGAGCGAAGGACAATCAAGGAGAAGACGGTGTTGGCTTGAAAATGGCTTGGGGGCTTCCCCCCTAGCCCCATTTATAGGGCAGAGGAGCCCAACCGCCAGCCAATGGTGTCGCAGCCATTACTCCCTCGTCACCCACGCCAAGGAGTTGTCAAGTCGCACGATCGCCAAGGTTGCGTGGGAAGTGGAGCCGCCACGTCCCATCCAACAAATCGCGCGCCGGCCTGGCCCGCAGCCTTTTAGGGCCTGCGGCGCTTCGTCCTCGCCTCGAAGCCAACTCCACGTGCTCCTTGGGCCCGGGGGCTACTGTCGGCGTCCTGGGAACCAAGGTACCCAGACTTGCCTGTCTGCGGGCCGCGACGCGCTCCTACAAGCGGCTTGGTACGGCCTAGCTACTCGACCAGCTGCTCAAGACCCTCGCGAGGGGCCAGGCCTCGCTAGGAGAACGACGCCAAGACCTCCTTGGGAGCGGCCTCGGCAAGGCGTTCCGGAGGGGCGGAGAATCCAAGGCCAAGCTTGCCTCAGGAGGAGGCAGTGATGTCAGCAGTGACGCACCGCGCCAGCGGGTGCCAGCGTCCGCCAGTGGTGCAGTTACCATTTTGGTGCAAGGGGGACAGCGCAGCCGCAAGTTCCCGAGGAGCGGGGCAAAGGTTTCCTCATTGGTTCAACAAGACCGAGACCGCAAGGACGACAAGAAGGATGTCATCGTCGAGCCCACCACCGCGTCATCGCCTGATCCTTTGGCACGCGAAGACTGCTTTTGTCAGGGTAGGAACGTCCTTGTGTTCCTGCTCGAAAATGGCTGTTGTGGAATCCTTTCCCGCCTAAACATTTCGAGGGAAGAGGACCGTGGCCGCCTATATAAGTAGCTAGGATTCCCACTGGGAAGGGGATCGACTCACACACTTTGCCACCGCACAAGGAGCAAGAACACTAGCCTCCTGACCCTCCTGAGCTCGCCTCCTGAGCTCAGGAACCCTTGTACCACTTCATACTCTAGCTCACCCGGAGCCAATCCACCAAAGCAGGAAATAGGGTCTTACACCTCGCGGTGGCCCGGACCTGGATAAACTCTTGTGTGTTTGTTCGTTGTTTGCTTGAATCCTTCCACCGAGATGAGAGCGAGGCGCTAGGTAGACGAGAGTGAGAGAGATCTTCGTTCACGCCCCTGTGTTCGAACTTAACGGGTTTTGTGGATCCCTGAATCCGACAGCCATGATGTTCTGTTAGTGTTCTCGTGGGTGTTGCCCATGAGCAAGTGCAACTCATCAGTGACACTTGCTCTTTGGGAAGTGGCACTGATCATGTTCTGGAGAACTGCATTGATCAATGGTTGTTGCCCATGAGCAAGTGCTACTCATCAATGACACTTGCTCTTCGGCATGTGCCACTGATCAGTGTCTGATCCCACTACCCTGTTACTAACATTGTAATCTTACCTAACAAAGGTGATGAAGATGGAGTGGGACATGGCTGCTAGAGGAGCTCAGGTCGTGGTCGGCGCCGAGGGTGCAGTGGACTTCATCTCCACGAACCGTTGGCTCAAGAGGGTGGACCTTCCTCGTAGGGCCGCCTTCATGAGCCAGCCGCGTTCAAGGGGATGATCTTCGAGGACCGGCCACGAGGAGGGGCCCCGAGAGCTGCTGCGTTTTTATGTCCAGATTAAGAACGAGGAGGATCTCGCCATGCTTGTCATCCCTCCCATGTTCAAGTAGGTGATTGATGACCCACAAGTATAGGGGATCAATTGTAGCTCTTTTCGATTAGTAAGAGTGGCAAACCCAATGAGGAGCAGGAGGAAATGACAAGTGGTTATCATCAAGGTAATGTCTGTAAGTGCTGAAATTGTAAGTAACCGAGTAGTTTGGTAGCAAGATAATTTGTAACGAGCAAGTAACGATAATAGTAACAAAAGTGCAGCAAGGTAGCCCAATCCTTTTGAGGCAAAGGACATGCCAAAACGGTCTCTTATAGTAACCAAAGTGTTCTTGAGGGTACACGGGCATTTCATCTAGTCACTTTCACCATGTTGATTCGATTTGTGTTCGCTCTTTCTATAATTTGGTATGTGGGTGGACCAGTGCTTAGGTGTTGTTCTTACTTGAACAAACCTCCTACTTATGATTAACCCCCTCGCAAGCATCAGCAACTACGAGAAAAGTATTAAGAATAAATTCTAACCATAGCATTAAACTTTTGGATCCAATCGGCCCCTTACGGAATAGCGCATAAACTGGGGTTTAAGCTTCTCTCACTCTCGCAACCCATCATCTAATAAATACTCCACAATGCATTCCCTTAGGCCCAAATATGGTGAAGTGTCATGTAGTCGACGTTCACATGACACCACTAAGGGAATCACAACATACATACTATCAAAATATCAAACACATATCAAGTTCACATGATTACTTGCAACATGATTTCTCCCGTGACCTCAAGAACAAAAGTAACTACTCACAAATGATAAGCATGCTCAAGATCAAATGAGTATTAAATAGAATATTGGATCTGAACATATAATCTTCCACCAAATAAACCATATAGTAATCTACTACAAGATGTAACCAACACTACTAGTTATCCACAAGCACCGATCTATAGTTCCGGTACCAATATTGACGACAAAGGATGAACTAGGGTTTGAGAGGAGATGATGATGTTGAAGATGTTGATGGATATTGCCCTCCCCAAGATGGGAGAGTTGTTGGTTATGATGATGACGATGATTTCCCCCTTCGGGAGGGAAGTTCCTCCGGCGGAATCGCTCTGCCGTAGGGCAAAAGTGCTCCTGTCCAAGTCTCGTCTCAAGATGGCGGCGCTCCGTCCCGAAAGTCCTCTCCTTATTTTTTTTCAAGGTCAAAATGACTTATATACCAGAAGATGGGCACCGGAGGTGGGCCTGGGTGAGCACAACCCACCAGGGCGCGCCTGGGCTCCCTGGCGCACCCAGGTGGGTTGTGCCCACCTGGTGGGCCCCTCTAGTACTTATTGGCTCCAATATTCCTCAAGTATCCCATAAAAAATCTCCGTAAAGTTTCAGCTTGTTTGGAGTTGTGTAGAATAGGTGCCCTGATGTAGCTTTTCCAGGTCCAGATTTCCAATTGCCGAAATTCTCCCTCTTTGTGTGGACCTTGCATATTATGAGAGAAAAGGTACTAGAATTATTCCCAAAAGCATTATTATGCATACAAACATCATAAATAATAGTAGGAAAACCTGATGCAAAATGGACGTATCAACTCCCCCAAGCTTAGACCTCGCTTGTCCTCAAGCGAAAACCGAAATCCAAAAAAATGTCCACATGCTTAGAGAGAGAGGTGTCGATAAAAACAAAATACAGACATAGAAGCATCATGTTGATTATTATAACAACAACAAACTTAGACATAAGACTTTTATCATAAACTTCTCATGAATAAGTGACAATTCATCACACAATTGAAGTATAAAGCAAAAACTCTATTAGAAACCAACACACTATGTTCTGACTCAACTTTGCAACTATAATTCATCATCTTTTCAGGAAGGGTCACGTATAGGAGCCTTTAGGCAAGTCCACATACTCAACCATCATATAGTCTTCTATGAATGCTAACACTCACCGCATACACATGAGCAAAACGTTTCAACCAGACACATAGAAAGATAGGGGCTTATAGTTTCGCCTCCCAACGTATTCACCTTTAGGTGATGTCAACAATAATAACTCATGCTATCCATATTCAGCTGGACACATGTGCCTAGATCTTTCCTCACCATATGGTGCTTGCCAAAGGATAAAAATAAAAAGGAATAGAGAATAAATTTGACTCTTTGCATAGAAGTAAAAGATAGGCCCTTCGCAGAGGGAAGCAGAGGTTGCCATGCGCTTATTTGTTTGTATGCTCAACCCCTTAGTGCAAAATAACATCACGTTGTATTGCCCCTTGTGATAGCGACCTTTATTATGCAGTGTGTCGCTTTTATTCTTCACCATCACAAGTTCATAAAACGCTCAATTTTCTTTTACACTAACTGATCTCACACTTTTAGAAGCAATTTTTATTGCCTTGTTGCACCGATGACAACTTACTTGAGGTATCTTGCTCAATCCCTAGGTAGGTATGGTGGACTCTTGAAGATAAGATTTGGATTTAAGGGTTTTTGGATGCACAAGTAGTATCTCTGGTTGGTGCAAAATTTTGGCTAGCAAAGATAGGGGCAAGCAGCACATGTTGAAGGATCTATGACAATATAACTTCTATGTGAATATGAACAAACATGAATCATTACGTTGTCTTCCTTGTCCAACGTCAACAATTTTTGCATATAATATTTTGATGGGGGCTCACAATCACAAAAGATTTCTAGGATAGTATATTTATATGTGAATCTTCTCTTCCCTTATTAATTCTTTCATGAGTTGGATCATTGACCAATGCTATGTTTGTCAATCCCTAATAAAATTTCCTACTTATACTTTTCTTTATGTGGTGTCATCACTTACCAAAAGATTAGCATATACTCTTTTTAATTAATTTTCTTTCTTTTTATTGCAACATGAAAGTAACGAAAGCAAAAACTCAAACTATACTTTATTATATATCTCGCACACGATTACAAGGATAGATCTCTAAGCAAAGTCTCGAAAAGAAAGGATCTAACTAAACTTTTATTCATCTAAATCAAAAGATAACTATGGATCAAACTAGAATAAGTAAAGGCAAAAGATAGCGGAGGTGATACGATACCGGGGCACCTCCCCCAAGCTTGGCGGAAGCCAAGGGGAGTGCCCATACCTGATACTCAATTTTCCTTTGGTGGTAAAGAAGAAGATGTTGGTGGTGGTGATAGTTGTGCCTTCAGCTTTTTCATATTGTAATCAAGGAGGGAAATTTCCTCCTTTAAATCGTTGACTTCCAGCTCCAGCTTTAAGATCTTGTCACATAAATCCCCTTTGCTTTTGTACCGATAACGAAAAGGAATAGGTTGGCTTTTAGATCGGTTAGCTCTCTTATGAAGACTTGACTTCTTGAACTCCATGTGCATATCCCCAGGTTGAGGTAGAGGGACATCTTCCTCCTCCAAGCTTGAATCATCGATCCTCATGAAGTGAGCATCCTCCTCGTCATTCGTAGTCCGACCATGGGTCCTCATAGGTCTTTGGGTTAGCAATGAGATGTGAGACATAGCTCTCTCCGTCGGAGTCTTGGGACAACATATTTCCAGAACTGCGCAGAAAACAGCAAGAAAATAAAACAGAAGATTTCTCCGTGATACGGTGGTCAATAGGTTCGGGGGGTATATAAAGATTTTTTTTACCTTAGGAGACAAGCAAACTGTAGAAAACGGACTCCGGAAGGTACCCGAGGTGGGCACAACCCACCTGCGAGCGCCTGGGGGCCCAGGCGCGCCCTGATGTCTTGTGCCCACCAGGGTGACCTTCCCAGTAGTTTCTTATTTTCCTATTTTTTGTTATATTCCAAAACTGACAAAAAATATTTGTGCGGATTTCTTGGAGTCCGTTTACTTATCGTATCACATACCTTCTTATTTTCACGATTCTGGAGTGTTCCAGAAGGACTCTTTTATGTGTTCTTCCAAAGTCAAAGTTTGGATAATATTACTTTCAACATTAATGGGCGTACCTGATATATAATGTTTTATTCGTTGCCCATTGACAACCTTCGGGTTAGTACCTTTGGCATTATTTATTTTGATAGCTCCAGACTAATAAACCTCATCGATAACATAAGGTCCTTCCCATTTGGAGAGGAGTTTTCCTGCAAAGAACCTGAAACGAGAGTTGCACAAAAGAACATATTCTCCGACTTTGAATTCACGCTTTTGGATTCTTTTATCATGCCATATTTTAACTTTTTCTTTAAATAATTTAGCATTTTCATAAGCTTGGGTTCTCCATTCATCTAGTGAGTTAATATCAAATAACCTCTTTTCACCGGCAAGTTTGAAATCATAGTTGAGTTCTTTAATTGCCCAGTATGCTTTATGTTCTAACTCAAGAGGCAAATGGCAAGTTTTTCCAAAATCCATTTTATAAGGAGACATACCCATAGGATTTTTAGATGCAGTTCTATAAGCCCAAAGTGCATCATCTAATTTCTTAGACCAATTCTTCCAGGACCTATTGACAGTCTTTTGTAAAATTAATTTTATTTCTCTATTGCTAAGTTCAACTTGACCGCTAGACTGAGGATGATAAGGTGATGCAATTCTATGGTTAACATCATACTTGGCAAGCATTTTACGGAAAGCACTATGAATAAAGTGTGAACCACCATCAGTCATTAAATATCTAGGGACTCCAAACCTTGGGAAAATAACTTCCTTAAGCATTTTAATAGAGGTATTGTGATTAGCACTACTGGTTGGAATAGCTTCTACCCACTTAGTAACATAGTCAACAACAACCAAAATATGTGTATACCCGTTAGAGGAAGTAAAAGGTCCCATGTAATCAAATCCCCAAACATCAAATGATTCAGCAGCAAGTGAATAATTCATAGGCATTTCTTGACGCTTACCGATATTACCTATTCTTTGGCATTCATCACAAGATAAGACGAACTTATGGGCATCCTTGAAGAGAGTAGGCCAATAAAATCTAGATTGCAATACCTTGTGAGCAGTTCTATCTCCATCATGATGCCCTCCATAAGCTTCGGAGTGACATTTCCGTAGGATTTGTCCCTGTTCATGCTCAGGTACACAACGTCTAATAATACCATCTACTCCTTCTTTATAAAGATGTGAGTCATCCCAAAAGTAATGTCTTAAGTCATAGAAGAATTTTTTTCTTTTGTTGGTAGGTAAAGCTAGGTGGTAAATATTTAGCAACAATGTAAGCATACCAAGGAGTATTATTAGAAACATTTATTGCAGCTAATTGCCCATTTGGGAAACTATCATCAATAGGTAGTGGGACATCAAGCACATTTTCAAGCCTAGACAAGAGCTACTGGGTTCTCAGCTCCTTTCCTATAAGTAATCTATAAATCAAATTCTTGCAGCAGGAGAAACCATCGAATAAGTCTAGATTTAGCATCTTTCTTTTCCATAGGATATTTTATAGCAGCATGATCGGTGTGAATAATTACTTTTGATTGAACAATGTAAGATCTAAATTTATCACAAGCAAACACTACTGCTAGGAATTCTTTTTCAGTGGTAGCATAATTTGTTTCAACACTGTCTAGAGTTTTACTAGCATAATGAATAACATTCAGTTTCTTATCAACTCTTTGTCCTAGAACAACACCAACAGCATAATCACTAGCATCACAGATAATTTCAAATGGCAAGTTCCAATCAGGTGGTTGAACAATAGGTGCATAAATTAAGGCTTTCTTGAGTGTTTCAAAGGCTTCTAAACAATCATCATAAAAAAAGAACATTCTTTTGCAAAAGATTTGTCGGAGGCCTAGAAATTTTAGAAAAGTCTTTGATAAATCTCCTATAGAAACCAGCATGACCTAAGAAACTACCAATACCTTTGATATCTTTAGGACATGACAATTTATCAATTGCATCAACCTTAGCTTTATCCACTTCAATACCTCTTTCAGAAATTTTATGGCCCAAAACAATACCTTTATTAACCATAAAGTGGCACTTCTCCCAATTCAAGACAAGATTTGTTTGCCCGCATCTCTGCAAAAATCAATCAAGATTGCTTAAATAATCATCAAAAGACTTCCCATAAATATAAATGTCGTCCATGGAAAGCTCAGCAATCTTTTCACTAAAGTCAGAGAATATAGCAGGCATACATCTTTGAAAGATAGCATGTTCATTGCATAAACCAAAAGGCATACGTCTATAAGCATAAGTTCCAAAGGGACAAGTGAAAGTGGTCTTTTGTTGATCAGGTTGAGAGACATGTATTTGTGAAAAACCAGAGTATCCATCAAGGAAGCAAAAGTGTGTGTGCTTAGATAATCTTTCTAGCATTTCATCAATAAAAAGCAGAGGGTAATGATCTTTTCTAGTTGCTTTGTTTAATTTTCTAAAATCAATTACCATTCTATAGCCTGTAACAATTCTTTGTGGAATAAGTTCATTCTTATCATTAGGAACAACAGTAATACCTCCTTTCTTAGGAACACAATGAACAAGACTTACCCATCTACTATCACCTATAGGATAGATTATACCTGCTTCCAGAAGTTTTAATATCTCCGTTCTTACCACTTCTTTCATCTTCGGATTTAACCGGCGTTGGTGATCAACAACGGGTTTAGCATTAGGTTCCATATTAATTTTGTGCTCACATAGAGTGGGACTAATGCCCTTTAAATCATCAAGAGTATATCCAATAGGAGCTATGTGCTTCCTTAGAACTTTCATAATCTTTCTTCTTCATGTTCTGAAAGGATAGCACTAATAATAACATGATATATCTTATTTTCATCAAGATAAGCATATTTCAAAGTGTGTGTCAATTGTTTTAATTCAAATACATGATCACCTTTAGGCAGAGGAGGACCTCCTAGAGTTTCAATAGGCAAATTGTGTTTAAGCAGAGGACATTGTTCAAAGAAAATATTATCTTTCTCATTCCTTTCATGCATATGTAAATCATTTTCATGATCTAACAAATATTGTTCTAGTGGATCAGTAGGAGGCACAACAATAGAAGTAAGACCAATTATTTCATCCTTACTGGGCAATTCTTTTTCATGAAGCTTTCTACTAAACTTGGAAAAATTAAACTCATCACCAAAACTAATACCGACAGTTTGTTTCTCACAATCTATTTTAGCATTAACGATGTTCAAGAAAGGTATACCAAAGATAATGGGACAAAAATCATCTTGTGGGGAACCAAGAACAAGAAAATCAGTGGGGTATTTTATTTTCCCACACAAGACTTCAACATCTCTAACAATCCTAATTGGTGAAATAGTATCTCTGTTAGCAAGTGTAATAGTAACATCTATGTCTTCTATCTCTCCGGGTGCTATGTCATTCATGATTTCTTGATACAAGATAAAGGGAATAGCACTCACGCTAGCACCTATGTCACATAAACCATGATAACAGTGATATCCTATTTTAACTGAGACAACGATGATGCCAACAACAGGTATATGTTTATCCCTTTTATCGGGTTTGGCAATTCTAGCAGCTTCTTCACAGAAGTAAATAACATGTCCATCTAAATTCTCTTCCAAGAGATCCTTAACCATAGCAACACTAGGTTCTACCTTGATTTATTCATCAGGTTTAGGTGTTCCAATATAACTTTTGTTGACCACAGTTGATACTTTAACATTTTCCTTAATCCTAACAGGGAAAGGTGATTTCTCAATGTAAGCAATAGGAACAACTAGATCAACATTATAAAGTATAGTTTCCTCTTTAGCTAGTACCGGTTCTTTAATTTCTTCTTTAATAGGTTGGTGATATTTAAACCACTTCTATTTAGGGAGATCAACATGAGTAGCAAAAGATTCACAAAATGAGGCTACTATCTCAAAGTCAAGTCCATATTTAGTGCTAAACTTTTGGAAAGCATCGGTATTCATATAAGATTTGACACAAGCATACTTAAGCTTAATACCCGACTCTTTACCTTCATCGAGTTCCCAATCTTCAGAGTTGCGTTCAATTCTTTTCAAAAGATCCCACCAGAATTCAATAGTCTTCTTCATAAAAGAACCAGCACAAGAAGTATCAAGCATGGATTGATCATTACGCGAAAGCCGAGCATACAAATTATGTATAAAAATTCTCTTGGTTGCTCATGATTTGGGCATGAATATAACATTGATTTAAGCCTCCACCAAGCTAGCGCGATACTTTCTCCTTCACGAGGCCAAAAATTATATATGTAATTCCGATCACGATGAACTCCAATTTGTTTTGGTGGAACTCCAATTTCAATCCATTCCAATTCCAAGATCCAATATCATCGCATAGCCTATACCATGCCAATACTTTTCCCTTCAAAGATAAAGGGAAACCTTCTTCTTAACTTCATCTCCGGGTAAACCCGCAAGATTAAATAATCCACAAATTTGTTCTACATATATCGAGTGCATATCAGGATGTTCGGTTCCAGATCATGCATAAGGATTAGCTAGCAGTTGTTCTATCATACCCGAAGGAATTTCATATTCAATATTTTTAGTAGGTGCAGAAAGTTGAGGGGTAGCTAATTGTGGGTCCAGTTGAGGTGAAGATACCTCGAAAACCCCTCAAAGGATTGTTTTCCATAGCAACAAGTGATAACAAATTTCAGCACACTATATAAATATTTCCTTACCAAATTCCACTTACCAAGAGCGCTTCACTCCCCGGCAACGGTGCCAGAAAATAGCCTTGATGACCCACAAGTATAGGGGATCAATTATGGCTCTTTTCGATAAGTAAGTGTGTCGAAACCAACGAGGAGCAGAAGGAAATGACAAGTGGTTATCAGCAAGGTAATGTCTGCAAGTGCTGAAATTGTAAATAACAGAGTAGTTTGGTAGCAAGATAATTTGTAACGAGCAAGTAACGATAATAGTAACAAAAGTGCAGCAAGGTAGCCCAATCCTTTGAAGGCAAAGGACAGGCCAAAACAGTCTCTTATAGTAAGCAAAGCGTTCTTGAGGGTACGCGGGAATTTCATCTAGTCACTTTCACCATGTTGATTCGATTTGTGTTCGCTACTTTGATAATTTGGTATGTGGGTGGACCGGTGCTTAGGTGCTTAGGTGTTGTTTTTTACTTAAAACAAACCTCCTACTTATGAATAACCCCCTCGCAAGCATCCACAACTACGAGAAAAGTATTAAGAATAAAGTCTAACCATAGCATTAAACTTTTGGATCCAATCGGTCCCTTACGGAATAGCGCATAAACTGGGGTTTAAGCTTCTGTCACTCTCGCGACCCATCATCTAATAACTACTCCGTAGTGCATTCCCTTAGGCCCAAATATGGTGAAGTGTCATATAGTCGACGTTCACATGACAGCACTAAGGAAATCACAACATACATACTATCAAAATATCGAACACATATCAAGTTCACATGATTACTTGCAACATGATTTCTCCCATGACTTCAAGAACAAAAGTAACTACTCACAAATAATAAGCATGCTCAAGGTAAAAGGAGTATTAAATAGCATATTGTATCTGAACATATAATTTTGCACCAAATAAACCATATAGTAATCAACTACAAGATGTAATCAACACTACTAGTCACCCACAAGCACCGATCTATAGTTCCGGTACCAAGATTGAACACAAGGGATGTACTAGGGTTTGAAAGGAGATGGTGTTGTTGAAGATGTTGATGGAGATTACCCTCCCCAAGATGGGAGAGTTGTTGGTGATGATGATGACGATGATTTCCTCCTCCGGGAGGGAAGTTCCCCCGGCAGAATCGCTCCGCCGAGGGAAAAAGTGCTCCTCCCAAGTTCCGCCTCGAGACGGTGGCGCTCCGTTCCGAAAGTCCTCTCCTTATTATTTTTCTAGGTCAAAATGACTTATATACCAGAAGATGGGCACCAGACGTGGGCCTGGGTGAGCACAACCCACCAGGGTGCGCCAGGGCTCCCTAGCACGCCCAGGTGGGTTGTGCCGACCTGGTGGGCCCCCTCTGGTACTTATTGGCTCCAATATTCCATAAAGTTTCAGCTTGTTTGGAGTTGTGCAGAATAGGTGGCCTGACGTAGCTTTTCCAGGTCTAGATTTCCAGCTGTTGGAATTCTCCCTCTTTGTGTGTACCTTGCATATTATGAGAGAAAAGACATTAGAATTACTCCAAAAAGCATTATTATGCATAAAACGTCATAAATAACAGTAGGAAAACATGATGTAAAATGGACGTATCAGTGATGCAGCAGTGGCTCGTGATCAAGATCAAGCGCGTCGTGAGGCTATCAGCCAACAAGTGGTACGAATTCTGGGTGCAGGTCCAGAGCTTCGAGGGGCACATGGTGCTTGGCCAGGGTTGGCAGTACTTCTACCGATGCCACATGATCGTCCCCGACGACCTCGTCGTCGTCCGGATCTCCGGCGTGGGCCTGAAGGTGCATATATACAACCACGACAACTCGATCATGTGCAGGGTGCATGCACCAAGCACACATGCGTTGACGACTTCACCCGCTCTCTAGATCATCAGTCAAGTACCCAGTCGTAGTATGAACTGTTATAGTAGTTTGTGGTCGTGGTTATGGTGATGGTGAACTGGTGGTGCGAACTTGTTAATATTTTGGCCAGGATCAGCACCCTGGTGTGAAGCAGGGGGCATGGGATGCCTCTGTTGTCTTTAACGATGGTCGTAGTATATTAGTTAGCCTCTTAATCAACAATTATCTTCATGTGCACTGCTTGTTTGAATTGTTTGCCTCTTATCAATTGCACATGTTTTTATGCTACTAATGCGGTGATAAGGGCACCAGGGTGAGCAGAACACAAGCATGTATGCAAGCAAACAGATGTGGTTTGCATCTGCTCATCCCTTCAACACGTATGCACGCAACCAAACACTCAGCCCCAAAGTGCTCACTCATGCAATGCAGGCAACCAAACAACATGCACATGTTGATTTGTTGCCTGTTTTTGCTCAACCAGGCTAGGTTGAGATGGTGATAAAATGCAGGTACTGTTGCATGAAGGCAACCAAACACGTCCGATAAGAACCAACTACAACAGTGGACTATGGTACTGTTAAAAATTGGAATATATCACTGTAGCAATTTTTTGAAGGTGTATATTTTGAAAACGTGTGATTTTTAAACTTGTGAACAAATTTATGAAAATTGGAACATTTTAAAAAATCATGTTTTAAAGCGCAAACAAATGTTTATTTTTTTAATCATTTTTGAAGTTGTGATCAGTTTATGAATTTATGAATAATTTTTGAAACCGCGATTTTTTTATTTGCGAACAATGATTTTAAAAACTGAATATTTGATGAAGTTCCAAACAACAATTTGAATCTACGAACACTTCTCGAATTTTTGAACATTTTTAAAAAAATGAACATTTGATGAAATTCTGAACAAAAAATTGAAACTACAAACATATTTTGAAAGTCCTGAACAATTTTTAAATAAGTGAACAAATTGTGAGACCACAAACTTTTTTGCAATTTCTAAACATTTATTTTTTATTTTTATCAAATAAAACACGATCATTCTTTAAAAATTTCTGAACATTAGTTGAAATGCGAACACCTTTTGATTTTGTGTATAATTTCCAAAAAACAAGAACATTTTCTGAAATTTCAAAAAAATATTTGGCCGGACGTGTCGCAACTTGCATACGTTGTTAGAAGTTATTCAAATCTGGCAGGGATGCCTACCATGGATATGTCCATATGGTGGTAAAAGTTGAGGACATTACAATGATGCACAAAAACACCATGTTCAATGGATGGTGTTTAGTTAGGCTAGAAGGATTTGACTGTTAGCACGTTGTTTTTTGACATCCTTGAAATGGCCCTGTTTTTTCATGGCCTGATATGGCCAATACAAGGCATCATGCAAAATTATTTTGGTTTTCGACAAATTTTATATTTTCCGGAATTTTCTCGATCAAAATAGACCGATAAATGGGCAGACATGTCGCAACTTGCGTACGGTGTCAAAAATCATTCAAACATGATATGGATGCCTACCATGGGCATGCCCACCTTCTTTAAAAAGTTGGCGTCATTTCAAGGTTGTTCAAGATTGACCAGGTTGAACGGAGGGAATTCAGGTAGGTCAGAAATTTCCGTCCGAGAGCACGTTGTTTCTCGACATCCTTGAAATAGCCCCAATTGTTTTCCATGGTGTTGTATGACCAATTCAAGGCACCATGCCGAATTGTTTGTTTTTTTACAACATTTGCAGTTTATGGAGTTTTCCCGGTGAAAAAAGACTGATAAATGGTCGGTCGTGTCGCAATATGCATACGGTATTAGAAATCATTCAAACATGACATGGATGCCTACCATGGGCATGTCCATATGCTTGAAAAATAGGGGTCATTTGCGGAATGTTGTTTTTCGACATCCTTGGAATGGCTTCGATTTTTTTGCATGTCCTTGTATGACCAATTCAAGGCACACATGCCAAGTTGTTTTGGTTTTCGACAATTTTTGCATTTTCTGAAGTTTTCCCGATGAGAAAAGGCCGAAAAATTGTCGGATGTGTTCCAACTTGCAAACGATGTCGGAATTCCTTCAAACCTGGCATGGATGCCTACCATGGGCATACATCCTTGAAAAAAGATGGGGTCATTTCAAGGATTTCCAAAAATAGACAATGTTGAATGGATGGTGTTCAGGTAGGCCAAAATGTTCTGTGTGAGAGCACGTTCTTTTTTCTCGACATCCTTGAAATTGGCCCATCTTTTGTACATGACCTTGACCAATTTAAGGCACCATGCCAAGTTGTTTGGGTTTTCGTCAAAATTTTATTTTCTAGACTTTTCCCAATGAAAAAATACCAATAAATGGATTGACGTGTCGCAACGTGCATACGGTATCGGATGCCATTCAAACCTTGCATGGATGCCTAATATGGGTATGCCCACCTGCTTGCAGAAATTTCATGTTCAGCGGAGAGTGTTCAGGTAGGCGAGAAGGGCCCGTTTGGGAGCACCTCGTTTCTCGACATCCCTTTAAAGCCCCCAATCTTTCTTCATGGCCTTGTATGACCAATTCAATGCACCATGCAAAGTTGTGTGGGTTTTCGATAAGTTTTTCATTTTCTGCGGTTTTATCGATTAAAAAAGGTCGGACGCGTCCCAACTTGCTGCCGAGAGCTTGCGACGTACCTACCGGTGTCGAAAGTCGTTTAAAGCAGGCATGGATGGCTACCATGGGCGTGCCCATCTGCTCGCAAAAGTTGGGGTTATTTTAAGTATGTCTAAAAATAGATCATGTTCAATGGAGGGTGTTTAATGGGGGGGTCATTCGAAAGCCGTTGCTTTTTGACATCTGTCAATTGACCCCAAAATTTTTCCACCAACTTTTATTACCAATTCAAGGCACCGTGCCATGTTTTTTTTTTGGATTTTTGACAAGTTTTGCATTTTCTGGAGTTTTCTCGATAAAAAGGACCGATAAATGGTCAGACGTGCCGCAACATACAAATAGTGTCACGAGCCGTTCAAAGCTGCACGAATGCCTCATATGTCCGTGTTAGGCTACTGCAAAAAGTTGGGGTCATTTATCCACAGTCCTAAAAATACCACCCGTTAAGAGTAGTGTGGTAGAGTAGGCCAGACGGGTGCATCCGCGAGCATGTATTTTTTTTCCTAATTTGAATGCTTCTTATTTTCAATTTCTATCATTATCAACCAACATAAACATTTTGTTATGGCCTACTCATTTATTGAAATTTGTCAACAATTTCAAATTTCAAATTTTGCATGATTTTTTTACAAACATGAACGTTTTTCCTAAAATCCTAAACAAATTTCCAACAACTGGTGAAAGTTTTGAACACAAATTGCAAACCACGTAGTAATTTATCAACTTTTCTTGAAACACAAACCTTTTTCAAATTTATGAACACAAAATTTGAAAACATGAACATATTTTGAAATTTCAAAATATTTTTTAAAATTGTAAATAATATATGAAAACAAGATCCTTTTTTGGTATTTCAAACAATTTTTTAACAGGCTGAAATAATAATATTAAATTTCAAAAAATGAGAAAAATGAATTAATACAAAACGAAAAAATAGATAAGAAAAAACGATTAGACCTCTGCAAAACTAGGTTGTGGGAAAACTCTATTTTACGCTTGTTGTGTCAAACAATCACTGTTTCGCATAGACTCGATCGATATGAGTGAGCATGGATCAGTGCATTTTAATCTGCTCGTTGCCTCTACAGATGCCAGTTTTGGAAACATTTTAGATGGTTCCATGTAGGTTTTTACCAGTTTGGGAACCTTCTAGATGGTTCAGGAATGTTTATGTTTTTATTTTTTTAAATGGCAAAGTTCAACATATTTATCTATTTATTCAAAAAATTCATTGAAGTTTGAAACTTCCAAAAAATGGCCGCATTTTAAAAAAGGTTAACATTTTCAAAATTGTTCATGTTTTTGAAAATTGTTCGGAACATTAATTTTTTCTTCTTATTTTTCAAAAATTGTTCGAAGTTTCAAAATACGTTACACTTTTTGAAAAAAAAATTGCATTTCCAAACTTTTGTTCAATTTTGAAAACGTTCGTGTGCAAAAAAGTTGTATGCAAAATTATAAAAAATGTTCTAATATGTCGCTGTTCATAGTTCTTAAAATTCCGTGCTACTCATTAGTCAAGTAGCTTGCTCGATCTAGTAATTCGGCTTGTTTGCGTGAGAGCGGGAGGTCTCTTGGAGGTGCTCATAGGGATAGACGACCATACATACACACACATATCCTATCCTATGAGCGTATTTGAGAGACTAATATGGACGTCTACGAGATTAAAGAATTCACCACAAACGTCTTCATCGGCTATGAAAATGTCTCCTTCCACTCAAGGCATATCGTCAGAATGCCTGAAATAAGTTCAGAAAAATGCGACCACCAATGTCAAGTCTAGGATTTGAACCCTAATGAGTTGATTCTACCACAAGAAACCTAACCATCTGAGCTACGCTCAGTTTGCACCATCAAGAGATGTTGATGGATAAATACTCGTATACCACAAAGTACGACATATATACCGTAGGGTCTGCTATTGTGCACCCTATATTAAAATTTTAAAAAGACAATTTTGTCTGCTACTAATTAACTACTTCCTCCTTTCACAAATACTCCCTCAATCAAGAAATACTTGTCAGAGAAATGCATAAAAATGGATGTATCTAGAACTAAAATACGTCTAGATATATCCATTTCACTGATAGGTATTTCTGGACGAAAGGAGTATAAGACATATTAGAGCTTTCAATATAGACTAAATATAAACGGAAATAAGTGAACAAACACACTAAAACATATATATATATATCTGATTAAAAATTGATAGAACATCTTATATTATCAAACGGGGAGAATATTAATCTATTGGCGACCGATCCAAATCAAAATGGACCCAAGATCACATAATATTGTCCCTAACCAGGTGTGCTACGAAGGTGTTTGTACAACTTCATCAGTTTCAAAATGATGTGACGGCTCAATCGTTCGAAGGTGCTCATAGGGATAGAATGTGTGTGCATCTGTTCATAGAAGTGAATGTATGTGTATATATATGAGAATCTGCGTCTATACCGTGTTAAAAAAACAAGGTGTGCCATGAGGTGATGGCATAACCACGTGTGACACGCGGTGATGGCACCCGACCTTGATGCTAATAAATTCTCGTGTTAATGCATGAGTGAGACGCCTTCAATCTTTTCATATGAGAAAATATCTCTTTTAGGTTAGCCATAGTGAAAATATGACATTTTCTAAATCACTATCTTTCCTGCCTAAATTACTACCTTTAAAATACAAAATATTATAGAGGTAGTATCCGTACAAAATGTAAGCCGTTTTTGCAGTTTAATTTAAACTACAAAAACGTCTTACATTTAGTTACAGAGGGTGTAGATGACTGCATCTATTAGCTCAAAGACTTTTTTTAAACGCTTTGTGATGTTATCATCATCATCATCTTTTTTCTCATTTAATAATATGACAATATGTATGAGTGAAAGGATCAATATGGTTGACTAGAGGGGGGGATGTGAATAAGCAACTAACAATTTTTAGCTTTTCTTAACCAATTTAAATTAAGCAACAAAGTAAGTTGTCTAGATATGCAACTAGATGGACAACTTATAGGAAGCAATAATAACAACCACACAAGCAAGCAAGCTAAGGTTAACAAATAAAGATTGCACAAGTAAAGGAAAGAAATAACCAGAAGTGGAGCCGGTGAAGACAATGATGTGTTACGGAAGTTCCTTCCCTTTAAGAGGAAGTACGTCTCCGTTGGAGCGGTGTGGAGGCACAATGCTCCCCAAGAAGCCACTAGGGCCACTGTATTCTCCTCACGCCCTCACACAATGCAAGGTGCCGTGATTTCACTAGTGGTGCCCTTGAAGGCGGCGACCGAACCTTTACAAACAAGGTTGGTGCAATCTCCACAACCGAATTGGAGGCTCCCAACGACACCACGAAGCTTCACCAAAATGGAATATGGCTTCGAGGTGACCTCAACCGTCTAGGGTGCTCAAACACCCAAGAGTAACAAGATCCGCAAGGGATTAGTGGGGGGAATCAAATATCTCTTGGTGGAAGTGTAGATCGATGCCTTCTCAAGCAATCCTGAGGAAATCAACAAGTTTGATTGGCTAGGAGAGAGATCGGGCGGAAATGGAGCTTTGAGCAACAATGGAGCTTTGGGAGGAAGAGGTAAGTCTTCTTGGAGAAGAAGACCCCCTATATATAGTGGAGGGACAAATCCAACCGTTATCCCCCAAATCTGCCCGCAGAGCGCGGTACTACCGCACATAAGTTGCGGTACTACCGCATGCCCCAGCGATACTACCGCTGCGCGGTACAAACCAGTACTAGCCCTGTTGTGTTAAAACACCGGGCGGTGGTACTGCCGGAGCGGTACTACCGCACGTCCTTGCGGTACTACCGCAAGGCAGGGTCAGACTGGCCGAGGAGAAGCGCAGACTAAATAAAATACATCCGCAGCTACATCCGCAGAGTTACGGTCGTTGCAAAAACCCGACACGGTACTACCGCACGAAGCGGTACTACCGCGTAGGACGCGGAAGTAAAAAATTACTTCCGCGTCTACTACCGTACTAGCTACGACGCTGGGCCGGTCACACGGTACTACCGTATCCATGGCACGGTACTACCACATAGTGCGGTACTACCGCAGCCCTGAAGCGGTACTACCGTGTGGCCGTGAGGTACTACCGCATACTTTGAGCGGTACTACCGCATGCCAAGCAGCGGTAGTAGTAGGATGCCATTGTTTTTGTACTGACAAGGAAAACAGCCGGAGCTCCAGAGAAGCAAAGGAAAGGTGGTGTGAATGAATAGACGTGTACGTGTTGATTCCACCCAAACCTTTCCGAAGCGGACCCCCTCTTAATAGTACGGCTTTCCTATGACTCAATTCCACCGAAAAGAAACAAAAGGAAACACCGTCTTCCATAGGTTCCGAGGTTCCGAGGGGCACTTAATCGTCTTGTGCCTAGGTGAGATATATCTGAAAAGCTTAGTGCACACGATTAGTCCGCAAAAGCATTGTCATCAATCACCAAAACTACTTAGGGAGGAATATGCCCTTACAATCTTCCCCTTTTTGGTGGATTGATAACAATACGGGATTTGCACAAAGATATATAAAACTAGTAAGCAAACCCAGCAAAGTTGTAGAATATAGGTAAGCTCCCCCTAGATGTGTGCATACATAAGAAGGTGCTTTGGACTGCACAACACACAAACTAGGATCAATGCTCCCCCTATATTGTATAGACAAAATACTTCTTGCAACAAAGAATAAGATTCTACGCATGGAAGTAAGGATGATAACGTGAGCACATATTAAGGGCAAGTGAAGCAACCGCTCACAACCTAGCAGATAGCAAAGACATAATAATGAGATAACGAGTAGAGTGCATATGTCTCACACCATATGAAGGTCTCACACACACAACATAAACCAACTAAACAGATAAGGTTCGACCAACGAAACACAAATAAACATGGCACGACACAAGACGCAACACAAGACGCAAATCCTACTCTCTCTCTCCCCCTTTGGCATCGAGACACCACAAAGGGAAAGAGGACACCTAAGACATAGGTGGTAGCTCAGGCGGAAGAATCAGTCGTCACGTGCTCCGTCAGACTCCTACTGCTCCTCCTCCGAATCAGACCACTGGAAACCCTGTTTAGCAATCCACTCTGCGTCTGGAGTGGTGATCTTCTCTGACCCACTAGGCGCATCCTCACCAAAGATCCTCATTATCTTCTTGTCACGCTGGCGAGATTGCTTGTGAGTCACATGAGTCTTGTACTGCCCCTTTGCCTATATACAAAACAAAGCCTTCATCTTCCTCTTCATCTTCTTAACCCACGAGGGCTCAGACGAGGGGGGAGCATACCCTCCAGAACTGTTCTCAGCAGCTGCCTCCTCCTCCACTGGCTCCTCATCTTCATTCATCTGAGCTACAACAGCCTCTGCACGGGTAGTGGTGTTAGCCCATCGACTCTTGATGCGAAGTCGGATGGGCTCATGAAGAATCCAGTGAGGGGCCTCAAATTCTTCGTCAGGATAAAGCTTCTCCCAAGTCTTGGAGATAAGCAAAAACAGAAATGGACCGTAGATAGGCACTTTGCGAGTAAAAATCGCAAAGCGGAGCTCACACCACATGATATGTGAGATATCAAGTGGTTGACTCTGGGCATTGCGGGTCTCCTCACACATAAGCAACATGTCCACGAGGTATGCATGTACCTTGTCCTTGTCCACAACTCGAGGAAACAAAGAGTTGAAGAAGATCCTATGCATGATATCCAGAAAGGGGTTCATCACCCAAGTCTTCTTGCCACTAGCGAGCGTCTTCTCCACATAGAAAGGCAACAACTAGTCCTTGTTGGTAGATTCTTCGTTGGCATGAGGGCGAGCTCCAACAGGAGTGTGGAGCCCCTCATTAGCAACCTGAAGCAGATCCATAAAGTCCTTCCATGTAGCTGTCATTTTATGTCCATTTGTCATCCAAGTCAAGTTGTGTTCCTCCTTGGGAAGGAAGTGAACTGAAGCACAGAACTGTGCCACAATCTCTGGGTCAAAGTCCATCTAAAATGTCATGATGTGCTCAATGCCAAACTGCTCCACAAGATCTAGAGCCTCAGCAAAATAGGACCGGTGCTCCTCCTTCCTCATGTGGGTCATGTCAATCCAATGTGCATCCACATATAGGTTGTGCTTGCTCTTGAGTACCTCTGTGTAGATACGATACTGCTGCTTGGTCCAGAACAATTCATCTCCATGGAACTGAGCCCGGGGATCTATATAGGGGTTGATCTTACTCCTAGTAATGAACTCATTGGATGGTATCTCCTCCATGGTCATAGTTGGTTCCTTGTTCTTGGTGGCAGTGGTCTTGGTTCTGCGTTGGGGGGCATTGGAGCCCTCAGGAACATCACTTTGGGTGTGCAGACGCTTTGATCCTGTGTCACGGCTGGGATTCGAGCGACGGACATTGGAACCGGAGCCACCACATATGACACAAACACAAGAACACGAAAGAAAAACAAAGAGAATCAATGCAAAAGCCACAAAAGCACAAGAAACATGTAGAAAAGATAATATGTATGTGCTACGAAGTAGGTATGAACCAAGCGGTAGTCCTGTTCGAAGCTTGCGGAAGTAAATTTTTAGTGCCGCCTAGGGGGCGATAGTACCGCACCGAAGTACCGCTCCGCGTCCATCACGGTAGTACCGCTCCGCAGGAGCGGTAGTACCGTTACGCGTCACAGCGGTAGTACCGCTGTCAGCCAGCGGTAGTACCGCTCGGGGTCAGATCTGAAAGCAGATCTGAACAAAGAATGTGTAGAACGGGCGAACAGTACAATGGCTGATCACAACAACTTAGTAGCAACATACTTACTAGCATTTCTACTGTACTACAACTCTCCTACACCCTAATCTTCCATGGATAAGGTCAAAAAGAACACAAAATCAACATGCATCTCCCCAAAACCTAGAAACAACAAACAGGCAAGAAGAAGAGGGGATTTGGGGAGAAACCTTCATCCATGGCAATAGGTCGAGGTGGGGAACGATCCCATCGGACGGATCGCGAGGAGAGTGGCCGGGGACGGAGATCCGGCGGGGTCCTCCGGCGTCGTTCTTGAGAGAGAGAGAGAGAGGCGGCGTGGGGGAGACGAGATGAATGGGTATGGGGGAGTTGGAACTCCCCCTGCCCGCTTATAACCCCGAGTCGTTCAAACAAAAGTGGTAGTACCATGGTCATCGCGGTAGTACCGCCCGGGCGGAAGTACCGCACGCTGGGCGGTAGTACTGCTCTTCCAGCGGCAGTAAAAATTTACTGCCGTGCTGGTTGCGGTAGTACCAGAATTCTCCTTGCGGTAGTACCGTGATAGATCACTGTAGTACCGCGCCCTCAAGAAAATGCAAGTTTCGACAAGAAGACTTATGCAACGCAACTGCGGGCAAGAACGCACACACACGGCAAACGAAAAGAAGGTCAACAAACAACTGGAACAACACACGAGACACTCTTCCTTGAAGGAGGTCGGTGGCCGAAGCCACCTATATTTGAGTTACTTGGTATGGCACCGTGAAGAACTATCTGTTGGGGAACATAGTATTTTAAAATTTTCCTACGATCACACAAGATCTATCTACCAGATGCATAGCAATGAGAAGGAGGGTGTGTCTACGTACCCTCGCAGACCAGGAGCGGAAGCGTCAAGTGACGCGGTTGATGTAGTCGAACTTCTTCGCGATCCAACCGATCACGCACCGAACATACGGCACCTCCGCGTTCAGCACACGTTCAGCTTGATGATGTCCCACGAGCTCTTGATCCAGTTGAGCTTCACAGGAGAGTTTCGTCAGCACGACGGCGTGGTGATGGATATGATGTATCTACTAGCGCAGGGCTTCGCCTAAGCATTGCAACGGTATGACCGAGGTGTGTTTCTGTGGAGGGGGGCACAGCACACGGCTAAAACAATTAAACTTGTGTGTCTTTGGGTGCCCCCTGTCCTCGTATATAAAGGAGCAAGGGGGGAGGCCGGCCGTCCCCTTGTGGCGCGCGAAGGAGGAGCAATCCTACTAGGAATAGGATTGCAATCCTATTCCTAGTAGGAACTACCAAAAGGGAGAAGGGGGAAAGGAAGGAGAGGGAGAAGGAGAAGGAAAGGGGCGCTGCCCCCCTCCTTCCTTGTCCAATTCGGACCAAGGGGTGGGGGGCGCGCGGACCAGCCCTGGCCCTCCTTCCCTCTTTCTCCTACGGCCCATTAAGGCCCATAGCTTCCCCAGGGGTTTCGGTAACCCCCCCGGTACTCCGGTTAATTCCGAAACTTTACAGAACACTTCCAATGTCCGAATATAGTCGTCCAATATATCAATCTTTACGTATCGGACATTCCGAGACTCCTCGTCATGTCCGTGATCTCATCCGGGACTCCGAACTACCTTCGGTACATCAAAAACCATAAACTCATAATACGATCATCATCAAACGTTAAGCGTGCAGACCCTACGGGTTCGAGAACTATGTAGACATGACCGAGACTCATCTCCGGTCAATAACCAATAGCGGAACCTGGATGCTCATATTGGCTCCTACATATTCTACGAAGATCTTTATCGGTCAAACCGCATAACAACATACGTTGTTCCTTTTGTCATCGGTATGTTACTTGCCCGAGATTCGATCGTCGGTATCTCTATACCTAGTTCAATCTCGTTACCGGCAAGTCTCTTTACTCGTTCCATAATACATCATCTCGTGACTAACTCATTAGTCATTTGCTTGCAAGGCTTATTATGATGTGCATTACCGAGAGGGCCCAGAGATACCTCTCCGACACTTGGAGTGACAACTCCTAGTCTTGATCTATGCCAACAGTCCAACACCACGTACACTTTCGGAGACACCTGTAGAGCATCTTTATGATCACCCAATTACGTTGTGACGTTTGATAGCACACAAGGTGTTCCTACGGTATTCGGGAGTTGCATAATCTCATAGTCATATGAACATGTATAGGTCATGAAGAAAGCAATAGCAGTAAAAACTAAACGATCATAGTGCTAAGCTAACAGATGGGTCTAGTCCATCACATCATTCTCCTAAAGATGTGATCATGTTGATCAAATGACAACTCATGTCTATGCCTAGGAAACATAGCCATCTTTGATCAATGGGCTAGTCAAGTAGAGGCATACTAGGGACATACTATTTTGTCTATGTATTCACACATGTACTAAGTTTCCGGTTAATACAATTCTAGCATGAATAAAAGACATTTATTATGATATAAGGAAATACAAATAACATCTTTATTATTGCCTCTAGGGCATATTTCCTTCAGTCTCCCACTTGAACTAGAGTCAATAATCTAGATTACAAAGTAATGATCCTCACACCCATGGAGTCCTGGTGTTGATCATGTTTTGCTCGTGGAAGAGCCTTAGTCAACGGGTCTGCAACATTCAGATCCGTATGTATTTTGCAAATCTCTATGTCTCCCTCCTTTTTTTTGAAATAATGTCTCCCTCCTTGACTAGATCGCGGATGGAATTGAAGCGTCTTTTGATGTGCTTTGTTCTCTTGTGAAACCTGGATTCCTTCGCCAAGGCTATTGCTCCAGTGTTGTCACAAAAGATTTTCATTGGACCCGATGCACTAGGTATTACACCTAGATCGAATATGAACTCCTTCATCCAGACTCCTTCATTTGCTGCTTCCGAAGCAGCTATGTATTCCGCTTCACACGTAGATCCCGCCACGACGCTCTGCTTGGAACTGCACCAACTGACAACTCCACCGTTCAATAAAAATACATATCCGGTTTGTGACTTAGAGTCATCCGGATCAGTGTCAAAGCTAGAATCGACGTAACCGTTTACGACGAGCTCTTTGTCACCTCCATACACGAGAAACATATCCTTTGTCCTTTTCAGGTATTTCAGGATGTTCTTGACCGCTGTCCAGTGATCCACTCCTGGATTACTTTGGTACCTCCCTGCTAGACTTATAGCAAGGCACACATCAGGTCTGGTACACAACATTGCATACATGATAGATCCTATGGCTGAGGCATAGGGAATGACTTTCATTTTCTCTCTATCTTCTGCAGTGGTCGGGCATTGAGTCTTACTCAACTTCACACCTTGTAACACAGGCAAGAACCCTTTCTTTGACTGATCCATTTTGAACTTCTTCAAAACTTTACCAAGGTATGTGCTTTGTGAAAGTCCAATCAAGCGTCTTGATCTATCTCTATAGATCTTGATGCCTAATATGTAAGCAGCTTCACCGAGGTATTTCATTGAAAAACTCTTATTCAAGTATCCTTTTATGCTATCCAGAAATTCTATATCATTTCCAATCAACAATATGTCATCCACATATAATATCAGAAATGCTACAGAGGTCCCACTCACTTTCTTGTAAATACAGGCTTCTCCAAAAGTCTGTATAAAACCATATGCTTTGATCATCTCATCAAAGCGTATATTCCAACTCTGAGATGCTTGCACCAGTCCATAGATGGATCGCTGGAGCTTGCACACTTTGTTAGCACCTTTTGGATCGACAAAACCTTCTGGTTGCATCATATACAACTCTTCTTTGAGATATCCATTCAGGAATGCAGTTTTGACATCCATTTGCTATATTTATAATCATAAAATGCGGCAATTCCTACATTATTCGGACAGACTTAAGCATCACTATAGGTGAGAAAGTCTCATCGTAGTCAACTCCTTGAACTTGTCGAAACCCTTTCGTAACAAGTCGAGCTTTGTAAACGGTAACATTACCGTCTGCGTCGGTCTTCCTCTTAAAGATCCATTTATTTTCGATGGCTTGCCGATCATCGGGCAAGTCAACCAAAGTCCACACTTTGTTCTTATACATGGATCCCATCTCAGATTTCATGGCCTCAAGCCATTTTGCGGAATCTGGGCTCATCATCGCTTCCTCATAGTTCGTAGGTTCATCATGGTCTAGTAACATGACTTCCAGAACTGGGTTGCCGTACCACTCTGGTGCGGAACGTACTCTGGTTGATCTACGATGTTCAGCAGAAACTTGATCTGAAGTTTCATGATCATCATCATTAGCTTCCTCACTAATTGGTGTAGGAATCACTGGAACAATTTTCTATGATGTACTACTTTCCAATTTAGGAGAAGGTACAATTACCTCATCAAGTTCTACTGTCTTCCCACTCACTTCTTTCGAGAGAAACTCCTTCTCTAGAAAGGATCCATTCTTAGCAACGAATATCTTGCCTTCGGATCTGTGATAGAAGGTGTACCCAACAGTCTCTTTTGGGTATCCTATGAAGACACATTTCTCCGACTTGGGTTCGAGCTTATCAGGTTGAAGCTTTTTCACATAAGCATCGCAGCCCCAAACTTTAAGAAACGACAACTTTGGTTTCTTGCCAAACCATAGTTCATAAGGTGTCGTCTCAACGGATTTAGATGGTGCCCTATTTAATGTGAATGCAGCTGTCCCTAAAGCATATCCCCAAAACGATAGTGGTAAATCGGTAAGAGACATCATAGATCGCACCATATCCAATAAAGTACGGTTACGACGTTCGGACACACCATTACGTTGTGGTGTTCCGGGTGGCGTGAGTTGTGAAACTATTCCACATTGTTTCAAATGAAGACCAAACTCGTAACTCAAATATTCTCCTCCACGATCAGATCGTAGAAACTTTATTTTCTTGTTACAGTGATTCTCTACTTCACTCTGAAATTCTTTGAACTTTTCAAATGTTTCAGACTTGTGCTTCATTAAGTAGATATACCAATATCTGCTCAAATCATCAATGAAGGTCAGAAAATAACGATACCCGCCGCGAGCTTCGACACTCATTGGTCTGCATACATCAGTATGTATGATTTCCAACAACTCTGTTGCTCGCTCCATAGTTCCAGAGAATGGAGTTTTAGTCATCTTGCCCATGAGGCATGGTTCGCAAGCACCAAGTGATTCATAATCAAGTGATTCCAAAAGTCCATCACTATGGAGTTTCTTCATGCGCTTTACACCAATATGACCTAAACGGCAGTGCCACAAATAAGTTGCACTATCATTATTAACCTTGCATCTTTTGGTTTCAATATTATGAATATGTGTATCACTACAATCGAGATCCAATAAGAATAGACCACTCTTCAAGGGTGCATGACCATAAAAGATATTATTCATAAAAATAGAACAACCATTATTCTCTGATTTAAATGAATAACCGTCTCGCAACAAACAAGATCCAGATATAATGTTCATGCTCAACGCTGGCACCAAATAACAATTATTTAGGTATAAAACTAATCCCGAAGGTAGATGTAGAGGTAGCGTGCTGACGGCGATCACATCGCCTTTGGAACCATTTCCCACGCGCATCGTCACCTCGTCCTTAGCTAATCTTCGTTTAATCCATAGTCCCTGTTTCGAGTTACAAATATTAGCAACCGAACCGGTATCAAATACCCAGGCACTACTACGAGCATTAGTAAGGTACACATCAATAACATGTATATCACATATACCTTTGTTCATCTTGCCATCCTTCTTATCCGCCAAATACTTGGGCAGTTCCGCTTCCAGTGTCCAGTCCCTTTGCAGTAGAAACACTTAGTTTCAGGCTTGGCTCCAGACTTGGGTTTCTTCGCGGGAGTTGCAACTGTCTTGCTATTCTTCTTGAAGTTCCCCTTCTTTCCCTTGCCCTTTTTCTTGAAACTAGTGGCCTTGTTAACCATCAACACTTGATGCTCCTTTTTCATTTCTACCTCCGCAGCTTTGAGTATAGCGAAGAGCTCGGGAATTGTCTTCTGCATCCCTTGCATATTATAGTTCATCGCGAAGCCTTTATAGCTTGGTGGCAGTGATTGAAGAACTCTATCAATAACACTATCCTCGTCAACTTTGCAACCAAGTTGAGTCATATGATTGTAGTACCCAGACATTCTGAGCAAGTGTTCACTGATAGGACTATTCTCCTCCATCTTGCAGTTGTAGAACTTATTGGAAATCTCATATTTCTCAATTCGGGCATTTGCTTGAAATATTAACTTCAACTCCTGGAACATCTCATATGGTCCATGATGTTCAAAACGTTGTTGAAGTCCCGGTTCTAAGCCGTAAAGCATGGCACACTGAACTATCGTGTAGTCATCAGACCGCGTCTGCCAGACGTTCAAAGCGTCTTCATCCCTCCCAGGGGGCTTGTCACCTAGCGGTGCTTCAAGGACATAATTCTTCTGTGCAGCAATGAGGATAATCCTCAAGTTACGGACCCAGTCCGTGTAATTGCTACCATCATCTTTCAACTTAGCTTTCTCTAGGAATGCATTAAAATTCAAAGGAACGGTAGCACGGGCCATTGATCTACAACAACATAGATATGCAAAAACTATCAGGACTAAGTTCATGATAAATTAAAGTTCAGTTTAATCATATTACTTAAGAACTCCCACTTAGATAGACATCCCTCCGGTCATCTAAATGATCACGTGATCCTAATCAACTAAACCATGTCCGATCATCACGTGAGATGGAGTAGTTTCAATGGTGAACATCTTATGTTGATCATATCTACTATATGATTCACGCTCGATCTTTCGGTCTCCAGTGTTCCGAGGCCATATCTGCATATGCTAGGCTCGTCAAGTTTAACCCGAGTATTCTGCGTGTGCAAAACTGGCTTACACCCGTTGTATTTGAACGTAGAGTTTATCACACCCGATCATCACGTGGTGTCTCGGCACGACGAACTTTTGCAACGGTGCATACTCAGGGAGAACACTTATACTTTGAAATTTAGTAAGGAATCATCTTATAATGCTACCGTCGTTCTAAGCATAATAAGATAAACATCACATGCAATCAAAATATGTGACATGATATGGCCATCATCATCTTGTGCTTTTGATCTCCATCTCCAAAGCACCGTCATGATCACCTTCGTCACCGGTGCGACACCTTGATCTCCATCGTAGCATCGTTGTCGTCTCGCCAACTATTGCTTCTATGACTATCGCTACCGCTTAGTGATAAAGTAAAGCAATTTACATGGCGATTGCATTTCATACAATAAAGCGACAACCATATGGCTCCTACCAGTTGCCGATAACTTTACAAAACATGATCATCTCATACAAAATCGTATATCTCATCATGTCTTGACCATATCACATTAGAACATGCCCTGCAAAAACAAGTTAGACGTCCTCTACTTTGTTGTTGCAAGTTTTACGTGGCTGCTACGGGCTTAGCAAGAACCGTTCTTACCTACGCATAGAAAAAACCACAACGATGTTTCGTCAAGTATGTGTTGTTTTAACCTTCACAAGGACCGGGTGTAGCCACACTTGATTCAGCTAAAGTGAGAGAGACAGACACCCGCCAGTCACCTTTAAGCAACGAGTGCTCATAACGGTGAAACCAGTCTCGCATAAGCGTACGCGTAATGTCCGTCCGGGCCGCTTCATCTCACAATACCGCCAAAGCAAAGTATGACATGCTGGTAAGCAGTATGACTAGTATCGCCCACAACTCATTGTGTTCTACTCGTGCATATCATCTACGCATAGACCTGGCTCATGATGCCACTATTGGGGAACATAGTATTTTAAAATTTTCCTACGATCACGCAAGATCTATCTACCAGATGCATAGCAACGAGAAGGAGAGTGTGTCTACGTACCCTCATAGACCGGGAACGGAAGCGTCAAGTGACGCGGTTGATGTAGTCGAACTTCTTCGCGATCCAAACGATCAAGCACCGAACGTACGACACCTCCACATTTAGCACACGTTCAGCTTGATGACGTCCCACGAGCTCTTGATCCAGTTGAGCTTCACAGGAGAGTTTCATCGGCACGACGGCATGGTGACGGATATGAAGTATCTACCAGCGCAGGGCTTCGCCTAAGCACTGCAACGGTATGACCGAGGTGTGTTTCTGTGGAGGGGGGCACCGCACACGGCTAAAACAATTCAACTTGTGTGTCTTTGGGTGCCCCCTGCCCCCGTATATAAAGGAGCAAGGGGGAGGCCGGCCGGCCCCTTGTGGCGCGCCAAGGAGGAGCAATCCTACTAGGAATAGGATTGCAATCCTATTCCTAGTAGGAACTACCAAAAGGGAGAAGGGGGAAAGGAAGGAGAGGGAGAAGGAGAAGGAAAGGGGCGCCGGCCCCCCTCCTTCCTTGTCCAATTCGGAGCAAGGGGTGGGGGGCGTGCGGCCCAGCCCTGGCCCTCCTTCCCTCTTTCTCCTACGGCCCATTAAGGCCCATAGCTTCCCCAGGGGTTCCGGTAACCCCCCCCCCCCCTGGTACTCCGGTTAATTCTGAAACTTTACGGAACACTTCCGATGTCCGAATATAGTCATCCAATATATCAATCTTTACGTCTCGGACATTCCGAGACTCCTCGTCATGTTCGTGATCTCATCTGGGACTCCGAACTACCTTCGGTACATCAAAAACCATAAACTCATAATACCGATCGTCATCAAACGTTAAGTGTGCGGACCCTACGGGTTCGAGAACTATGTAGACATGACCAAGACTCATCTCCGGTCAATAACCAATATCGGAACATGGATGCTCATATTGTCTCCTACATATTCTACAAAGATCTTTATCGGTCAAACCGCATAACAACATATGTTGTTCCTTTTGTCATTGGTATGTTACTTGCCCGAGATTCGATCGTCGGTATCTCTATACCTAGTTCAATCTCGTTACCTGCAAGTCTTTTTACTCGTTCCGTAATACATCATATCGTGACTAACTCATTAGTCATTTGCTTGCAAGGCTTATTATGATGTGCATTACCGAGAGGGCCCAGAGATACCTCTCCGACACTCGGAGTGACAAATCCTAGTCTTGATCTATGCCAACACCACGAACACTTTCGGAGACACCTGTAGAGCATCTTTATGATCACCCAGTTACGTTGTGACGTTTGATAGCACACAAGGAGTTCCTACGATATTCGGGAGTTGCATAATCTCATAGTCATAGGAACATGTATAAGTCATGAAGAAAGCAATAGGAGTAAAAACTAAACGATCATAGTGCTAAGCTAACGGATGGGTCTAGTCCATCACATCATTCTCCTAATGATGTGACCCCATTGATCAAATGACAACTCATGTCTATGGCTAGGAAACATAGCCATCTTTGATCAATGAGCTAGTCAAGTAGAGGCATACTAGGGACATACTAGGGACAACTCATGTACTAAGTTTCCGGTTAATACAATTCTAGCATGAATAAAAGACATTTATCATGATATAAGGAAATACAAATAACATCTTTATTATTGCCTCTAGGGCATATTTCCTTCACTATCCTTGGGCCCATGACCAACACTTGTCTTGAAGCACTCATACCATTTAACATGGCAAATAATAAGGACTTGATCGATTTATGCATAATGGGGGGAGGAAGAGTTCATTGAGAGAACAATACTCCCCCTATGTCCATGCCTACATCTAGGCAAGATAAATATGTTGAGTGGGAGGAGTGTGTGTGTGACACCCCGAGACCGGTGCGCCAGGTGTCAGTCAGTTATTCGTTTCCATTGCCATGTCATCTGCTTGAGTGTTGCATCTTTCCATGTCATCATGTGTGTTGCATCAGCATGTTTTCAAAACTTGCATCCGTCCGAGTTCCCTCGTCCTCTCCGTTGTCCGTTCTGAGCCCAGACACACTCACACGCGCCCGCGGCGCCTCCGAATATTTATTTTATGAGTGGCCGGAAAACGTTCTCGGAATGGGTTGAAACTCGGCGTGTGGTCTTATTATAGCATAGGTAGACCATCTGTCAAGTTTCGTCGCGTTCGGAGTTCGTTTGATAGCCCAACGGTTAACCGCGGGAAGCCTTTTCTCTTTTGGCCCAGCACCCCTTTCACACAGCCCACCAAGCACATTCTAACCCCTCCATGCTCTTGGTCGTTCGATCATGATCACGTGGCCGCGAACGACTCCTCATTTGGACACTCCTAGCTCCCTCTACCTATAAATATGTGCCTCCCTCTCCATTTTCGCGCAGATGTAACCCTAAAAATCATCCTCCCCGCGCCGACGGACATGTCCGCTCCGTCTCTGGACATGTCCACCCGCCGGCCACCTCACCTCAGCCAATCCAGAGCCGCCATGTCAGCTCTTCGGCCTCCCGCAGCCAACCACAAGCGGCCACGTGGCCAGCCGCCACCTCCCACCGCTGCGGCCCGCGGAGCCCGAGCTCACCGCCGCCGCTCCGCTCGCCTCCTCCCTCTGCTGCCTCCCGCTTGAGCCGCCGGCGCCCTGCCGCCGTCGCCGGCAAGCTCCGCCGCCTGCCACCGCGGCACTGCTCCCCGCCAGCCACCAGATCTCGCCGTCGTCAGTACTCCGGCCGGCGGAGCTCGCCTCGCCGCGGTTCCGGGCTCTGCCCGCCGGATCCATCGCTCCTCCGACCCCCAGCGCCGTTCCCGGCCATCGCAGGCCGGCGCAAGCGCTGCCGTCGCCGGTGCCGGCAGGGCCGCCGCCGCTGCATCCTGCCCTCGTGCGTGAGGACGACGCCCAGCGCCCGCTCGGGCCACGGCCTCGCTCGAACGCGGCCTGCCTGGGCCTCCTCGGCTCGTCGCCCATGGGCCGGGCATCTCTCCGCCGGCCCAACTGCCTAGCACTGCCCGATCCTGCCACCACCGAAAGGGCCCGGCCCAGCTCCTTCCAGCCGGCCTGCCGGAGCTCCTACCCCGCCTCTGGGCCGAGCCCACGAGGTGAGCGCCGCCCATCCTCCGCCTTGTGCGTCTTTTAGCATCATGCGCCTTGAGTTCATCTAGATGCTCTAATCTCTGTTGCAAGAGTGCTACTTGTTATAAACTGCTGCTACTTGTTATTTTTTTGCCATGTTTGAGATATGATAACCTGGTGCATTTTTATCCAAATGATGCATATGATATGTCAAAATGTTCATTATGAAGTGTACTACATGATGGTTGCTGTAGCATGCTTGTTTGAATTCATATGACCATGTTAATCTCTCTTGCAAAAGTTTATTTGGATGTTAAGTGCTGAAACTTGTTATCAGATGCTGATTTTCAATTGCTCTTAGCTATTGGTGTGTTTGTCCTAATGCCACATGTCTAGATGTTTTAGAAGCATAATAATATGGTCTTTGATGTGGTGCAATCATCTTTCCATGATATGCCTTGAGGTGACTTAAACATGCTTGTAAACATGCCATGCCAACTTAACTGTTTTATACTTAGTGAAATTTGGCTAAGTCTGTAATCTGTCATATCCTGATGCTATGTTTGCTTGATGCCCTAGGCAAATCCATGTTAGTTTTGGGGTGGCCATTGATCATTCCTTGTTGTACATGTTATTGTCTATCCAATCATGCCCTTACTTGCTCATATGGCCTGCTGTAGTTTATTTATTTCTTGTTCTCAAGTTGCTATAAATTATACGTGTGAGGATTTTATCAGCATGTTCAAAATGGTGTAGCTTGTTGCTATTGATCCATGCCTTCTATGGAGATGCTCCAATGGAGTTGTTTGCTATAGGATATGTCTACTACATGTCCATGCTCTTTATGTTCTTATTAGAGTTGATATGCATGTTGTTTTGTGCCTCCGAAGGCAGCAACGTGATGATGTTTTTGCCTTCCCAGAATATGGCTAAGTCTAAAATATTTTATTGCAACTTGCCATGCTTATTTAAATGTGTTCCAACAAGCTTTTGGGTGTGTCTACGTTCCTACTTGTTAAGTATCATGTCTACTTCACATACATGCCTCTTGTTAACATGTTTGGGTGCTTTAGCTTATATTTACCTTGCTCCAAAGTTGCTATGTGGTTGTTAACTTCAGCTTGTTGCTATATCTTGTTTCATGTGTATCTTTTAGCCCGTTGCTCCGTTTTGGGTGTGCCTTATATGAAACTTGTGTGATTTTGCATGTAGAATCATAATATTATGTTGTATTCATGTTTGGAGTGTGTTTGCTTGATGTTTGGGGTGCATCTTGCACCATTGTCATGTTTGACTTGTTTTGCTCATATCTTCTAGGCCGTAGCTCTGAATTAAACAAACTTTATATGAAACTTGACCAGAATTTCGTGTAGATCATCATGGTGCATGTTAACCTGCTGTTTAACCACTTTAACTTAAGGTTTGTTCAGATCTGGACTAATTTCAAACTATGCATATGAGGGCTTACCGGATTTGTTATATGTAGTTTCCGGCCTCATTTAAACATGTTGACTTGTGTTGTTTTTCTGTGCTTCCTACCTTCCCATGTATTGCATCATATACAAACTTGTCTTGCATCATACTTGCTTGAGCATATTGTCATGTTCTTGTGTTGTTTTTCTGTGCTTCCTACCTTGCCATGTATTGCATCATATATAGACTTGTCTTGCATCATACTTGCTTGAGCATATTGTCATGTTCTTGTGTTGTTTTTCTGTGCTTCCTACCTTGCCATGTATTGCATCATATATAGACTTGTCTTACATCATAATTGCTTGAGCATATTGTCATGTTCTTGTGTTGTTTTTCTGTGCTTCCTACCTTGCCATGTATTGCATCATATATAGACTTGTCTTGCATCATATTTGGTTGAGCATATTGTCATGTTCTTGTGTTGGGTGTTTACCGTATTGCTTGCTTCTTCTCGTTAGTGCTTGTTCCGTTGCGATCGTGAGGATTCGTTCGACTTCATGTGGTTCGTCTTCGAGGCTTCTACTTCGTCTTCTTCATGGATTCGTTCTTCTTCCTTGCGGGATCTCAGGCAAGATGACCATCACCTTGGATACCTTTACTATCATTGCCATTGCTTAGATGTCTTGATGCTATCGTTATATGTCGCGCTACCCATCATTATTGTCAGCCCCTCTCCTTGTTGCTATGAAACCTCTAACCTTTGAAACCCTCCTAGCAAACCATTGTTTGGCTATGTTACCCGCTTGCTCAGCCACTCTTATAGCGTTGTTAGTTGCAGGTGAAGATGAAGATTGTGCCATGTTGGAACTTGTCGTAGGAATATCACAATATCTATTATTATTATTAACACACCTATATACTGGGCATGGGTGAAAGGCTTGGCCTTTTGCTCGCTGTTTTGTTCCACTCATGCCACCTTAGGCGCCGATAAACCGGCAATATGTTCCTTGATTTTGCGTTCCTTACACGGTTGGGTATATGGGGACCCCTTGACAGTTCTTCTTTGAATAAAACTCCTCCAGCAAGGCCCAACATTGGTTTTAATTTGCTCATAATAACAACTTAATTTATTAATTAAATTGCATAGGGAGTTAGCGCTACCTGAGGATTCTTCTACATAGCAGGGGGGGCCAGTGTTGATGGTGTTAGTCCCAAACGGGGAGACTGCGGGGCCACTGCGGGGAAACTCGAGGATTGGCTCCCGTAGGCTTGCCCATCCGGTCGTGGCCTGAGACGAGATACGCGCGGCTACTATCAGGGTGTTGACACACCGAGAGGTCTGGCTGGACTTGTTTTACAATTGTCGAAATGTCTTGTGCACCGGGATACCGAGCCTGGTCGGGTTTCCCTAAGATAAGGGGTAATAATTATTATTACTTCAGCTGATCGTGAGAGCTTGTGATGGGCTAAGTTGGGACACCCCTGCAGGGTTATGATCTTTCGAAAGCCATGCCCGCGGTTATGTGGCAGATTGGAATTTGTTAATGTCCGGTTGTAGAAAACTTGATAGAGGATCCGAGATAAAACACACAACTGCGTCAGTAACCATGACTGTCTATTTTCACTTTGAGAAGAGAACACAGTGGGGTTATGTTTGACTCGTAGGTAGTTCAGGATCTTTAGCGATCACTACTAGTTTGCGACCGTTTGCGTAGATGCTCATCTTATTCTTGTACTCTTAAGTTAGCCACCATATTTTGCTTAGCCGCTGCTGCAACCTCACCACTCTACCTCCTCCTTCCCATTAAGCTTTGATAGTCTTGTTACCCATGGTTATGGGATTGCTGAGTCCTCGTGGCTCACAGATACTACAACAATAGTTGCAGTTGTAGGTATCCGATGTCTTGACGTGAGAGCGACGATCGTTGTTTGGAGTTCTTTCTTCTTCTTCTTCTTCAGTCTTGGGTTAGGTTCCAGGTCGGCAGCCTGGGATACCAGATGGATGTCGTTGTGCCTTTTCATGTTTGTATCCGTAGTCGGATACTTTGTATTGATGTTGTTGTATTCATGTGACTTGTATGTATTGTTGTATCCCCCATGTATGTATGAAATGGTACGATGTAATGATATCCATCTTGCTAAGCGCCGAAAATGCGGTTGTGCCCCAATCACGTAAGTGTCACGTGATCGGGATAGAATCGCATCTTGGGCCTGACAAGTTGGTATCAGCGCCTCGACCGACCATAGGAGCCCCCTTGATTGATCGTAGTTTGGCCGTTGTTGAGTGTAGCAGAAAACTTTTTCGGAGTCTAGTTATAACGGAGAGTAGGATTTATTTTTACTCCCCAGCCCCTTCGTCGCTCTGGTGAGGAATCTTGACGTAGGTGTTTTGAATTACTTCTCTTCCCCTTCAAATTTTTTTAGGATCACGTGGTTAGTTTTTCGTTTGTTGAGATGTCAGTTCCATCATCTGGTGCATCTCTCGTCAAGTGGATTCAACCCTCTTCTTCTTTGCAAGTGCATCCTCGGTTCTTTCAACCGATCTTGTTTTCCCGTCCCTTGTGGTCTTTCTTTTTCCCACCCGCCCACCCTTTTGCTTCTCGGAGCCGGAGTCCGTAATCGAGTATCCATCGTACTCGTTTGAATCCTTTGCATTCTTTCCTCAGTTATTTCAACTGGTGAATTCTTGTCTAGTTCGTCCTTCTTCATCTCCTTTTCTTTTCCGGTGGACTCAATTCCAATATCTCAGTGATGTTCTTATTCCTTCATCGGTTCAAGTGTTTTTCCCTTCCTCGTTTACCTCTCGCCATTTAATTATCCGGAGTTATGAAGACATCTCAGGAGATTCGTTTGTGTTCCAATTAATTCGAGGTTGTCACCTCATTCGAGTCATTCTATCGTTCCGGTGCTTCATCTCGTTTCAATCCTTTTCAACGGTTGTTTTCTCTTCGGTGGGCTCATAACCCACAGGTCTTTTCCCAGGATCTTACCTGACTATTTTATTTTACCGAAGTGTTCCGAAATTCTTTTCAAGTGTGATGTAAGTATGAATTTCATCAGTCATATGCCTTCTCCAAGATCGCTTTTAATTCTTTCAATCGTTGGTTCAACCTCAAATCTTGTCATTCATCCGGAGCGTTTGGTGAATTATTTTTCTTTGTGTTCCTCCGAAGTCCATCATTTCAGAAGATTTCTTCGTTCTCAGTTTTCAACTTCGTCCTCCAAATATTCTTCATCGATGCCTCTTCGTTCGTCTCACATTCGTCCGGTGCTTCGTTCAAGTATTCATTAATCAGTTCACGATCTCTTCGTTATCGTCATTCTAATTCCCCCATGTGCTTATTCTTTTCGGTGATTCATTCTGTGGTATTCACTAAATTCCAATTTTTACGGTGGCTTGTTCTCTTTCATCCTCGATTTTTATTCTTCCCGGTGGTTCGTTCCTTTTTTCTTCACTCGGCTTTAATTCTTTATGGTGGTTCGCTCAAGAGTTCTTTTCCGTTGTGATCATTTCAATCCATTCATTTTTATTCCAATCCTACTGGTGGTTCATGAAGATTTTCGCAAGTTGTGCGCTATATCCCTCCTTTATCAATTCTTCGAGAATAAGTGGTATGCGAGTCCATTGCTTCTCATCAATTTAATTGGTGGAGGATAAGCATAACATAATTCTTATTCGTTTTTCATCAAGCTATTTAATCCTTCCCTTCGGAGTTTATTATTGATGAATAAATTCTAGTTCCAAGTGCTTTAATCTTTTCTTCCCCGGAGTTCATAGTTTCTTGGCTTTTCTCATCGGACCACGTCGAATCATCGCAAGGCTCTAATCTTATTCTTTTCGTCCGTCATTTCTATATCATCACCCTTTTTCATTACCGGAGTTCCTCATGGTGGTTCTTCATGAAATGATTCATTCTTTAAATATTCATCAGATTCTTGTTGAGCAGCTCAAGCTTTATTCTTCTTGCATCCCGAAGTGCAAATAATTGTCCCTATTTCTTTTGAAGTGGAGTTTTGCATTTCTTCATTCTCGTCGATTCAATCTTTTGTTGCGGCATAATTCACCTCAACTTTGAGATGTTTTAATAAGTCCACAGCTATCTTATTCTTTTGTTGTTGATTTTTCTCAACAACTCCATTCAAGTCTTTCTCTTATAAATTCCCGTTCATGTCACTTGTGCTCAAGTTGTCATCTTCTTCTCCATTCTTATCATCGCATTCTTTCCATTCTTCCGGAGGCATTGTGTTATTGCTCTCATCGAGTATCATTTCATCTTTTCGAGTTCTTGTTCCATTTCATTCATATTCAACCGGTGTGCTATTTCTTTCAGTTTCAGCCGGAGTGCTGCCCGGATTACTTTGTTCGAATTCTTTTCTATCTCTTTAACCGGAGTGGTTTTGGATTCATTCTTATTCCTACAACCCGTGCTTCATGTCCTTCAACCTTTTGGGTTCTCGTCGTATTCCTTCTTCCTCTTGCCTAATGAAGTCTTTGCAACTTCGTTCATCTCCGCTGTATCCTTTCTTCAATTGTTCAACCTCTCAAGGTTCTTGGTTTCACTCTTTTGTCCTCGAAGAACCTTGTTCTTCCTTTTTCCCTACCGTCTCGTTCCTAAGATCTCGGGACGAGATCTCTTGTTAATAGGGGAGTGTTGTGACACCCCGAGACCGGTGCGCCAGGTGTCAGTCAGTTATTCGTTTCCATTGCCATGTCATCTGCTTGCGTGTTGCATCTTGCCATGTCATCATGTGTGTTGCGTCAGCATGTTTTCAAAACGTGCATCCGTCCGAGTTCCCTCGTCCTCTCCGTTGTCCGTTCTAAGCCCAGACACACTCACACGCGCCCGTGGCGCCTCCGAATATTTATTTTATGAGTGGCCGGAAAACATTCTCGGAATGGGTTGAAACTTGGTGTGTGGTCTTATTATAACATAGGTAGACCGCCTGTCAAGTTTCGTCGCGTTCGGAGTTCGTTTGATAGCCCAACAGTTAACCGTGTTAACCGCGGGAAGCCTTTTCTCTTTTGGCCCACCACCCCTTTCACACATCCCACCAAGCACATTCTAACCCCTCCATGCTCTTGGCCGTTAGATCACGATCGCATGGCCGCAAACGGCTCCTCATTTGGACACTCCTAGCTCCCTCTACCTATAAATATGTGCCTCCCTCTCCATTTTCGCGCAGATGTAACCCTAAAAATCCTCCTCCCCGCGCCGCCGGACATGTGCACTCCGTCTCTGGACATGTCCACCCGCCGGCCACCTCACCTCAGCCAATCTAGAGCGGCCACGTCAGCTCTTCGGCCTCCTGCAGCCAACCACAAGCGGCCAGGTGGCCAGCCGCCACCTCCCACCGCCGTGGCCCGCGGAGCCCATCCGGGGCCCGCGCGGGCCCAAGCTCACCGATGCCGCTCTGCTCGCCTCCTCCCTCTGCTGCCTCCCGCTCGAGCCGCCGCCTCCCGCCGGCGAGCGCCGTCGCCGGCAAGCTTCGCCGCCCGCCACCGCGGTACTGCTCCCCGGCGGCCACCAGATATCGCCGCCGTCACCACTCCGGCCGGCGGAGCTCGCCTCGCCGCGGATCCGGGCTTTGCCCGCCGGATCCGTCGCTCCTCCGCCCCCAAGCACCGTTCCCGGCCATCGCCGGCCGGCGCAAGCGCCGCCGTCGCCGGTGCCGGCAGGGCCGCCGCCGCTGCATCCTGCCCTCGTGCGTGAGGACGACGCCCAACGCCCGCTCGGGCCACGGCCTCGCTCGAACACGGCCTGCCTGGGCCTCCTCGGCTCGTCGCCCGTGGGCCGGGCATCTCTCCGCCGGCCCAACTGCCTAGCACCGCCCGATCCTGCCACCACCGAAAGGGCCCGGCCCAGCTCCTTCCAGCCGGCCTGCCGGAGCTCCTACCCCGCCTCTAGGCCGAGCCCACGAGGTGAGCGCCGCCTATCCTCCGCCTTGTGCGTCTTTTAGCATCATGCGCTCAATCTATTTTTTTAGTCTAAAAATCTGCTAAGTCCCTGTAATGCTTATTATATGTGCATGTTAGCATAGTGATAACTTTTTGTGTGCTTATCCAAATTGAGTGAATATTATGTCAAAATGATCGTGGTGATAGGCTCTACACTTTGTTCCATTGTGCCATGCTTATTTGAGTTCATATAGATGCTCTAATATCTGTTGCAAGAGTGCTACTTGTTATAAACTGTTGCTACTTGTTATTTTGTTGCCATGTTTGAGATATGATAACTTGGTGCATGTTTACCCAAATGATGCATATGATATGTCAAAATGTTCATTATGAAGTGTACTACATTATGGTTGCTGTAGCATGCTTGTTTGAATTCATATGGCCATGTTAATCTCTGTTGCAAAAGTGCATTTGGATGTTAAGTGCTGAAACTTGTTATCAGATGCTGATTTTCAATTGCTCTTTGCTATTGGTGTGTTTGTCCTAATGCCACATGTCTAGATGTTTTAGAAGCATAATAATATGGTCTTTGATGTGGTGCAATCATATTTCCATGATATGCCTTGAGGTGACTTAAACATGCTTGTAAACATGCCATGCCAACTTAACTATTTTATCCTTAGTGAAATTTTGGCGAAGTCTGGAATCTGTCATATCCTGATGCTATGTTTGCTTGATGCCCTAGGCAAATCAATGTTAGTTTTGGGGTGGCCATTGATCATTCCTTGTTATACATGTTATTATCTATCCATTCATGCCCTTACTTGCTCATATGGCCTGTTGTAGATTATTTATTTCTTGCTCTCAAGTTGCTATAAATTATACATGTCAGGATTTTATCAGCATGTTCAAAATGGCGTAGCTTGTTGCTATTGATCCATGCCTCATATGGAGATGCTCCAATGGAGTTGTTTGCTGTAGGATATGTCTACTGCATGTCCATGCTCTTTATGTTCTTATTAGAGTTGATATGCATGTTGTTTTGTTCCTCCGGAGGCAACATCGTGATGATGTTTTTGCCTTCCCAGATTTTGGCTAAGTCTGGAATATTTTATTGCAACTTGCCATGCTTATTTAAATGTGTTCCAGCAAGCTTTTGGGTGTGTTCTAAGTTACTACTTGTTAAGTATCATGTCTACTTCACATCCATGCCTCTTGTTAACATGTTTGGGTGCTTTAGCTTATATTTACCTTGCTCTAAAGTTGCTATGTGGCTGTTAACTTCAGCTTGTTGCTATATCTTGTTTCATGTGTATCTTTTAGCCCGTTGCTCCGTTTTGGGTGTGCCTTATACGAAACTTGTGTGATTTTGCATGTAGAATCATAATATCATGTTGTTTTCATGTTTGGAGTGTGTTTGCTTGATGTTTGGGTGCATCTTGCACCGTTGTCATGTTTGACTTGTTTTGCTCATATCTTCTAGGCCGCAGCTCCGAATTAAACAAACTTTATATGAAACTTGACCAGAATTTCATGTAGATCATCATGGTGCATGTTAACCTGCTGTTTAACCACTTTAACTTAAGGTTTGTTCAGATCTGGACTAATTTCAAACTATGCATATGAGGGTTTACCGGATTTGTTATATGTAGTTTCCGGCCTAATTTAAACTTGTTGACTTGTCTTGTTTTTCTGTGCTTCCTACCTTGCCATGTATTGCATCATATATAGACTTGTCTTGCATCATACTTGCTTGAGCATATTGTCATGTTCTTGTGTTGTTTTTCTGTGCTTCCTACCTTGCTATGTATTGCATCATATATAGACTTGCCTTGCATCATACTTGGTTGAGCATATTGTCGTGTTCTTGTGTTGGGTGTTTACCGTATTGCTTGCTTCTTCTCGTTAGTGCTTGTTCCGTTGCGATCGTGAGGATTCGTTCGACTTCATGTGGTTCGTCTTCGAGGCGTCTCCTTTGTCTTCTTCATGGATTCGTTCTTCTTCCTTGCGGGATCTCAGGCAAGATGACCATCACCTTGGATACCTTTACTATCATTTCCATTGCTTAGATGTCTCGACGCTATCGTTATATGTCGCGCTACCCATCATTATTGTCAGCCCCTCTCCTTGTTGCCATGAAACCTCTAACCTTTGAAACCCTCCTGGCAAACCATTGTTTGGCTATGTTACCCGCTTGCTCAGCTCCTCTTATAGTGTTGTTAGTTGCAGGTGAAGATGAAGATCGTTCCATGTTGGAACTTGTCGTTGAAATATCACAATATCTATTATTATTATTAACACACCTATATACTGGGCATGGGTGGAAGGCTTGGCCTTTTGCTCAATGTTTTGTTCCACTCATGCCACCTTAGGCGCCGATAAACCGGCATTATGTTCCTTGTTTTGGTGTTCCTTACACGGTTGGGTATATGGGGACCCCTTAACAGTTCGTCTTTGAATAAAACTCCTCCAGCAAGGCCCAACATTGGTTTTAATTTGCTCATAATAACAACTTAATTAATTAATTAAATTGCATTGGGAGTTAGCGCTACCCGAGGATTCTTCTACATAGCAGGGGGGCCAGTGCTGATGGTGTTGGTCCCAAACGGGGAGACTGCGGGGCCACCGCGGGGAAACTCGAGGATTGGCTCCCGTAGGCTCGCCCATCCGGTCGTGGCCTGAGACGAGATACACGCGGCTACTATCAGGGTGTCGACACACCAGGAGGTCTTGCTGGACTTGTTTTACCATTGTCGAAATGTCTAGTGCACCGGGATACCGAGCCTGATCGGGTTTCCCTAAGATAAGGGGTAATAATTATTATTACTTCAGCTGATCGTGAGAACTTGTGATGGGCTAAGTTGGGACACCCCTGCAGGGTTATGATCTTTCGAAAGCCGTGCCCGCGGTTATGTGGCAGATTGGAATTTGTTAATGTCCGGTTGTAGAAAACTTGACAGAGGATCCGAGATAAAACACACAACTGCGTCAGTAACCGTGACTGTCTCTTTTCACTTTGAGAAGAGAACACAGTGGGGTTATGTTTGACTCGTAGGTAGTTCAGGATCTTTAGCGATCACTACTAGTTTGCGACCGTTTGCGTAGATGCTCATCTTATTCTTGTACTCGTAAGTTAGCCACCATATTTTGCTTAGCCGCTGCTGCAACCTCACCACTTTACCTCCTCCTTCCCATTAAGCTTTGATAGTCTTGTTACCCATGGTTATGGGATTGCTGAGTCCTCGTGGCTCACAGATACTACAACAACAGTTGCAGGTGCAGGTATCCGATGTCTTGACGTGAGAGCGATGATTGTTGTTTGGAGTTCTTTTTTCTTCTTCTTCTTCAGTCTTGGGTTAGGTTTCGGGTCGGCAGCCTGGGATAGTAGATGGATGTCGTTGTGCCTTTTCATGTTTGTATCCGTAGTCAGATACTTTGTATTGATGTTGTTGTATTCATGTGACTTGTATGTATTGTTGTATCCCCCATGTATGTATGAAATGGTACGATGTAATGATATCCATCTTGCTAAGCGCCCAAAATGCGGTTGTGCCCCAATCACGTAAGTGTCACGTGATCGGGATAGAATCGAATCTTGGGCCTGACAAGTTGGTATCAGAGCCTAGACCGACCATAGGAGCCCCCTTGATTGATCGTAGCTTGGCCATTGTTGAGTCTAGCCGAAAACTTTTTCGGAGTCTAGTTATATTGGAGAGTAGGATTTCTTTTTACTCCTCAGCCCCTTCGTCGCTCTGGTGAGGAATCTTGACGTAGGTGTTTTGAATTACTTCTCTTCCCCTTCAATTTTTTTTAGGATCACGTGGTTAGTTTTTCGTTTGTTGAGATGTCAGTTCTTTCATCTGGTGCATCTCTCGTCAAGTGGATTCAACCCTCTTCTTCTTTGCAAGTGCATCCTCAGTTCTTTCAACCGATGTTGTTTTCCTGTCCGTTGTGGTCTTTCTTTTTCCCACCCTCCCACCCTTTTGCTTCTCGGAGCCGGAGTCCGTAATCGAGTATCCATCGTACTCGTTTGAATCCTTTGCATTCTTTCCTCGGTTATTTCAACTGGTGAATTCTCGTCTAGTTCGTCCTTCTTCATCTCCTTTTCTTTTCCGGTGGACTCAATTCCAATATCTCAGTGATGTTCTTATTCTTTCATCGGTTCAAGTGTTTTTCCCTTCCTCGTTTACCTCTCGCCATTTAATTATCCGGAGTTATGAAGACATCTCACGAGATTCTTTTGTGTTCCAATTAATTCGAGGTTGTCACCTCATTCGAGTCATTCTATCGTTGCGGTGCTTCATCTCGTTTCAATCCTTTTCAACGGTGGTTTTCTCTTTGGTGGGCTCATAACCCACAGGTCTTTTCCCAGGATCTTACCTGACTCTTTTATTTTACCAGAGTGTTCCGAAATTCTTTTCAACTATGACGTAAGTATGAATTTCATCAGTCATATGCCTTCTCCAAGATCGCTTTTAATTCTTTCAATCGTTGGTTCAACCTCAAATCTTGTCATTCATCCGGAGCGTTTGGTGAATTCTTTTTCTTTGTGTTCCTCCGAAGTCCATCATTTCAGAAGATTTCTTCGTTCTCAGTTTTCAACTTCGTCCTCCAAATATTCTTCATCGATGCCTCTTCATTCGTCTCACATTCGTCCGGTGCTTCGTTCAAGTATTCATTAATCAGTTCACGATCTCTTCGTTCTCGTCATTCTAATTCCCCCAAGTGCTTATTCTTTCCGATGATTCATTCTGTGGTATTCACTCAATTCCAATTTTTACGGTGGCTTGTTCTCTTTCATCACTCGATTTTTATTCTTCCCGGTGGTTCGTTCCTTTTTTCTTCACTCGGCTTTAATTCTTTACGGTGGTTCGCTCAAGAGTTCTTTTCCGTTGTGATCATTTCAATCCATTCATTTTTATTCCAATCCTACTGGTGGTTCATGAAGATTTTCGCAAGTTTTGCGCTATATCCCTCCTTTATCAATTCTTCGAGAATAAGTGGTATGCGAGTCCATTGCTTCTCATCAATTTAATTGGTGGAGGATAAGCATAACATAATTCTTATTCGTTTTTCATCAAGCTATTTAATCCTTCCCTTCGGAGTTTATTCTTGATGAATAAATTCTAGTTCCAAGTGCTTTAATCTTTTCTTCCCCGGAGTTCATAGTTTCTTGGCTTTTCTCATCGGACCACGTCGAATCATCGCAAGGCTCTAATCTTATTCTTTTCATCCGTCATTTCTATATCATCACCCTTTTTCGTTATCGGAGTTCCTCCATGTATGTATGAAATGGTACGATGTAATGATATCCATCTTGCTAAGCGCCCGAAATGCGGTTGTGCCCCAATCACATAAGTGTCACGTGACGGGACAGAATCGCATCTTGGGCCTGACAGTGTGCAAGGTTTCAAGCCACATTGCTCAAATCTATGATATTTAGCTCATGCCTTAACTCGCGAAATCTAGCTTCATCCAATGGCTTCGTGAAGATACCTGCAAGGTAATCATGAGTGTTGACATAGTGAAGCTCTATTTCTCCTCGCTGAATATGATCCCGGATGAAGTGATACCGAATCTCAATATGCTTCGTCTTGAAATGTTGCACCGGGTTGAGAGAAATCTTGATGGCACTTTCATTGTCACACCAAAGAGGCACTTTGTCACAAGTGACACCATAATCCTTTAAATTTCGCCTCATCCATAGAAGTTGAGCACAACAACTGCCAGCTGCCACATACTCTGCTTCGGTGGACGAGAGAGACACACAACTTTGCTTCTTGGAAGACCAACTTACTAGAGAGCAACCAAGGAATTGGCACCCTTCGGAGGTGGACTTCCTATCCACTTTGTCTCCCGCCCAATCCGAATCAGAGAAATCTACAAGGTTGAAGTTTGCTCCTCTTGGGTACCATAAGCCAAAGTTCGAGGTATGAGCCAGATATCGAAAGATTCGCTTGACTGCCACAAAGTGACTTTCCTTAGGTGAGGCTTGAAACCGTGCACAAATTCCCACACTCAACATAACATCCGGTCTAGATGCACAAAGGTAAAGCAAGGAACCAATCATAGAACGATATACCTTTTGATCAACCGCTTTACCATTGGGATCAATGTCAAGTTGGCACTTGGTTGGCATTGGAGTAGTAGCCGGCTTGACATCACTTAGATTAAACCTCTTGAGCATGTCTTGAGTGTACTTGGCTTGTTTGATGAAGATTCCTTCTCTTCGTTGCTTAATCTCATACCCAAGGAAGTACTTCAACTCTCCCATCATGGACATCTCAAAGTGTGTGGTCATGAGTGCGGCAAACTCATCATTGAAAGCTATGTTAGGTGAACCAAAGATAATATCATCAACATATAGTTGGTAGAAAAACAACTCCCCTTTGACCTTCTTAGTAAAAAGAGTGGGGCCGATTTTCCCAATTTCAAACCCACGATCTTGCAACAACTCGGTAAGATGCCCATACCATGCACGTGGGGCTTTTTTAAGGCCATAGAGTGCCTTATCGAGTTGATACACGTGATTGGGGAACTTAGGATCCTCAAATCCCGGGGGTTGTTTGACATATACCAACTCATTAATAGGACCATTAAGAAATGCACTTTTCACATCCATTTGTTGCAACTTAAAGTTATGATGAGAAGCATAGGCAAGCAACAAACGGATAGATTGAAGGCGAGCAACGGGGGCAAAGGTTTCACCGTAGTCGATACCCTCGACTTGGGAGTAGCCTTGAGCCACCAAACGTGCCTTGTTGCGATTGACAATGCCATGAGCATCTTGCTTGTTCTTAAAGATCCACTTGGTTCCAATGACATTATGGTTCTCCTTTGGCCTCGGCACCATACGCCACACTTTGTTGCGCTCGAAGTTGTGGAGTTCTTCATGCATGGCATTAAGCCAATCAGGGTCTTCGAGCGCCTCATAGACCTTTTGAGGTTCAACACAAGAGACAAAATCTTGATGAGCACAATAGTTTGCTAATTGTCTACGAGTGCTTACCCCCTTTGTGATGCTTCCAAGAATATTCTCCATGTGATGTTCTCTAGAAGCAAGCCTGGAGGCAACTTTTGCAGCACGACGCTCCAATTGCTCTTCAAGTGATAATTGAGGAGCACTGAGTTGATCATCTTGAGCGACGTCAGGAGCTTGATCTTGATCTTGAGCTTCCTCTTGATCTTGAGCTTGCTCAGAGGAGAGAACTTGGCCTTGTGCATCATTTGGTGGCTCACCACCATCTTGTGATTGATCTTGCACTTGGCCTTGTTCGTCCAGTTGAGGGCCTTCACTTTGTTCTTTGGAAGCGTGTGGGTCTTGGGTTGATGATGGTTCCACTTGTGTGGAACATTGTCCTTCTCCTTCGGCCACAAGGGGTTCCTCAATGGGTAGGATATAGCCAACACACATTCTTCTTATGGCTTGAGGAGGAATTTCATCACCTACATCACAAGTACCACTTTGCTCCACTTGGGAGCCGTTATTCTCATCAAACTCCACGTTACACGTCTCCTCAATGAGTCCATTGGACTTGTTGAGGACACGGTAAGCATGAGAGTTTGTAGCATAACCAACAAATATGCCCTCATGAGCTCTAGACTCAAATTTAGACAAACGAGCACCTTTCTTGAGGATGAAACACTTACACCCGAACACCCGTAAGTACTTGAGATTGGGCTTGTTACTGGTAAGAATCTCATACGGAGTCTTGTTCAAGCCTTTGCGGAGATGGAGCCGATTGGATGCATGACACACGGTGTTGATGGCTTCAGCCCAAAAGTTGTATGGAGACTTGAATTCTGCCATCATGGTCCTTGTCGCGTCCATAAATGTCCGCTTCTTTCTCTCTGCTACACCATTTTGTTGAGGGGTATAAGGTGCGGCATATTGATGTTTGATCCCCTCATCACTAAGAAACTCATCCAAGGTGTAGTTCTTGAACTCGGTGCCATTGTCACTACGGATCATCAAGATCTTTGCAGCATGTTGACGTTGAGCTTCATTTGCAAAGTTGATGACGATTTGTTGGGTCTCACTCTTCTTCTTGAAGAAATATACCCATGTGTATCTTGAATAATCATCTACAATCACCAAGCAATACTTTCTGCCCCCAAGACTATCAAAGGATGGAGGCCCAAAGAGATCCATGTGAAGGAGCTCTAACAGTCTTATTGAGTAGATGATAGTCGTGGGAGGGTGTGCCGTCTCATGTAACTTTCCTTCAATACAAGCACTGAAAGCACGATCTTTGGCAACGCTAACATTTGTTAGTCCACGGACATGGTCCCCCTTGAGAAGACTTTGCAAAGATCTCATATTGACATGGGCTAACCGGCGATGCCAAAGCCATCCCACATCAACTTTAGCCATTAGGCATGTCGCTGTCTTAGTGGGTTTCTAAGAGAAGTAAACCACATACAGACCGTTCTCGACATGTCCAACATAGGCTAGTTTAAGAGTCTTTCTCCACAAGAGGGCCACAGTATCAATATCAAAGAATGTGGCAAAACCTATGAGTGCAAGTTGACGAACATAAACTAAGTTGTATGCAAGGGACTCAACAAGCATGACTTTCTCGATCGTGAGATCATGAGAAACAACAACCTTGCCAAGCCCCAATACCTTATAAGATGACGCATCACCCCATTCGATGTTGGTGGCCATTGATGAACCTTGAAGCACGTCCACCACCAAGTATTTGCTTCCGGTCATATGATTTGTGGCTCCACTATCGAGCAACCATGATCCCCCACCGGAAGCAAACTCCTACATGAGATCAATGCTTGGATTTAGGTACCCATTTGGTAATGGGTCCTTTGAGGTTAGTAACAAGGGTCTTAGGAACCCAAATAGACCATTCAATGTACTCATAAGAAGAACCAACAAATTTAGCAAAGACATGACCATCACTAGCATGACATAAAACATAGGAAGGATTAAAGTCGCCGACTATGTTTGATGGCATGGTGGGGTTTTTCTTGACTCCACCACTTTTCACATCGTTCTTCTTCTTAGAGGCACCCTCTCCCTCTCTCACAAAGGTTTGTTTGAGAGGAGGAGGTTGCTTGGTCTTGTTGTTCTTCTTCTTCTTGGGCTTGGGAGCAAACCCAATTCCTTCCTTTGCCGCAACTTCCTTTTGATTGCTCAAAAGATCGTTGATGTTCTTCCCACCTTGTATACATGACACAAGGCCTTTCTCAAGCTGCTTCTTCAGCTTGGCATTCTCTTCAACATGATGCACATGCTCGCAACATGGGTTAGTAGCATTTGCATTATCAATCAACACCATGCGAGGAAAGATAGGTTTCTCCTTGGTTAGCGAAACTTGAAGTTGATCATGAGACTCCTTGAGAGAAGCATGTACACCTTTCAAGGCCTTGTGAGCCTTGTCAAGCGTAACAAACTCCTCCTTGAGTCTATCATGGTCAACCACAAGCTTTGCCTTCTCGGAACTAATCACACGAGAGACAACTAAAGCATGATCAAGATCTTTCCTTAATTTAGCATGATCATCGTTGTGTGACTCCTCAAGATCCAAACGAAGACCACGCTCTTCCTCTAGAGCATTAGAGAGATCCGATATCTCATCGGCATAATCTCGACTATGACCTTCCATTTTAGAAATGGTCTCCTCGTGAGCCTCGATCATGTCATTGGCCTCACCGAGTTGTTCCAAGAGAGCAACGAAGTGCTTCTTGGGTTTGCCCTTGAGTTTGCTCATAAACAACTCAAATTCATTCTCTTCCTCTTCTACCACCTCACTCTCATCAATACAATCCGTCAATGAAGGATTAGAGGTGATGGTAGTGTTGATGTTTGGAGTTACCTTGTTGGTGGCCTTGGCCATGAGACATTTGGCGGTGATGTTCTCATTTGGTGAGTCGAAGAGAGATGATGTGGAGTAGTAGCAATAGCAATGGTGGCCATGGTGACCATCTCATCATCTTCATCATCATCATCATCATCATCATCATCATCATCATCATCATCATCATCAACATATTCTTCTTGGGCCACCAACCCTTTGGGAGGGGTCTTCTTGTTGAGGTTGTTCTTGTTGGGATAAGACTTGGCCTTGTCCTTCCGGATAAGCTTGCCTCCATAGTCTTCTTTTTTCTCATATGGGCAATCTACAACAAAGTGGCTCACATTACCATAGTTGAAGCACGTCCCCACTCATTGCTTGCCCTTGTTTCCACTTGAGTTGTTCTTGTAGAAGTTGGGCCTTGAGTTCTTCTTATTGCCCCAAAATTGCTGTGATGCAAGAGCCATGTGCTCATGATAGGCATATTTGGTGTCCTCGGGGCAACTCTCATCGTCATCCTCTTCCTCCTCTTCTTCCACACAAGCCTTGGCCTTCATGGCAAGGTTGGGCTTCTTTGATAGTTGAGCTCTTAAAACCGCATTGTCCAAGATCCTCATGGCAACGAACTCATCCAACACTTCACTTGATGACAAGGTGTGGAAGTCCGGTCTTTGGCGAATGACGAAGGACATGGCCTTGTGGTAAGGCATCATGGCCTTGAGAAACTTGCGCTTTATCCAATTGTCATCCGTGTCCTTGCTCCCATGATCTCAAAGTGAAACCGCAAGAGTGGTTAATCTCCGATAAAGTTCACGGGGATCTTCATCTTCGATCATAGCAAACTCATCGGCTTCATCTTGCGCAACTTCATAGTTTGAGTGTTGAATGCTTGCGCTTCCCTTGTACATGGAACCAACATGCTCCCATGCTTCCTTGGCTACGGTGAAGGGTCGAAGATGTGCGATGTCTTTGGGAGGGATAGCATCTTGAAGTATGCAAAGAACGGACTCGTTGAATTGATGATCCACAGCTTCTCTCGGAGTTAAGTTGTCGGGATCATGTGGGTAGAAACCTTGCTCAATGATTCTCCAAAGATTAGTACAACAATGATTTAAATGATGTCTAAAGCGAAACATCCAAGTAGCAAAATCAGAATTTTTCACAAACTTAGGAGGAGGACCAACGGAATTTAAATGCGGAGTTGGAACGGGTCCTCCATAGTGGGTAGGAGGAGCGGAGTGGGCAAAAATCCCACTCCCATTCTTAGTAACCGGGACTTGCTCACTACTAGCTTCTCCCTTGTCGGGACTAGCCTCAGACACGATGGTAGCGGGACGAACTACTTCCAACGGTGTGGTGGATAATTTAAGTCCCTCGAGTAATTCCTTAAACATGCCTTTGACCTCGGTCGCTAGTGATTCTTTCAATGTGACCATCGCCACATTGAACTCCTCACGAGAGACCGAGGCTCCCCCATCGGACGTAGGCAAGGACGGAGTTCCACCGGAGTGTCCCTCCGTCTCGACTACGTTGTCACCCATACTCTTTGGACGGTAAAGTCCTTATAAAGAGACGAGGCTCTGATACCAATTGAAAGGATCGATATGGTTGACTAGAGGGGGGTGAATAGGCAACTAACAATTTTTAGCTTTTCTTAACCAATTTGAATTAAGCAACAAAGTAAGTTGTCTAGATATGCAACTAGATGGACAATTTATAGGAAGCAATAATAACAACCACACAAGCAAGCAAGCTAAGGTAAACAAATAAAGCTTGCACAAGTAAAGGAAAGAAATAACCAGAAGTGGAGCCGGTGAAGACGATGATGTGTTACCGAAGTTCCTTCCCTTTGAGAGGAAGTACGTCTCTGTTGGAGCGGTGTGGAGGCACAATGCTCCCCAAGAAGCCACTAGGTCCACCGTATTCTCCTCACACCCTCACACAATGCAAGGTGCCATGATTCCACTAGTGGTGCCCTTGAAGGCGGCGACCGAACCTTTACAAACAAGGTTGGGGCAATCTCCACAACCGAATTGGAGGCTCCCAACGACACCACGAAGCTTCACCACAATGGAATATGGCTCCGAGGTGACCTCAGCCGTCTAGGGTGCTCAAACACCCAAGAGTAACAAGATCCGCAAGGGATTAGTGGGGGGAATCAAATATCTCTTGGTGGAAGTGTAGATCGATGCCTTCTCAAGCAATCCCGAGGAAATCAACAAGTTTGATTGGCTAGGGAGAGAGATCGGGCGGAAATGGAGCTTTGAGCAACAATGGAGCTTTGGGGAGGAAGAGGTAAGTCATCTTGGAGAAGAAGACCCCCTATATATAGTGGAGGGACAAATCCAACCGTTATCCCCGAAATCTGCCCGCAGAGCGCGGTACTACCGCACATAAGTTGCGGTACTACCGCATGCCCCAGCGGTACTACCGCTCTGGGCGCGGTACAAACCAGTACTAGCCCTATTGTGTTAAAACACCGGGCAGTAGTACTGCCGGAGCGATACTACCGCACGTCCTTGCGGTACTACCGCAAGGCAGGGTCAGACTGACCGAGGAGAAGCGCGGACTAAATAAAATACATCCGCAGAGTTACGGTCGTTGCAAAAACTCGACACGGTACTACCGCTTGCACGAAGCGATACTACCGCGTAGGACACGGAAGTAAAAAATTACTTCCGCACCTACTACCGTACTAGCTACAACGCTGGGCCGGTCACACGGTACTACCGTATCCATGGCACGGTACTACCGCATAGTGCGGTACTACCGCAGCCCTGAAGCGGTACTACCGTGTGGCCGTGCGGTACTACCGCATACTTTGAGCGGTACTACCGCATGCCAAGCAGTGGTAGTAGTAGGATGCCACTGTTTTTGTACCGACAAGGAAAATAGCCGGAGCTCCAGAGAAGCAAAGGAAAGGTGGTGCGAATGAATAGACGTGTACGTGTTGATTCCACCCAAACCTTTCCGAAGCGGACCCCCTCTTAATAGTACAGCTTTCCTATGACTCAATTCCACCGAAAAGAAACAAAAGGAAAAACTATCTTCCATAGGTTCCGAGGTTCTGAGGGGCACTTAATCGTCTTGTCCTAGGTGAGATATATCTGAAAAGCTCAGTGCACACGATTAGTCCGCAAAAGCATTGTCATCAACCACCAAAACTACTTAGGGAGAAATATGCCCTTACAATGGGCTCACTTCAAATATATTTCTATGTGGTTTATTGAAGCAATTTTAGTAGCTATGAACATGCCACAAAAAGGCCACAAAGCTTAAATACTACTAAGATCCCACGACTAATTAAATGAAAAGAGCTTAGCTACAAGAAGTTAATAACCTATGCATTGAGGAGTTTGATTGTTAAACCCTTTAATATGCTTAGCACCTTATCTAAGCATCATGCATTGGAACAAACGTAATATGCCTATTTGGCATTGCGTTAGTATACATGTTACTCCTAGTACGACTAGTCTTACAATATCTATAAGTCACCTTGATTTATAAACATATACGTACGTGGGAATTATGCCACCAAGTCTTTCCATTCTTTTTGACAGAGGTGTTCCGCCTTTTTCATTGCAACTATAGCAAGGAACAGAAAAGTTAAACAAAAAGCATCCACAGAACAACCATCTTGGCTTTTTTTACAGGGTTAAGAGAGTTTTATTTGAGAAGTTATAGGAGTAATATTCATTAGCCGAGTTTCTTTCTAAGATACTAGTTGGTTCAACCTAGTCACAAGCACGCGTTTTCCTTCAATTGCAGGTACCTGACATGGATCTAGATGTTAGCTTTGGATTAGTTCTCTCAAGTCCTGGATATCAGTTACAAGGGTTTGGAGTAGTAGCAAGAAGGGGATTTGATGGATAATGCTTTGGGCCAGGGTTAGGCGACTCGGGGGCGGGGCGGCCACCGCCACCGATGAATCCACCTTTCATCATGCATGATGGCGTTGTCGCTGCACCACCCGACGACAACAGGGTGACCTTGTTGCGGCGCAGGTCGCCCGTGTATGAGAGGAAGATGGTGATTGTATGGACGTCGTCGGATAGAACCAAATGATAAGAGGAGTCGTGAACTTGGACGACACATAACTGTGGCACGTCCCTGTTCTGGACTCTGACCCGAGAAGGAATCCACCAGGGCATTGCGGGTATAATTTCCACCATAGGGATCCTCAGAGGAGGCACAAAGCCATCGTTGAACCACCATATCACAAGGCCCTCATGATCCGTCGAACTGCAAAAATCATGGAAAAACCTATCGATCTGGTTGCCGCCCATCCGAAGCCAATGAACGATGATGCCAAGATGCTCATGCTCGTGGAAGATTTGGTCTGTGACGTGGTGAGGGTGGCTGGAGGGCACACGGTGACACAATGGGAGGCGGCACAGGAAGGAGAGGAGATGCACACGACAACCATTGATACATCGAAGGATTTTGTGGAAGGAGAGGCTTCAGGGGAAGAGGACGACCTCGCTACACTTAATCTGGAGAGCCAAGGGTTGTGAAGGAGCAAGAGCATCCATGGACAATGATAGTGATTATCCCCAGGTGCAAGTAATTGTTGTGGTAGCACTTTCCAAAAATGAAGGTGATAAGTACGGATTATTGAACCTACAAGGAACTAAAGGTATCATTAGTGTTCTCTCGAGTCCTATCTGTCACTGATATGATCCTAGGTACACCAAACATTTTCTTTATCTAGAAACAAGAAATAAATCTACTTTGCGGGTATAGTTGACCGCATGGCCTGAAATAAATCTAGGAAAATGCGGGCACTAGTGTTAAATCTAGGACTTGAACAACGGTGGGTTGAAGATACCACTGTCTTTCTAACCATCCAATAACATATTGGTTCACGAAACATGCATGTTGAGATGTAGCAGGATGACTCTCCTAGGTATGAAGTAGTGTAGATTACTCTCTTATGTCTATAGAATTCTGAAACATTATTGAAAATACATAAAAATATATTTTATTTGAGTACTAGAAATGTTTTAAAATCGTGACTTAAAAGTTTAAACATTTTTAGAGATCTATGAACAATTTCATTTCAGTAATAATTTATTTGATTTTCTGAAATACTTTTTTTACTAAATATAACATTTTCCCGAAATAAAGGAAGACCATGTCGAATTCTGCTAAAAAAAAGCCTGATCACTTATTAGGCTGGCCCACTCGGCACGAAACGCGCGTCTGGGCACATTAATGATGGTGGATCCTATTTGACGCTCGTGAGCGTCCAAACGTCCGGGCTTCACTGTAGACGCTCCGAGTTGCGCCGGCCCAGATACGCATCGCTGTTTTTTCGGTTTCTGTTTCTTTTTGTTTTATGTTTCCCTTTCTGTTTCTTTTATTTTCTTTTTTACTTTGTTCTCTTTCCAGATTTTTGTTCTATCATTAGAACAAATATATAAATTCCAACAAATTTTTTATACAAAACTGTTCAATGTAAATTTAAATATTGTTCAACGCATATCACAAAATGTTAAATGTGTATTTAATAATTGTCCAGCACATAGTACAAAAATGTTCAATATATATTGTAGAAAATTTTCAACCTGTATTTAAGTATTGTTTAGCGTATATCACAAAAATGTTCAATTTGTATTTAGAAATTGTTCAGCATATATAAAAATGTTCAATATTTTTTTTACAAAAAATTAACGTATATACAAAATCAATAGACGTTCGGAATTTCAAAATTTTGTTCTTGTTTTCAATAATTGTTCAGGTTTTTAATTTTTGTTTGAATTTCAATATTTATTCATTATTTTAAAATATATTTAAGGAAACTCATTCACATTTGTTTGCAAGAATTGTTTGAAATTTTGAACGAAAAAAACAGATTTGTCGTTGTACATTGTACTTTAAGGTTTGCGCTGCAAATGTGCCATACCCAGGAGCTAGGTCAGGGTGTTGGCGTCGTTGCTACTAAGCACGAGGTCGCGTGTTCGACACTGTCATGTGCGCTTTTCTTTTTCGAGTCATTTTTACTATCGCTCGTTGCCTGGTTATGGGCTGGCCCGTTTGCCCGAGCTTTTGAGCGAAAGCTCTACCGTTGGCAACCCACGAGCGTCCAATAGGATCTCTCATTAATGATCTCATATGCAAAAAAATAGGTTATCCGGGGTCTTTGATCGTCCTATCAGGAGTAACGGACCCGGCCACCCTGGATATATTAGCTTGCCGTGGAGCGCTGGCCTCAGCAAAAGATCTATGCTGTAAAGTTCATTATTATATGTGATAGCAAGAATGTAGTAGGCGATATCAAGGAAGGAGAGGAGCCTATTCGGCAATTGTCAAAGAGTTCAATTTCAGAGCTAGTGTTCTGATAGTTGTCTAGTAATTTTCGAAGGTAGAGCATCAAATAGTGAAGCTCGCAATCTTGCCAAACACTCTGCTATGCTTGATCAGGGTCGTCATCTGTGGCTTATTCATCCTCATGACCAACATGTATTTATGTGAACATTCATATTTATCAATATAGTGTTGGCAAAAAAATATGCAAAAGGCAAGCTTTCTAAAAAGAACATGCAGAAAGAAGGTGATTTGAATGGCCAAGTATCCAACGTGGTTTCCGCACGGGCACATTAGTTTTTGCCAAAAGTTCAAGGTGATTTCACATGCAGAAAGCAGGCGAAAAAAGGTGAAGGAGCCACAAGTGGCATATTCGATACATGAAAAAAGAGAACTTTCAGAAAATCATCGCTAGAGAAGAAAACATTCGCGGCAGCGGAGACAAATATGATCGTTCCAACCTTGCGCCAGTGTTATGGTGTGGTGTCATTCTGTCTCTTCCGAGAAAACAAAGGTCAAGGCCTGCATTGTGATGCACGGCGTCTCAAGTTGCATATTCTGACTTTGATACGCGGCGAGATATTTCACACGCCATAAAGTAGTGGCACAGCTTTGACCAGTACTGACGTAGAGCTCGTTTTCACGTCGCGCTCCTTGGAGCTAGCAAAGCGTCTCCAAACAGGTTCCTCACAAAATCTATCTGTTCGATGATGTCGCAGCATGTACCAACCCCCAATCAATCTATCATCAAGCTGTACCCGTTGTACAGGCTACCGATGAGCTGTCAAATAAGTATATAACGTGCCCCAGCACATGTTGCTAATTTCGGTTGTGCCTTCTTCTCTCTCGCCTTTCTTTCTTTTTTCCAAGAAAACTTCTTATCTATTCATAGTCAATCATAACAGCACAACAAATATGTAATGAAAAATTACATTCAGATCCGCAGACCACCTAACAACAACTACAAGCACTGAAGCTAGTCGAATGCGTGCAACCTTCATTGCCCCTTCATCGCACGGACTCGGACAAAACTTGTTGTGGTAGACAATCGGGAAGTCGTCATGCTAAGGGCCCATAGAACCAGTGCACCAGAACAAAAACCGCCACCGATGAAGCGAAGTGTAGATCAGAAGGATCCAACTAAAGACCCTCAAACGTAGACGGATGAAGATCGGATATGAGCAAATCCACCGTAGACAACCACCGACCGAATACAACAAGATCCGTTGGCGACACACATCCACACATCCTCCAACGATGCTAAGCATCATCGTAATGGTGGCTAGGTGAGGAGATCCTTATTCCATTTTCAGGGAGCCGCCGCTGTATCGCCTTCCTGAGTAGGACACAGACCCTAACAAAATTCAAAGAAACATCTAAAAATGAAGCCCTCCCGCCGGCAAGGACCGGTATCCACCGCACCCCATGGTCCTAAGGCTATAGGAGGCGAGGTAGATCGGTGGCACTGCCGGTGGAAGGCGGAAACCCTAGCCGCATGTTTGTTGCATTGTACGATTAAAGAGTTAGATGAGACTTCTCTCTCAGTACTCCCGGCAAAAGTTTGATTTCTCTTAGAATTAAAAGAATGGGGCAAAGAAAGAAGAGTAGTGGGGAGATCATGAAAGCTACACTTGTTGCTGTGGTTGGACTTGGAGGATTTGTTTTTGACTATGACATGGTCGATGGTGCATGAGTTATCCACTGGATAAACATGACGATAGAGAGGTTTCATCAGATATATACCAGAATTAAGGAATACAGATTCTCTGACTTACACAGCCGTAGCCTTGCTTCTCAGCCATCGGACTGAAAAGAACAAAGGGCGGGATCGACTGGGGTTGTAGCAAACCACTATTATGGAATTTAAGATAAACATTTACTTTTCGAAAATGCCATTTGGAGGCCGAGGTCCATGGAGCCCTCCAATAGCATTTTTTAAATTTCATCAAAATTAGATTTAAAAAAACTATGAAAATAAACACGCATATACATGAAGGCATAATGTACATGTGTGTAAATTTTCAGGACAAAATACGTTGAAATGAGCGTTGTGAAAAAAAAATCCAAGCCGTTTCAACACATGATAATATTCATCCTCAAAGTCAATGAATTTGTTTTTTTTTTTGCACAGCTCGCATTTCAAAGTATTTTATCCTGAAATTTTACACACATATATTTCATCTTTGTCTACTTGCATTTTTTTCAGATTTTTTGAAACCAAAAAGTTTAAATTTTGAATTTTTTTAAGTAAAGGGCTCCATGGAGCTCGGCCATCAAAATGCCTCAGTATGTACTTTTGTCTAATCTATCTATTAAGATACTAAGCACCCTAGATTTGAAGTTTTCATGTGCGTCCGGGGTTGTTGGGTCGCAGGGGGCCTGCTGGTAAGGGGGGGTGTCGTTTGTGAGGGGTTATGTTGATTTTATATTTTCTTCTCTTTTTCATTTTTTATTTTCCTTTTCCCATTTTAAGACATGAACACTTAAAACAATTCTGAGTGTTTATTAAATCAGAACTTTTTAAAATTCATGAATATTCTTAAAGCTCTTAAAAATGTAAAGTATAAATATTTTCTAATTTTTTGAACTTTGTTTCAAATTTTTGAATAGTTTTGAAATGCATTAATATTTTATAAATTCCCCAACATTATTTAATTCATGGTTTTTAAATGTAACTTTTCTAAAATCCAATGATTTTAAAAAATCCTTGAAATATTTTATTTAAAGAACTTCTCAAAAAATGATAGCCAACTTTTTATAATACATCAACAGAGCGAACGGAAAAAATGCGAAGTGAGCAACTGGAGTAGGGAGCCGATCTAAGCGAGCGGATGAGCCAGCCCATGTTAAAGTTATAGTAGCAAGTCCACGACTTCAACGTGGAATAGGAACTCCCATGGGGCTCACATGATCACCATCGGGTGATACCAAGGCCAAAATGTATAAGAACACAACAACTACGCACCAACCCCACTCTTCCCTCATAACAAATATGCTCCCTGGAAGCACCCCAACACACACAGGAAAAAAACACCACTGGAACATAACTAAAACTCAAGTCAACATAAATAAAATCAAAATAAAACAATCATATGCAATAACCCGCTGGAGAAAAGGGACAATCCCATGAATAAAGTATGGTGTGGTGAAGCGTGCGTTAGCCTCTAGTATATATATAATGCAAAGAAGACCCACACACACACAAATAGACATGCACACTGGATGAGCATGTATTTAAATCACACACAATTTTTATGAGGATAGATGGGTGAATATTAAAAAACTTATTAAACGAGACAATGTATTTTTTGCGAGATTTTTTTTCCTATCTATTCATCATTTATCATGGCAGTACAAAAAACGCGAGAAGTAACGAATATTACATCTAGGTACATAGACCATCTAGCGATGACTACAAGCATTGGAACGAGGCCAATGCGCGTCGTTGTCATTGCCGCTCTCTCGGAAATGCTTACTGGGACATAGCCTTCGGTACGAGTTGAAGGGAAGAGGTTTGATTGCCAAAGCCGGGCAAAATTTGTTGTAGTAGACAGCCGGGAAATTGTTGTGCTAAGACATCACAAGACCAGCACACCAGAACATGAACCGCCGCCAATGAAGAGAAGCGTAGGTCAGAAGGACCCAACTTATAGATACAAGTACAAAGATTCAATCCAAGGGGATTCACCGAGTACCAACGACATTTGAATCTCATGAGATCTGTTAGAGACACACCTTCATGGGTCCTCCGATGACGCTAGACGCACCGCTGGGGCGGGGTTATTTGGGAAGAACCTTATTCCATCTTTAGGGATCCGCCGCCACACCTTCGTGAGCAGGGCGCAAACCCTAATCGAACTAAAAAAAACCCTAAAATAGAGCAGGAATCCATCCCCCGCAGTCGACAAGGGCCGAGGTTCATCGGACGTCCATGACCTTAAGGTCACTGAAGACGTGGTGTATTGCTGATGATGCCGATGGGAAGCAGACGAAACCTTGTTCACTTGGTCACGAGAAGAAGGGATGCACGTGTGGTGCATATACACGTACTATGATGATTGTACGCGACAATATATCTTGTAATTCATTGTCTCAAGTCATCCTATCCCCGGCGCCTAGTTTTGGCACCCAAAGGCGAGGGTGGACATTTATCTTTGAGTTTGTGGGGAGTCTTACTCCAGTTTGTTTGGTTTTGGTTCCCTCATATCGTTCTTCCTAGAGGTTGACATGAAGGCATGGTACAATAAGTACATTTTTCTTTGTCTTCATCATGGTGGCGCTAGTTCCAGTGTCTTCACAGGGTGCATGAGGGTTGGTTTTTGTCGACCCGATGCGGCGGGTTATAGTGGACAGTTGGTAGTCAAGATGCTTACATCTTGATTCATATTGGCCCCAATACATGGTCTCAGCAATACGACCATGTGACAACGCTTTTAGCGTCGACACTACAAGAAAAAGACACATCCACTACATTTTGGCATGAGAAATATTTTTTGTCATGGAAGTGACACTCCTATGACAATAATGGTGACAAAACATGTATCATAATGGATGTGATGGACACCTACTTCTATGACCAAAAAAGTGATTTTTGTCCTAGGTGAGCCGGTGGCGCACATGTATAACGTTCTTTGGGCCTTCAATGACATAAAAATGTGGTAGAAGTGAGAGCGAGAAATTTGTGGGAATTTCTCCAGCACACATGATATACGGAAGGGGTAGTTTGCGCGAAGGCCCGAGCAATGCGGGGTAGTTTTCACGATCTCGTATGCACGCGTGTGTAAGCGAGCCTTCACCTAACTAAAACCGAGAGGTCGATGCTCATACGTGTGTGGTAGTTGCAGACCCACGATCGATCGATCGAGGCTCTGACGCGGTTGTAGCTAGCTAGGAGGCCCCCATTGCATGTGTGAGCTCCACCTGTGCATTATAGAGAACCCGGTCGATTGATAGATATAAGTACCTCGCTAGCCTATAGTTGTACGTGGTGCATGATAGTTGTAGAGAAGCATGCATATGCAGGAGTCATTGTAACCACTAGATGACCCGTTGGCGCAAGGGGCGAGAGTAAGGCAAGTACTGAAAGAGTGAACATAAATATATTTAGGGGCGGATTGGAACACATGGATTATTCATGACACATAGTGTTCTAAGAAGCTTACGATAGAATATTTACAATGCTATTAGGAAGGAATGTAGATAGGGAGAGATAGATCTCATAGGCGTTTTGAAGTGATGAACATTAGTCAGTGTGATTGGTGGATCATCGGCACTGAAAACTTATTCAGGCAATTGTTCATAGATGTTGTGGTTGAATGTTTTCATTGTTCATAGCAGAAATTACTTCAACATCATCATCCAGGCAGGAAATAGCATACGACAATTTAGGGGCTCAGGCCAACGCTACATCTACAATTTATTTGCAAAGGAAAAAGAAACTGAATGTGTCTTGAATAAAGCATAAGTATTCACATACGTACTAACAAAGCACAGTCACTTTGTGGCATCAGAACTGTTCCGTCAAATCTTGTATATGAAAAATGTGTTGTATACTAAGAAAATAGACGATCGATACCGACAAAACAGGCAATGAGAAGTGATTTACCTGGGCTCTGTATCCATAGATGACCCGGTGCGCCAAATGGCGCAGAAACCCATTTGAAACCATGTTCGTGTTGAGAAATATTTGCCTTTTTTAGTAACTTTATGTTTGATCAAGGATAGAGACAATGTCAAACCCGAAGTGTTTTGAACGTGTATTTGGACAATGTGCCATTTGGCTCTATGTTACCCAAGTAAGGTGCAAGGTCCAAATTCAAGCATCAAGGGTAATGATTCTAAACCTTTTGTAACAGAAACCTTTGCATTTCTTAGTAACTTCAGAGTTTTTTAGTAACTTCGAGTTTTAGCAAGCACCGAGGGTAATAATTCTAAACCTTTTACATGAAAAATTAAGGAGTACCTATGTTCAAACTATATACTTTAGCATGTGAAACTAATTCAAACTGTGCAAGTTGAAATATTTAGAAACCGATCATAAAATTGCCGGCTCCACTCTACTGCAACATGAGGGCCGGCTTGCTGCACCTTCCCCACATTATTGGCCAGAAGGTACTTTAAAATTTTCAGTTGTCTACATTAGTATTTCTTAGACACCATATAGGAGATGAGAGAATAGTAAAAAAAATGTTAAATGAAAACTATGTACCTTACCTATCTAATGCTTATGAAAACCGCAATCTTGAAAGAGGAAAACAACATTAGAAATCTTAATGTTTCTGGTCCTGAATAGTGTATTCGTCTAAATATGTAGTTGATCACCCGGTGCAAAGTAAAAAACTTCTCATGATATACCGCTGGGAACCTAAAAGCAAGTGATCACACATACGGCGAGCAGCAGCCCATAGTGATGGCCGGCTCCATTCGACCATGACACGAGCAACGCCGGAGCTCCGGCCTGGCTGCTCCTTCTCCATGCCCGTCCTACTCCCCTGCTTCTCCACACCAAGCATGCACCAGACAGGCTCTCTAATGGCGACGACCTGCGCCCGATCCAGAATCCTTGCTGCACAAGGAAATAGATGACCCGAAGCAGTCCAATAATTAGTAGTATCAGAGATCTCATATGTAGCGCATTCAGAAATATAACGGTTTACATTCCGGTCAATGGCAGCATGAAGTCCAAAAGCATCAAGTGAAGCAAGAAGAAAGGTTTAAAGATAGTTCAAGGTAAAGAAAATCCTTAGGGTTATTTACAACAATTTATTTAGGTTGCTTTCATAAAGCATAGTGCGACACCATCCAGTTAACAACATGAAGTGGATGGCCGTCTCAATTCCTTGCTTCACGCGATGAGCAAATCTGTATAAAAATACACAATGCTAGTTACTGCATGGACACAATGTGTTGGAAAGTTGACCGAAAACGGTAATTATATTACTTTATCATAGGTTATGAGAGTAATCAATGCATATTCCATCGGTACCAAAGATTAGCTAAAATAACTATTTTCTAAGAAACAAATGAACAATCTATCTGGTGTAGATATATACTATAGATGCATTGTTTTCAGCAAACCAATTAGCTTTACACTTAGAGCCCAGCTCAGAATAAAAAGGGGGACTTATAATGAGAAAGGAGGGAATTTTATAAGCATTTTAATCTCTACATCATAGACTCTTTGTGAATCTGGACCATTATTAATAATTTAACATGTCATGACCTATTTTGTTCTCATGTCAATGGAAAGAAACACCTACTCACACATGTAAAAAGGCTAAAGCTACCACTGAACCAAAGCTATGAAGAAACCTCAATTCTAATGATGTGTGAAAAAACCTTTTGTCAGAACAAACCAAGCCTATGCAAAACTGTCATGCAAATTACAGAATAAACTTAGTAACACAACTCCACTGAAAAAAAACTTAGTAACACAACTATTTGTTTGTTTGATGGCAAATTTTAATTCTACGAACGAAAGCAAAATGCTAAGAGACTTATCAAGGGATACCTGAATTTCATTGGCGTGTGCAATTTCTAGGAGTAAAGAACTATGTTGCTCACATTCATATACATCTTCTAATCAAGAATAGCCTACAAAAGTGCATGCTAATTAAGATGTAGTCTGAAGAAAACAATTATAAGTATGCCCAAACCAGAAAATCAATGTAATATCTTGTAAAACAAATATCAAAGTCATGCCCAATTTCACCTTTTAGGGATTAGAGCAAGATTCAGAAATAGAACCAACCTTATTAAATGCTCTCTGCTCTGAACCAAAGTTTCAGAATGATTCTGAAAGTACAAATGCCTAGAGGCTTCTTGATGTAAATTTGGAACAAATATGAATCCAATGTATGGAGAAATAAGACAGAGGCCAATTTTTTTTTGCTACTAAGCTGTATCTTGTATGAAACTGCACCCAGATACAATTGGTATCAAACAATTTGGTTCCAGGTATTAAAAGGAAAAGGTAACCTCCTTATTTTTCAGGTAATATCAAATATGTGGGTCTACAGAAGATTTAATAGACCTACAGAGTTAGTTTCTGAGCTACCAATTTAAATAATTTAATGAGAAAGCTAATCCCACGACCAAAGTGTGTCTGTATGTTGTGCTAACTACACTTTAAGGCTTGAAGAAAATGTACATATATGTTAGGCGACGTAACAATGTGATGGTTGTATGCATCGATTGATGCAGAGGCCGGGGGTTTTAACCTCCTTTTCCAAGAAAAAATGTGAGCCATTCATTCAGTAAAAAATTGCAACCAAGTATAGAACCGGCAAATTAAACAATATTTGGATCCATCCTCTAAGAATTGCTATTAATCAAACATCATACCTTGCGTCGTTGGCATAAGTTGATGGCAAGCTAGGACAGCAAATAAAAATAGATCCGCTAGTTCTAGTAATTCTACCAGACACCTGCATGGAGAAAACATGGCATCAGAGGTTAACGATCAAACACGTGGCAAGCATCAAGCAAGGCCATCAACCATTTAAGTAATAATACAGGAAAAGAACCACCATATATGTGAAGGAGCGAGCTTTTGTGAAATAGAACATCGCTGAGGCAAGTTGGCTAATGCATTTCAATTAGGATAGGATAGGAGTGACAATTAGTACTTAGAAGCTCTCTTGCTCCTCTTAAGAACTTAAAAGGTTCTTTCTTTTATTTTCTCGACAATACGTGTTGGGAGACCAGCTCATGAACAGAAAGCATTCCAGCGAGGATGTACATACTTAATATGGTTTGGCTCATAACATAGTTTAAATTCGTTGTCTCAATAGTGCTTCACATTAATTTTGGTAGAAACATATTTCACATTAATTTTAATTAAGAGGAGCAGGGGCATTTCCTCAATGAGATGGCAGATGCAAGCAATTGTGATCAGCAGAAAATGCTAAATCGTCAGGGTGCCGACGACATAGATCAATGGAATAAATGCTCACAAATGAAATGACAGTGAAGGGGATATGAATCTTGACTCTGGGTTGAACAAAATAAATGGGATAAGCTTACCTTGCCACAGAGACGACTGACGCCCAACTTCAAGAAAAAAGGCGAGTACGCCAAGCAAAATCTGCAAGGGAAATCTTAATTCACACATGGTACCACCTGGACATAGCAAGATATAATCCGGATGTCTAAAATGCACCTCACCTGCTGGAATCACCCTCGCCTCAATGAAAGAAACATAGCCCAGTTTGACCCTGAATATGAAGTAAAAAGACATAATGAGACATGCCGAACCTGAAATGAATGAATGAATTGTCTGAACCTACACTGGATAGCTCATGTCTTGATTGTCGCTCACGCTCTTGTCCAGCTTGCTACACCGTGCGCAGTGCTCACTGGCGCTCGCCATCTCCCAGCCGGCGAGCCTTCTTACTAATGCATCGATTACATGTATGAATTTTTCTCCAATTCCACAGATACAAAGAAGGCATTGCAGTGATACAATTTTCCAAACTCATGGCATGATTCGAGACGATATAGAAATGGGGAAAAAGTACAGTAGTGAAAAGGGAAGCTGTCTCCATTGTTGGTATAGGCATAATAATGAAAAAGCTTATTATATTAAGCCTACTTAATTTGACCATAGTATGTAACCAGTAGTAGTTCTCTCCAGAAAACAGGGAGGCACACTTTCTTCAGGTCTAATTTCCACAAATCAGTTCTTAGTAATTACAGGATGGCAGCTGCTAACTTAAGTAAAACCAAGCATGTATGTGCTTTAACTATTCATAACTGCCAGTAAACTAAGCAACTAAGTACGCTTAGCAAAATGTACAATTAATGCTCAAGGTTTGCTAGGGAGACAAACACAAGGGACAGAGGATGTACAATTGAAACCTGTTGAAGTTTGCTCTGGTAATCCTCTCAAGGACCAACCGAAAAACATAATCAGCTAACCTTTGTGCCTCCTCCATGTCAAGCTTTCCACCTATACTTGATAGGCACCTAAAAAGATGGATTTGACATCAGCCATAAATCACAAGTCCTAGGCAAAGAAAGATAATTCCTACTACAAAACAAACCAGTGTTCTCAAATTAAATTTGGTAAGGAAGCATGAGGCAGTTGAGCAGTGACAGCACCATACCTCCATGTACCTCATTCTTTGTGACCAATCGCAGATTACCAAGAAGCCATTGCTGCTTGGATAATCTGCATACCACCCTACTGTATAACATAAAACAAATCAGCGTGGGCATTAAATATTTTAGATCAAAGGACGACTCACCAGGGCAGGGGGGAAAGGAAGTGTGGCGCCGCCAACCGCAACACGCGAAGGCCGCCGGACTTGAACCGCCACCCCATCCTGCTCCAGCCTGTTTCTTTGCCGGTCGCACGCCTTCCTCCGGCGATGAGGGATTCCAGTGACCGTCGGATCCACCACTTCTCTACATCTAATCCAGTAGACCGAGACCTAGGCCGACGAGGAGGAAGATCCGGCAGGTCGGGGTGCTGCCAGGGAAGGATGTCTGTTTCTTACCCAGGATAGCCATGAAATTGTTAATCGTATGAAAGTATAGGAATGCAAAGAAACCATGATCATTCTACAATTGTTGAAGCAAGTTATTATATTTCAAGAAATCCTATAGAAATGAAGCAATGTAAAAGGGGAAACACCTAGGCACGCACTAAGAAACTGACGAACAATATCTGTCCAATTAAACATCTACACCTGATGAAATCAATATCCTTGCAGAGGACCCTATATAATTGGAACAAATAAAAAAATAAAAATAGTGCCCCTCTGTTATCACCATACTCTAGCAGATTAATTTAACACAATTTAAGCTGATTAGAACTATGATATGAAAACTGAACTATTGTTCTCGCTACTTGTGCTTTCTGATGCCTTATGGCATTGCTAATGAAAATACATTGCGAATCCATTCAAATGAATTTGTACACTTCTGTTGATTTGTCGAAGGGAACATATTGTAAACAGGACAAAAACCTTTACTGAAGTTGACACCACAATAAGCTTAATGACCTTTCGGAATAACTTGTGTGGTGCTAAAAGAGCTGCCCCTGCAATTACAGTCAATAGTTAATGGCTTCATTCTTCCTGGAGCAAGGAAAATAGGGAGCACAGATGATAAAAAATCATACAGGAAGATCGTCATCGATGGGGAGTGGGAAAGCGTTCTGCACTTGGAGAGCAAAGCTTGGAAAAATGTATGGAAAGAACATGAACTCTTGACCTGCTGCCATGTCCTCGTTAGAGTGACATCACCATGACCGAGTAACAAAAATAGCCTGTTCAAGCTTGATTGGATATATAGATTCCCAAGGAAGAATTACAAATCTATACTATATACTAATATAGTGGATATCAAGATTCTTAGGAGAAATGTGTAAACTAAAATACTAAAATAGAATCATAGCCCATTCCAAAACGACTGCATATACATACAAATATTTTGAAGAGTAGGTATGATTCTGGCATATGTTGAAACCAGGAATACAAATGGTGAAAATGTTTATCCTGAAATTTGTTCTAAAACCTACACATGTTTATGTTGCAAATAGTAAAACATGGGCATTAGCATTCCTTTTAGCATAAAAAAGAGGATCAAAACAGTAAAATGAAGAAAGAACCAGCTTTTTTGTCAAACCATTCCTTTTCAGGGAACCTTTGTTAGGCAAGCCTTGTTGCATCTGGAACCTTGAAACCACACATAACTCACCATCAGAAAACTAAAGTTTCAAGCTTCCTATAAAGGGGTAGTGAGATCCTAAACATACCGAGAAAAAGAATCAATCGTGCAATGAAGATATGTAGGTAAACAAAAGAAAGAAAGCCTTTCACTGCAAATCTCATATAACTTCGTCGTATTCTCTTCTCTCCCTCATGTAGTCATGTTAATAGCATCAAAATGAGAGAACAAAGGTTAACAAGAGGGAGAAAATGCACATTGATCTTCTCCAACTCTTTATCTAAACTTCATCCACAGATCTGCACGTGTCATGGTTAGAAAATGAATATATTGGCAAGTTTAAATGCGAGCACATTGCCGCAAATTACAATCTAAATCTGGAACATGAATGGGCACCAAGCATCGAGCACTTCGAAAGGAAACATTAAGCATTACACACATTACAACAAGGAAAATAACTTAGCCAAAGGAAAATAGACAATTAATATAAGTACACAACGAGCATACTATGGATAATTGGATCCCACGAGATTAATGAGGTACTTTAGTATACACTATTAGATACAAACACACATTCAAAAGATATACCATACGTCAGCCTGTACTTTACCATCAAAATATAATTTGGGTTCATGACCGACTGACTAACAGGACATTATAAAGTAACAGAAGGAAGGTCCTTCGGAACTGCATCACAGTTGGTACAACCCCATGTAATAATTCTACACGATGGATTACATGCCCACCATGGTCTACTCCTACTCCATAAATAGAGAACAAAGGATGAACACTGAATAGAATCTTCAGTTTGCTATGCTTCAGAGAGCCACCAGAAAAAGAGATGGTACCTTTGGGTATCCCATGAAATTACCACGCTGGGCCTGCAGAATTCCAGACAAGGAAGTCCACGTCACACATCACAGAACATAAAATTTCTTCATCGCCAGCATATTAAATATTCATATATGTTGTCTTCCGGTTCAGTCAAACGGACCTACTCAAATGATCAGCGATGGACTGAGCACTGACGGAATCAGAGGCATGGATGTCTTGAGTAAATAACAAAATTAACAATCAATGATCGTACATATCATACCGATCATACTTGACAAGTTCTTACCTCGGGGATAATGCTTCCTGAATAGCTGGTTGCTTCTCAATTGTAAAATCAGGCACACCGATATCCATGTTGCTGCCATGCACCACAGCCCTGATCATCGCAATTTAAACTCAGTCAGTGAATTCCATTCTTCTTGAATGGAAACAATAAGAACTGGTGCCCTCCCATTTCAACAAAACCAAATTAAATAGTACTAAATATTACCCATCAATTAATTCATATGCAGGAGATGTGACATTCAGCGAAATGCCCTCATCTTTTGACAGGTCTGCACCTGTACCGTTAGGCTCAGTGCTTCTAAACTTGGTAGAATGCTCCTCGACCCTGATCAGAACATGCACAACAGAACATAGTTCAATGACTCTTATGATGAAGATATCTGAAATGATAACTTGTAGGCATTATGTTTCTTTTATGAGAAAGGAATAGCAAAAAAAAGGCGAATGCGGTTGGAACTGTCTAGCAGAGATAGCCATACGAAAAATAATAATCAAAATAATATTGGAACCCCCTTGAGCTGGATTTTATCGTATCAGACGTCCGGGTCATTACAGTACCGATTATTTCGATGAACAAAAGTCTTGGCTAATCAAGGAAGGAAAAAAATGATATACCTACAGATGATTGAAGCGTAGGAGGTGTGGTATTCAGCGTCACGGCATCGAACTATAACAGGTCTGCACTTGTATGCCCAAGCTCACTCCTGCTCACCTCACCTGTATGCTGCTCCACCCTGATCAGAACATGTGCAGCTGACCATTCTTCAGACTTGCAGTAGATGTTTTATTTCTTCTATGAAAAACGGAGTGCAAACAATAGAAGCGCAAGCACACATCTTTTCACAATTAACAGACTTTATCTAAAGCCCACCCAAAATCTAACTTAGAATCTAATCAAAAAAGTAAAAAAAAAACCTTTTTTATACCAAACAAGTAGAATCATGCCTTCCTCTAGCTACAGTTTAGTCTTGGCTAGAATTTAATCTAACAAGCAGAAACTTCATCAGAATTCAATTTAGAATACGAACAACAATAAAACAATTCTAAGCAAAGAGGGGAAAGAGGGGAGCGAAGCTGACCGAAAAAGTTTGTCGGGGCTAGCTGAGGGCTATTGTTCAGAAAAACTCTCCCACGGGCTTGCTTGGCGCATGAGTGAGGCAACGGCAAGCCGCACGACCCCCCACGCGTCGTTCCACTCGACCACGACCGTCGCCGGAGTGCCTCCGCCCTCGGGCCTCCCTCTCTTCCCCCGCGCTTGCACCTCCGCCTCGACGAACAGCGCCGCAGCCTGGTGCCGCGCGCCGCCATGACCACGACCTCCTTCCCCTTACGCATCTGCCGTCACCGCAACCACTCCTTCTGCCGAGCACAGGCAGATGCGACCATGCCCGTGAGGAGGAGCGGCGCCGCCGCAGATGCTCATCGAGCGCCGGGGAAGAGGCCTAGAAGAACGTGCCAGCAGGGTGGCCGACGATGAGGCATGTGGAGAGGCGGCGGCGGCGGCGGCGTGAGAGGGGAGGCCCCAAGTGCCAGCACGGCTTGGTGGGGATCTGCTGCATCTCCGAGCGCCGCGATGCCCACGAGCGCCGCCACCATCGCCGGGAAGCTCACCTCCGCACCCGGGGCGGACGAGATGCGGGGGGAGGGGCGGAGGAGGAGGGGACGGCGGTGGGAGGAGGGGGAGGAGGCGGCGATGGGAGGAGATGGAGGAGGGGCGACGAGGAGGGGAGGCGAGTGGGACGGGAGGCGGCGGCGAGGGTTTCGCATCATGGGTGGCTGTGATTTAGATTTATACCCCTGCATGTGAAAAGACTAAAATGCCCTCAGCGGGGAACGAAATTTACGTGCGGTGGCAGCAGCAGCGCACCACTGTTCATCGCGAATTAGGAGCGACGTGGCTACCTTCATCCTGCCTATCGCTTCTTCAGGGTTTATATCTTCAATGTGCAGTAGTGTAGGGGCCCCAATCGTTCGATGCAAGCTCTCCCTCTTGCTCGTCATGCTGCGAGCAGTGTGTGTAGTGCGCGAAGTCGTATGCGTTGTAGTTGGAGGGCTTCATTCCTCATATGCATGAGTTTGTAGTTGTGAGAGGAGCCCCTGTGCGCGATACACAGAGTTGAGACCAGCCAGTTGTTGCGAGGATCCCACTGGCGTGATACTAGAGTTGACACAACCCTAGTAGGTGATGACCCACAAGTATAGAGGGTCAATCATAGTCCTTTTGATAAGTAAGAGTGTTGAACCCAACGAGGAGCAGAAGAAAATGACAAGCGGTTTTCAGGAAGGTAATTTCGGCAAGCACTGAAATTGTTGGTAGCAAGTTGTTTGATAGCAAGATAATTGGTAACAAGTGACAAGTAGCAATGGTAACAATAGGTGCAGCAAGATAGCCCAACCTTTTTGTGGCAAAGGACATGCCGGAACGGTCTCTTATACTCCCTCCGTCCAACAATACTTGTCATCAAAATGGACAAAAGGGGGTGTATCTAGAACTAAAATACATCTAGATACATCCCCTTTTGTTCATTTTGATGACAAGTATTTTCGGACAGAGGGAGTAATAAGCAAAGCGTCGTTGAGGACACACAAGAATTTCATCTAGTCACTTTCATCATGTTGGTTTGACTCGCGTTCGTTACTTTAATAATTTGATATGTGGGTGGACCGGTGCTTAGGTGCTGTTCTTACTTGAACAAACCTCCCACTTATGATTAACCCCTCTCGCAAGCATCCGCAACTACGAAAGAAGAATTAAGATAAAATCTAACCATAGCATTAAACATGTGGATTCAAATGAGCCCCTTACGGAGTAGCGCATAAACTATGATTTAAGCTTCTGTCACTCTAGCAACCCATCATATAATAAGTACTCCACAATGCATTCCCTTAGGCCCAAAGATGATGAAGTGTCATGTAATCGACGTTCACACGACACCACTAAGGGAATCACAACATACACATCAACAAAATATCGAACGAATATCAAGTTCACATGATTATTTATGACAAGATTTCTCCCATGTCCTCAAGAACAAAAGTAACTACTCACATAGCATATTCATGTTCAAGATCAGAGGGGTATTAAATAACATAATGGATCTGAACATATAACCTTCCACCAAATAAACCATCTAGCATCAACTACAAGATGTAATCAACACTACTAGCAACCCACACGTACCAATCTGAGGTTTTGATACAAAGATTGAATACAGGAGATGAACTAGGGTTTGAGATGAGATGGTGTTAGGGAAGATGCTGATGAAGATTGGCCCTCCCATGATGAGAGGGTCGTTGGTGATGATGATGGGTTTGATTTCCCCCTCCGGGAGGGAAGTATCCCCGGTGGAACCGCTCTGCTGGAGAGCAAATTGCTCCTGCCCAGGTTCCGCTTCGAGACGGTGGCGCTCCATCCTGAAAGTCGTCTCTTTATTTTTTTTCTAGGTAAAATGACAATACATAGAAGAAGTTGGTCGCCAGAAGTAGGCCAGGGGGCCCACTACCCACCAGGGCGTGCTTGGGAGGGGGGGGGGGGGTAGGCGCGCCCTGGTGGGTTGTGCTCCCCTTGGAGCTCCCTTTGGTACTCCTTCAGCCCATCCCGTGTCTTCTGGCCCAGAAAAAACTCCAAAAAGTTTTGCTTCATTTGGACTCCGTTTAGTATTGATTTTCTATGATGTAAAAAACAAGCAGAAAACATCAACTGGCACTGGGCATTATGTCAATACGTTAGTCCCAAAAAATGATATAAAATGATTATAAAATGATTGTAAAACATCCAAGAATGATAATATAACAGCATGAAACAATAAAAAAATATAGAAAAGTTAGAGACATATCACACGGCCACGCGTAGGCGGGCGCACGCGGGGGCTGAGTCAGGGCGCGATCAAATCCCGCCTAGATACGAGGTGCGGCCGCGGGATGGTGAGCGCGAGCAGAGCTAGGAGTGTCACGAGGCAGCGGTGCCGCTGTGGCTGGCTGAAGCGCGGGCGGCACCGCAAGGGGAAAAGGAGGGGGAACGTGGTGGTGCTCACCGTGGGACTGATGTCTACTACACAACCTTCTTCTTGTAGACTCGTGTTGGGCCTCCAAGCGTAGAGTTTTGTAGGACAGTAGCAATTTCCCCTCAAGTGGATGACCTAACATTTATTAATCTGTGGGAGGTAGACCTGGCCATGGGCAGCCCGGCCCGGTCGGCCCGACCTGGCCCGGCCCGAAAAAGCCCGACCCGGCCCGGCCCGACCTTGTCCACGGGCCGGGCTCGGGCCTAGATTTCAGGCCCGGTGGCCGGGCCGGGCCGGGCCCGGGCCCGTCATTTTTGCACATTAGCGAAGGAGCCCGGCCCGAGGCCCGTCGGGCTTTTGCATGTTCGGGCCGGGCTCGGGCCCGATTTTTAGGCCCGATGGCCGGGCCGGGCCGGGCTCGGGCCTGGGTTTTTTGCACCGGGCTTGGGTCGGCCCGGCCCGAAGCCCGGCCCAGCCCGAGGTTTGGCCAGGTCTAGTGGGAGGCGTAGGATGAAGATGGTGTCTCTCAAACAACCACTACAAAAAATACACTTCCGTGATGATACGTGTTTGTCATAGTAGGTCACGTTTTTTGTCATGCATGTACATCCATGACAAATTTATGACATAATCAATATAGTCATACCTATACTGTCGTAGAAGTGTTCCATGACATTACCAAAATTATCATCACAGAAGTGTCCACTTCCATTACGATAAATCGCGCGTCACAGGAGTGCTTTCGTCAAGGGTGACCGACACGCGACATCCACCATCACGGAACGCCGTTAAGCTATTGGGTCCGGTTTTGGATCCGATAACCCGTTAACAACCCCGACCAATGGGGATTTTCCACGTGTAAAATCATCATTGTCTGTAGGAAACACATGTCGGCTCATCGTTGGGACAGATGTCATCCACTCATTGGACCCAAAGCGCCTATGATACGTCGACACGTGGCACGGCCCAACAGAGGCCCATTCCTGTCAAAAGGTCGGCCCGTTTGACTTGGTCAAAAGGTGGTGAGCCGGCCCACGGCAAGCCTGTTAATGGCCTGTTCGCATATAGCCCATTTACAGCCCACTAACACAGGGCCCCTTTACGGCCTATCCGAATTAGGCCCAGTAGCTCCATCTGGGCCGGCCAATATAATTCCAACCCGTTTTAACTTCCGGCTCATGTATGGCTCATGACGTCTTTCAGCCCATATGAGGCCCTTATTACTCTCAGCCCATTAACGACCCGTGGTAAAACTAGCCCGTAATGAACAGTGTATCACTTTATACCCATTAACGGCCCATTATTCCGTTGGGCCGTTTCCAGCCCATGTTATCTTTTGGCCTTCTCAGGGCCCATTTATTCTTGGGCTCATTTCTAGCATTCGTTTACTTTCGCTCCGTTATTGTCATTTTCTGCTTGTGGGCCAAATACAGCCCATGGTTACAGTCGGCCCGTTTGTGGCCCGTTAATACGTTGGGCCGTTTTTATAGCGTCATCAAATACGACCCCATTTATTCTTGGGCTCATTTCCAGCTTTCATTTACTTTCGGCCCGTTACTGTCATTTTCTGCTTGTGGGCCAAATATAGCCCGTGGTTACAGTCGGCCCGTTTGTGGCCTGTTAATACGTTGGGCCGTTTTCATAGCGTCATCAAATACGGCCTATTAACGACGACCCATTATGGTCAGCCCATGAACGGATGATTTCAACTGTAGCCCATTTACGGCCATAATGTGGTATGGTATTGGCCCATGTTTGGCCAACCGATCATACGACCCGTAGAAGGCCCATTGATGATACGACTCGTAGAAGGCCCATTGTGTCTCCGCCCCGTAGAAGGACCATTGTTTCTACGACCCTTAGAAGGCCCATTGTTTCTATGGCCCGTAGGAGACCCATGTTAACTATAGTAAATCTGTAGCCCATTGTTAATGTGGCCTAGTTTTAAAAAATAGGTTATTGTGGCCACTAGCAAACCGCGGAAAAAGAACTGCACTGACTACAAGAAAACAAATAAACAAGACAACGGAAATAAATAAGCAAGCAACTTATGCTAGGCTATCACGGCTACTACACATATTACATCCACTGGGCATCAAAGTTCGCCACAAGTGCAAATATAGGGAACAAAGCAGCATATCACATACACTGGCCGTCAAATTGGCCACCAGTGCAAATAAACGCGGCAGCAAAACATGAGCATAACTGAAACAACTTCAGAAGAGATCAAGAAACGTGGTATCCACCATGCTAGCAATAAGCTTAGCAAGCTTATTAGCTTTGTCCTGTTTGGCGCTAAAATCCTCCAACGCTTGTTGTTGCACCAGAAAGTATGCATCCGAATGCTCCAGGGACTTCCGCAGTCCTTCCGCTTCTTGTCGCAGCACAGCTGATCGATGTCTTTCAGCTTGTAGTTGAGGCTCAAGAAATCGAACTGATTCAGACAGTGAGTTTGAATAGCTTGTGCAAGCGGTAGTGGCCAGTAACTCCAACACTAAACCAAGACAGGACTTTGGGGTTGTCTCACTGTCTTCGAGATAGTCTTCCTTAGTTGTTTTATCAGCTTTGTTGGAGACCAACAAGGATGTCTCACTATCCTAAATCTTATCTGTATTACTTCCTTTACCATTGCTTAATAAGGCACTCGTCCCCAATATTATGTCAGCATTCTAAAAGAAGAAACAAGCAGACACATAACAGTTTAGCATGTACTAGTATATGAAACTCATTTGGGTGAACCAGTTCATTAGTAAGGTGGACATGATTAAACTACCAAGTCTTGTATTGCCAAGTACTAGTACATAATAAAAGCATCAAACAAACATATATCTATGTCCTATGGTCACTGCATTGTCTTGCCAAATCAAAATAGAGACACGGTTCAAATCATATCAGTTCAAGACAAAGCAGCAGTGAAAGCAAAGCGTGGGAAACTACACGACACAACAAGATTTCAGATGGGTACCACGGGTCTACATGTACAACAACACTATTTGCTTTGTTGTGATGCTAGTAATGTGCATGATATGAGAAGTCAACTGTATACACAATTGAATTGAAATCAACAGAGCTATTGATAAGAGCAAGCATGTTAAAGAAACATGCGTGAACATACCTGCTATGCCATTGGAGTTTCGATTGAATCCTTCAATTTAAAAATAAGTTTGTATGAGTAAATACAGTGATACAAGAGCAAAGCAGTATGCACGATAGCAATCATAGTTAAAAAAGGCGTGCCTAAGCGAGCGCTTAAGCGCGCCTAGGCTCTAGGCGTTGGCGAAACGCATTGCGTATAACTACGCTTAATCTGTGCATAACTGCGCATAAGCATGCGCTTTGGTCAGTAAAGCTCAAGGCGGTGGCAAAACGCATAATTAACGCCTAGCGCTTTTTGGAACTATGATAGCAATGGAATCTTAAATTAGAACAGTTGTTCTTCAGGTTTAGGCACTTGTTCTACATGAACGAGTACAGTAAGACGCAAGAATATAGTACTTAAAATAGAAAATGAGCTCATAGACCTTACCACATTCTTGGTTCGGGACCTGTCAGGGATATTACTACCAGGTATAAACCGGCCAGGACGGTCCGGATTAAGTTATCATGATTGTATTATCAGAAGCCCAGCGGAGTATGGAGTAGGAAGTTATAGCCCAGAAGGCTTAGAGCCCATATGATAAGGCCCATAACTTGTAAACCGCCGTATTATGTAAACTTGGGATGTAAGGTAGAAAGAGCAGAGACCGAGGCGGACACGATTATGAGCCGGCCTCGGAACTCTGTAAACCGGACCGGGCATCACCTCTTATATAAAGGGACGACCCGGCGATGGTTCAGGACAAGAAACAACAGCTCGAGACACATGTAAAGCGGATTCGCTCCCTGGTCATCAAAGCCCAACCAATACCACACCAAACTAGACGTAGGCTTTTACCTTCATCGAAGGGGCCGAACTAGTATAAAACCCCTGTGTCCTTTGTCCGCTTTAACCCCTTTAAGCTAACCCGAGCGATGGCCTCACGACTAAGTCCTTTTGCTAGGACATCTTCCGTGCTAAATCCACGATAGTTGGCGCCCATCGTGGGGCTATCGCACGATGGTTTCGAGTTCTTGAAGGGTAGCTTTGAAGGGCTCAAGGGCTATGCAGTGGGCTGGATGAGTAAGAGTCGTCGTGGCCGGATCTACATCGATGATGCAGGCTGGGGCCCCGAGGCCGATTCAATCGAATATGGATATCGGGTCCCCTTCGGCGGCATCCACGTCTTCATCGGCAAGATCGGCGAACCGGGCCCTGAGCCGGACACCTTCCCCAACATCGTCGAGTCGGCTCAGCGTGAGAGACAAGCCCGAATTCAGCCCGCCATGAAGCACGTCTTCGTCGGAGCAGTGCATGGAGTACAAGCCGAGGACAGATCGGATTCTGGCGGCGAGACTGTTATCTATTCCGGTGATGAATCTTCGTTCGGAGAGACCGAATCTTTGTATCTGCTGCAGGACGGCCGGTCTGAGGGTTGTTCCGATGGTGATAGTATTCCGGACCCCCTCGATCCACCAAACAGGGTTATTGTTTTCATGGCCGGATCACAATCTATGCAGCAGCCCTCAACGACAAGAGCGTTAAACTCAGAGGCAATGGGAGCCAGAGCTGGAGATCTTCCCCCGTCGCCTTCTGATGCTTTATCCACCTTAGTCGACACTTTGACAGCGCTTGCAACAGCGGAAGTAGCCCAGGCCGACAAGGAGTAGCATGATGCAGAGATCGCTCAGGTGAAGAGCCAGATTGAGCAAGCCAAGTTGGATCTGGCTGCTGAGAAAGCTAGGATGGCTACAAGGCAGGCAGAGCTGGATTATCAAGCTTATCGGCTGAGGTTAGATCAGAACGCTTCACAAGAGGTAATGTGGAGAAGACAACGATCTCGTTTTCCGCCGGTTTATGAGGCGAGGAATCTCTTTAGCACGCCAGGCGCAGGAACCAGTAACTATCCAGAGGTAAACCGGGGAGGAGCGCCAGGAACAGGCGCGTCGATTCAGCCACTGGCCATAGAACCGAATCGCCAAGTTGTGCCAACCCCGCATGTGCCCACCCCTCCTGGTCATTATTCTAATCCGTTGGACAACATAGTTGATGCCGCTTCACGGCTGGCCGCCCTTCCCATTGAAGGTACGTCCCCCATAGCAGTGGAGGCACGACGGGCCAAGGAGTTGCTGGACACGACGCTAACTCAGCAGCAAGCTTATTCATATAGCCGGGAGAGGATCCATTCAACTCCCCGCCCAAGCCGGAGTTATACGAGGCCTGTGGATGAGCCGACCGTGTCAAGCAGTGCACGGAGACGTCATCGACAGAGGCAGGATAATCCGGTAGGAGAGGAGGCACATGCGCAAGAGGTGGTGGATCAGGCCAGACATACTGCTCAACATGATGCCCGTCAGGTGACGCCGGTTCATCCCACTGCCATAGCCGAACAGGGGGTCATGTCCAGTTCCTTAGGCGTGCCCTGTCTCATCCCCGCTTTACGAAGCGTTAAACTGCCCAAGGATTTCAAAGGGCCGCGCAAGGTGCCCAACTACACGGCGGATCTGGCTCCCGAGGCATGGGTTGAGAGTTATGAGATGGCAATGGAGATGCTCGACGTGGATGAGGCGGCGTGCGCAAAGTATTTCACAATGATGCTTGAGGGCACGGCCCGAACGTGGCTAAATGGCTTACCACCTAATTCCATCGGATCATGGGCTGAGCTAAGGAGCCGGTTTATCAAAAATTTCAAGGACACATGCAAACAGCCAATGTCTGTCGTCGACTTAGCTGCCTGCGTTCAAAGAGAGCAAGAGTCTACAAGCAGTTGGGTGCGTCGAGTGTCAGAAATCTTGCACTCATCCAATAGCATCAATCCAAGTATAGCAGTGATGACGTTGGAAAATAATTGCCGGTTTGAACCTTTGAGACAGAAGTTGGGACGGCTCAAACGTGACTGCAATGACATGGGCACCCTCATGGGCGCTTTGGTGAAGTATGGAGACTCTGCTAACACCAAACATCCAGACACTGATGGAGATAAATCAGGGAAGGCAAACAAGAACGGTAAACCGCTGCAGGCCAATCCGACGAATCAAGGATACAATGGCAAGCGTAAAGCGGAAGGCAGCTCAGATTTTGTGGCCAATACCAACGCTCAGGATAATGGGCAACGCCGCAAGGGTAGACCGCCCCCATGTAATGGGAGGCCACCTATTAATCTAGAGCGCCAGTTGAACGTGCCCTGCCCAAAGCACGGTACTGCAGAAAACCCAGCTACGCATCTTTGGAAGGATTGTTTCATTATGCAAGAATTTATGAAGCAGACTAAGTATGATCACGGGCCCCCCGGCGGATCAGGCCCCGGTTTCCAAGGTCCGGGTTATCAAGGTGGTGGGTCCAGTTTAGGATACCACGGCAACAACAGTAACCACAATGACAACAATCAGCATCAGCATAACCAGTAGCATGGTCAGGGCGGATACAACAACCAAGGGAATCAACAACGTCAGCAGCAGCAGCAGTTCAGATATCAGAATAATCCGAAGGTGCTGAGCAGTGGGCACTATCACGTCTTCACCACGAGTTTATGCAAACGGGATCAAAAGGTTTTAAAGAGGGCAATACATTCTGTTGAACCGGTGATACCACGTTTTTTACGTTGGTCTGAGCAACCCATTGTGTGGTGCAGAGAAGATCACCCACCCCGGGTTGATAATCCGGGTCGTTAGCTCTGGTGCTGGCACCACAGGTAGGTGGTTATAAGTTCACCAAGGTGCTTATGGATGGAGGCGGCAGCATCAACATCTTATATTATGAGACGTTTCGGCGCATGGGGCTGACAGATAAGAAGCTTCGATAGACCAATACAGTGTTCCATGGGGTAGTACCCGGTAAATCGGCCTATCCAGTTGGCAACATTGATTTGGAGGTCACCTTTGGAGATGAGCATGACTCTAGATCGGAGACTGTGACCTTTGAGGTTGTAAAAATCAGGAGCCCTTACCACGCCTTGTTTGGATGGCCGGTTTACGCCAAGTTCATGGCTAGGCCGTGTTATGTTTATTTACAGCTCAAGATGCCATGCCACAAGGGGACTATTACGGTTCATGGGACCCGCAAAATTGCATTGGAGTGTGAGGAAGGAGATGCAGCTTATGCTGAGGCGGTTTGGGCCACGGAGGAGCTCAAGTTCTATAAGGACAATGTTGATCCGGCGGATATGTCCCCGCTAAAGAAGCCAACCACAGAGCATGATCCGGCGTTGAAATTTAAATCGGCTGAGGAGACTAAGCAAGTTGACTTTGTTCCGGGCGATTCATCCAAGCAGTTCACTATCAGCGCAAACCTAGATCCAAAATAGGAAAGTGCGCTCATTGAGTTCATCTGTGAGAACCGGGATATCTTTGCGTGGAAGCCTTCTGACATGCCTGGTATACCGAGGGAACTCGCTGAGCACAATCTCAATATTGATCCTAAGTTTAAACCGGTCAAGCAATATATGTGCCGCTTCAATGAAGAGAGGCACAAGGCTATTGGAGAAGAAGTGGCTAGGCTCTTGGCTGCAGGCTTTATAGTTCAAGTATTTCATCCAGAATGGTTGGCTAATCCGGTGCTAGTGCTCAAGAAAAATGGAACTTGAGGATGTGTGTTGATTACACAGACCTGAACAAGGCTTGCCCAACTGATCCTTTTGCTCTCCCCCGTATTGATCAAATTATTGATGCTACGGCAGGATGCGAGCGGCTAAGTTTTTTGGATGCATATTCAGGTTATCATCATATCAGGATGGCAATTAAGGACCAGGAGAAGACAGCCTTCATAACTCCCTTTGGAGCCTTCTGCTATGTATCTATGCCATTTGAGCTCAAGAGTGCCCAGGCAACCTATCAGCGTTGTGTACAGAACTGCCTACAAGGGCAGATTGGACGAAATGTTCATGCATATGTTGATGACATTGTGGTAAAATCCAGGAAGGAGAAAACATTGATAGATGATTTTAAGGAAACCTTTGACAACCTCCGAGTTTACAAAATGATGCTTGATAACCCTCAACCGTAAGGGATCGAGATAGTCTTCGCGGGTAAGAATAACCCAATTTATAGATTCGACACACGGGGAGCCAAAGAGTATTTATAAGCTTTGACAGTTGAGTTGTCAATTCAACCGCACCTGAAATATACTTACTTGCAACAAAAGATAAGTGGTAACGGTGATATGATAGTGATGGTGGTGACAGCAAAAGTAAACAGCAAAAGTAACAACTAATAACCAGCAGGATTGAAACACTGTAGGCTAGGGAGATGGATGGTTGGGCGCTGCATGGATGAGATACATCATGAATCTAACTTGGGGCAAGGCACACAGAAAAGTAATGATAGGGTTCAGATCTAAAATCATGGATGAGATACATCATGTCAAAGAATAACCCATAATAGGTGCAAACAACTCATAGATAGGATCAAGAACACAAATATATTCATGCAAACACATAGGGTTCAGATCTGAAATCATGGCACTCGGGCCCTAAGTGACAAGCATTAAGAGCAACAAGTTGAAGCAAAGGTGATAATCACCAAAGTAGATGATAGGCAATATGCCCCCAACAATCTGATAAACTATTACATGATCTAACTCATCCAATCCCTGCCATCCCCTTTGCCTACAGCAGGGAATTACTCACACATGGAAGGAGAAGTCATGGAGGGAGGATGGAGTGGTGATGATGATGACGATGGCGACGATCTCCCCTCTTCGGAGGCCAAATCAGCCTCCAGATTAGCCCTCCCGAAGAAGAACATAGGGTGGCGGCGGCTCCGCGACGGAAACTGGAAAAACGACTTCTGTTCTGGGGTTTTCTCGTCACGGGAATAAATACGAGCCAAGGTAGGGCACCAGAGGGGGGAGGACCCTCCCAGGCGGCCTCCCGGCGCGGCCAGGAGTGGGGCCGCGCCAGCAGGGCGCCTGGGCCCCCCTGGCTGCCCTCTGGCCCCACTTCTGGCACAATGGCCCTTCGGGTGCGTGGATTTTCTGTGATTTTTCTTGGAATTTTCTGAGACACCTAAAAATCCTTTTTCCTGCACACAATAAAACCATACAGGCAGCTCTGCTGAAAACATCGTGAGTCCGGGTTAGTTTAGTTCAAATCATGCAAGAATGAGGTCAAAACAATAGCAAAAGTGTTTGGAAAAGTAGATACGTTTGAGACGTATCAATGCTTAATCCGGAGAAATGCGTCTTTGGTGTTCCGGCGGGCAAGCTCCTGGGGTTCTTATTGTCAAACAGAGGGATTGAAGCTAATCTAGAGAAGATCAAGGCGATCACATCTTTGGCTAAACCGGCGTGCATCAATGATGTCCAACGCGTAGCGGGCCGTATTGCAGCACTCAGCCGGTTTATCAGCCGTTTGGGGGAGAAGGCGATCCCGCTTTATCACATGATGAAGAAGACATACCGGTTCGTCTGGAGCGATGCAGCTGATGCTGCGTTAGAAGATTTGAAGAGGCAATTGGCAGAGCCGCCAGTCCTTGCTGCCCCGGTTGACAATGAGCCGCTGTTGTTATACGTGGCGGCCAATGCCCGTGCAGTAAGCGTTGCTATTGTGGTAGAGCACAAGGAAGCGGGCAAAGAATATCCGGTTCAACGGCCGGTTTACTACATCAGCGAGGTGCTCATTGAGTCAAAACAGAGATATCCTCATTGGCAGAAACTGGTGTATGGAGTGTTCATGGCAAACCGGAAGCTGAAGCACTATTTTCAGGGCCACCAAATCACCGTTGTCAGTTCAGCTCCGTTAGGGGATATAATCCAGAACAGAGAAGCCACTGGTAGGGTTGCAAAGTGGGCCATTGAGCTTAGCCCGCACGGATTAAAGTATGTAGCCCGTACTGCTATAAAATCCCAAGCACTTGTGGATTTCATTAACGATTGGACAGAGTTGCAAGCACCTGAGGAGAAGCCGAATCATACATACTGGACGATTCATTTTGACGGTTCAAGGCAATTGGAGGGCTCGGGGGTTGGAGTCGTGTTAACTTCCCCACGAGGTGATAAGTTCTGCTATGTCCTCCGTTTAATGTTCCCTTGTACTAACAATGCTGCTGAGTATGAAGCTCTCCTCCACGGTCTGCGGATGGCCAAGGAGATGAACTTGAGCCGGGTCAAGTGTTTTGGCGATTCAGATCTGGTGGCACAGCAGGTTTCGGGCAAGTGGGATTCCAAGGATCCACTCATGGCAGCATATCGACGAGAGGTAGAAGCTGTTGCTGGATACTTCAAAGGATATCAGGTGGATCATATAGACCGACGGAAAAATGAAGCAGCTGACGCGTTAAGCCGGCTGGGCTCCCAGCGTAAACCGGTTCCACCTAATACCTTCTTTGATGAGTTGCATAATCCGTCGGTGCAGGTGCCTACAGAGGAGGATTTGGCTGTTCCAGATCCGGAGGCACAATTGGTGGCGGCACTTCATATCATTCCGGATTGGACGCTCCCTTACTTGGCATATATGAACCGAGGTGAGTTACCAGAAGACGAAGTTGAGGCTCGACAGATAATCCAGCGGTCTAAATCCATGACTATTGTCAATGGAGAGCTTCATCATCGCAGTGTTTCTGGAGCTTTTCAGCGGTGTGTATCATCAGAAGAAGGCTGTGAGATTCTCAGAGAGATTCATGAATGCGATTGCGGTCATCACGCCGGTTCAAAATCTTTAGTAGCTAAAGCTTTTCGTCATGGGTTCTACTGGTTGACGGCTCACGCCGACGCAGAGGACATGGTCAGAAAATGTGATGCCTGCCAGAAATTCTCACGACGTGCTCATATACCGGCGCATGAGCTGAGGATGATTCCAATTACTTGGCCGTTTGCGACTTGGGGGCTTTATATGGTTGGACCCTTCAAGAGATCCCAAGACAAGAAAACCCACCTGTTGGTAGCAGTGGACAAGTTTACAAAATGGGTTGAAGCAGAGCCCGTCAGTAAGTGTGATGTAGCAACAGCGGTTCAGTTCATTAAAAAGGTGATTTTCCAGTTTGGCTTTCCACACAGCATTATAACTGATAATGGCACCAATCTATCCAAGGGGGCTATGGAGGAGTTCTGTCAACGAGAGCATATTCGTCTTGATGTATCATCAGTGGCTCACCCTGAGTCCAATGGCCAAGCGGAAAGAGCCAATCAAGAGATCTTGAGAGGCATCAAACCCCGGCTTATGGTTCCTTTGCAAAGAACACCGGGTTGTTGGGTGGAGGAGTTTCCTTCTGTCTTATGGAGCATCAATACCACACCTCATAGATCCACAGGGTACACACCTTTCTTCATGGTATATGGAGCTGAAGCGGTCCTTCCTAGTGATATCCGTCATGATTCACCACGGGTGGCAGCTTATGTTGAAGCGGATAATGAGCAAGCAAGACAAGGCGCCTTGGACCGGCTGGACGAGGAACGAGACACGACAGCAGCTAGATCAGCGATTTGTCAACAAGACCTGTGCCGGTGCCACAGTCGCCGGGTTAAAACCAGGACGTTCCAAGAAGGAGATCTGATGCTCCGGCTCATCTAGGACCAGACAGATATGCACAAACTATCCCCACCTTGGGAAGGACCCTTTGTGGTCAGCAAGAACCTGCACAACGGATCATACTACCTCATCGATGTTCGAGAACATAAGGACTCACGCACGGCGGAGGAGGAGACCAAACGACCATGGAACATCGCTCTTCTTCGACCTTACTACACTTGAGCCATCGGCTCTGTTTTTTGTATAATGTATATATTATGATTAATAAAATAAACCGGCGCCCCTAGTAAACCGGGGAATCAGCCATTTTCTTCATAAGAGTATCACATGGGGACTTCCGTGCAAGGAAGTTTTCCATGGCCTCTTAGACCGGTGCCCTTGATAAAATCAAAGAATCAGCCGTCCTCTGTGTACAAAAAGAATCACATGCTGGTTTCCATGCAAGGAAGTGTTCCATGGCCTCTTTAAACTGACGCCCTTGATAAGTCAAGGAATCAGCCGTCCTTTCTATTCAAACAAGAATCACATGGGGGCTTCCGCGGGCAAGGAAGTTTCCCATGGCCTCTTGAACCGGCGGCGATATGAAGCCCATCATAAGAGCACTGCTCTGGTTGCTTCGGCAATTTCCACATGATGATGAGGGGCAAAAGAGGGTTTGATGCCTAGCACAACTCAAATATATGCCCCGACGAGCAATCCTCACACGTTACTTGGGGGCTCCTGATGCAAGATCATCAGCGAGTTGAAGACTCTTGTAGTGAACACGGCTTGGAAGCCCGGTGTATACACCTAAAACCTCGGATTAACCTGCCTGGATCAAGTAAATCGCGCCGTCCAGGTAAACCTGGTATGACCCGTCGAACGTATCACAAGTCAATCCTTCAGGACCCTGAACTTGGTCACGTTAAATTGACGATCATCAAGTGATTACCCAAGCCAAAATCCTTATGAGATTTTGAACATTGGGTAGCTGTTGACATTGATGATTTGGTTACAGATTGTGGATCATCTTAACATGCTTTGCTAAAATGGTTAATGACAGTAGCCTGACAGCTCATAAAAAGCCTCGAATTTGGAGCCTGGCAGCTCGTAAAAAGCCTCGACTACATGGTCTTATTTGCCCAAAAACTTTATTTTTCATTTTTTATGTTTTCACAAATCTTTATCTTCAAGGTCATTGGTTTTTCAACCAAGTCCATTGATTCAAGACCGGACAACTACAAAGTTGTCACTACATCTGTATTTACAGAGCTAAAGTCTGGGTCATGAACACCAACACTAGTTTACAGTTAAACTGACGTTCATCGTAACCCGGATCGGCCTTCGCAATGAGCCGACAGAGAGCTAAGGGAGTCATCAACACTCGCGCCTTGGATTATTTCTACCGGGTTAAGGTTTACAGATACACTTAATCACATGTATGATGCATGTTTATATTGCATATACAGTTCAAGTTATTCACTTAGATCATGTGTCAGGGTAGTATAACCCGTCCGGTGGTAAACCGCCAGGACATCTTTTAGCTTTGTTCATACAGACACAGGTAATATAAACTGTCAAAGCAGTGCAAGCAGGAGATAATTTAGGGATTGCCAAACAGAGTAATGCCATGAAGGATAAGAGTGGGACAAAGACAATATCTCAACTATTCTATTACAAGGCACTTGCAGGCCCAAAAGAATATCAGTTTCTTGCAAAGTATTCAACACATAAGATTAAATCAGAGCCGGTTTAGGATTCCTCTTCGGCTTGCTGAGAAGACTGAGGGTCAGCTTGCTCCGGATCTTTGTCGACTTCTGGCAGCTGCTGGAAATCAGGAGTGCTCCAGTCAATCTTGGCAAGGGCGTAGAAATATACTTCATCGTTTATGAGTTCTGACGGTTCAATGTCAGGAGCGAAGGTGTGCTTACGAACGGGTGGAATCAGATTTTCGACGTCATAAGTCGGCCACTCCACCCGCGAGTTCTCTAGATCATAACCCGGATGATACCTTATTAGGTCCGCTTCATCAACGAGCTTAGTGGCAAGAGGGCGCATGTCTTTGGTCAAAGCACGAAGATCCTCAACAGAGAAGGCTGACCTGTCACACCCTGATTTTCATATCACATTGCTTAAGCTAATTTTCATGTTAAAAATGTGGATTTGCAAAAACTTTTGAGTGTTTTTGACTTTGCTTGATTTGACCTTTGTCTGCTGTTTGTTAGTGCTCTAAAAATCAAATAAATCCTCCAACTCTTATACTTCATCTCCTTGACCCAAAACCTTTTCGCAATGATCAAGCCATGTGTATAGACTAGTATAGAATTTTCTTATAAAAATATTTTGGCCAAATGGTATTTTCTAAAATTAGTTTTCCAAAAACCCCTGAATTGAGGTTTGCACGGCAAGTACCTTATTTAGGGTGTGAAAAATCTTTCAAAAAGTTTATTTGAATCCTATTAGATATAGGACTCCCAGAAACCACAAAAGTATAATTTTAAAAGTTATTTTTATATTTTATTTAAAAGCTTTTTCTCAAGGCCAGAAATGGTCTTTAATAGGGAAAAATTATTTAATCATTTCAAAAATATTTGCCAAAATTCAGGGAGACTCATAGGACATATATTGTCCATATATAAGAGTTTCAGCACATGGTCATGTTCAAAATATTGGACTAATCCTTCCAAAACCCTTTCTGGATATTTCAAGCTTTTGAAATATTTACAAAGGAAATATTCTCCAAAAATTCCAGGGAAATTCTATCATGTCATATATGACATATTTGATGATCTTGCAAAGCCTCATTCCTTGAAGATCAAGGAAACATCATTTAGTCCCCTCAAAACCATTCTGTCCATATTTGAAGTTTGAGCAACTTTACATTGCCAAACTTGTCCAACTGCTCTAAAATTTGGTGCACATACTAGAATGGCCTAATAAGGCATCTAGACCAAATGGCACAAGATTTGGAATAGAGCAACTTGATCAGATCACCCCAAAACCACTTCTGTTCAAATTCAAATTTGAACAACTTTACATTGTCAACTTTTTATCTGGAGCCTCAAACTTTGTGGGCATGGTCATAACCCCAAATGATGATGCTACACCAAGTGGTGCATCAAGGGGAGATGATTTGCTTGACTCAAACATGGTGAAACCATTTCTGTTGATTTCTAGGGTTCACCAAAGTTACATTGGCCACTTTGCCCAAATGAGCTCAAATTTGGTGTAGGGGCCTAATTATATGTGACATTTGATCCTGTTAAGTCCCATGCCAATTGGAAGTCATTTGCCTCCCCAACACCTGATCAAACACCTTCTGGTCATTTACCAAAACCAGTGTTTGAACCTCTTTTACTATTTCCCTTTACCCCAAATTTCTACCACACCTTCCCCTGATCATCCTCTACCCCCAGTAACTCTCTATGGCCTCAGCACAATTATTGGAGGGGGGGTAAAACCCCAAATTCACTATCCTGGCAGCAGCTTTCACCCTCTCCTTCACCTCTCTCCTCATTCCAGAGGCTCCCCAGAGCATCCAAGACTGCCTCCCCATTGTTTACTACTTCCTCTACCCTCTGGACACCGTTGGACACGCCCTGGGCGCCAGGCCACGCCACTGGCAGCCAAAAGCCCGCTCTGGAGCGCCCTACAGTGCTCTGGAGCACTGCAGCCGCCCTCCAATCACCAGCCCCGACCACCTAGGGCCTCCCCCTCGTGTCCCCCGAGGCTGCCTCGGCGTCCGGGACACGCCGGGCGGTCGGCCCCCTCCTCTCTCCTCCTCCCTCGCCCCTGCTCGCACGCGCACCGGCCGACCCTGTGCACCAGTGAGCGACCTCGCACGCGCGACCTCTCTGGCGCCTCCCCGCTCCTCCTCTTTCTTCCTTTAGGCGTGGACCAGCCCCACGAACGCCCTGGACATGCCCACTGTTGCCCCCGTGGCCTGCAACGACGGCAACATGCTCGCCGGCGCACGGCGTCTCGGTGGGCCAGCGCCCCCCCTACTTAAAGGGCACCCCGAGCCCCCCTTGCACCTCCTTTCGCACTCTCCCACTCCCGTGCAACTCCCAAGACGTTCCGTTGCTCTTCCCGTGCCCCGTGATGTCCGCTCCACCATCACCCGACGAGGCCGCCGCCATGGCCGGTGCAGGTAGAGCTCCAGTCCGTCCCCTGCCGCCCCAAGGGCCTTCCCCGATGTGCCGTCCCTTGGGCTTTCCTCCGGTGGCCGTAGCCTGGCCAGGGACAGCCCCTGCCGCCGGGAACGAGCGCCGGCCGGCGCGCAGCCGCGGCATCCAGCCCCTCCGTCGCGGGCACGAGAGGAAGGGGATGACCCTGCGGGAGGGGCCCGCAGGTCAGCGACCCCGGGGGCCAGGCCCACCCGTTTAAGTGGAGGCGGCATCAGCGCAGCCCGCTTCCCCCGCGCGGAAGCGCCTTTCCTGGCGGGCGCCTTCGACGTGGACTGATCCCTGCGCGCTGCTGAGCAGATGGGCCGGCCCGGTGCACAGAAGCACTAAGCCTCGCCCAGAGGACTGCATAAGGTTGAACCCTTATTCTTTTTCTTTTCTTTATTCTGCCAACATAAAAAATGCCTAGATAATTCAAATGAACTCCAAATTGCATGATTCAAATTTCCTATGGCTCCATAAATCATGCTCTATCACATGGTGCAACATGCACATTATTCCAGAAACTTTCCCCACACAAATATTTATCAAATACCCATATTTCATTTTCTGTGATGAACTTTAGAAAATTACAGAGAGCTCAATATTGATCCAAATGCAGTGATTCAAGTTCCTAGATGCTTGTCATGTCCAAACTTAGTTTTGGAACATTTTTAATAATAGTTTCTGTACCCCACCAAATATTGAGCCATTTCTTCATATTTATCAGCTTTGCAAAATCCTAGGAAATTCATTTCAAATCCAAATCCAGTGAAACCAACTCCTAAATGCTTATAAAATCATGACTTGATGATGGGTACCTTTGCTCATCATTCAAGGAATTATTTGTGTATACTTCTTCCAAATCCATAAACCCTTTGGTTCCATCATATTGAAATGTTCCAAACTACCTATTGATCCAACACCTATGAAACCACCTTGGTTATTTATCATATGACCAGAGGTATCCTAGAAAAGTCCAACTCCCATTTTTAGAGCACTTTTATTTTTGCTTTGATTGTGTTGCTTATTATGATTGTTTCCATCGTTAGTTGACGTAATAAACGGAGTATTCGGAGATGGACCAGAAGGTTTGAAGACTCGGTAGAATAAGGCAAGCAGCCCTTTGACCATGTTCAAGAGACCTTTTTATGCATGTCTCATAACACCTTATTATTCAATGCATCGGAATCATGTTGAGGTGGAAACCACTTTGGTTGCTACCTTTGTTACTTTACTGTTGAAACTTGCATCAAACATGACTCTACCTTCCTATGAGGGTTATGTGGGTGGGAGTAGTTAGGTTGCTTTAATAGTGGCTATGCAAATGGGACGGGTATATGCATGGTGACGGAGGCAGGATACTTTCAAAAGATTTTTCGAAAACCCCGTCGGGTGCCATTTATGCCCGAGGGAGATGGTGAGATGGGTAACCACTTGATGACGAAGTGGTGTACCGAGGAAAGTGTGTGTGTTGTTTTGAAAAACGGATTGGTTTAAGTTGCGACCGTTATTCCAACCTTACATGCGCAACCACTCTACCCTTATATGGGAAAGGGCATTATTGATTACCTAGGCCGATTCTAGCATGGTGCCCGCATTACTAGTGACGGGGGTGACATGAGGTCACTCCTAGGATGGGGTCGCGCTTGGATAGGCGGCCATGACTGTCTTTACAGGGCACCGGACACACCGTTGGTACCCCGTGCTTGTGATATGTGATGAATACGGAGCGAGTCTCCACAAACCTTGAGATGTGAAATGTTTGGCACGGGGCTGCTACCAATCGAGTGGACTCTATGTTAGTGTCATCTAGGGAAAGGTAGTGATCGGGTGCTTACCCCGGGTACCTGAGGTACCGCGGGTCGTGGATGACACGGAAGTTCCCCGGATCTAGTGGGTAAAGTGTGCAACCTCTGTAGAGTGTAAAACTATTCGAATAGCCGTGTCCACGGTCATGGACAGTTGGGTAACCGCTCTTGGGCTACGTCCAATGTTTGCGAAACCTGGTGTGTGTGTGTGTGAGGAAACAACTCGGATCAGAGATATTAATGATGTGATTCCTGAGGAAGTCACAATGAGCTTGAGCATGAGTTGATTACAACTCTTTCTTGATAATGATGTCTGTGACCTCCTGATACTTGTTACAGACACATGCATATCCATGTTATATATTGATCATACTTGCATATGAAAAACTAGCTTTCCGCAAAACTACCAATTTAGCAGTAGAGCCTTGCATAAATTATTCTGTTATCACACTTGGGTTGCTTGCGAGTACATTCAAAGTACTCATTGGCTTGCCACTGGTTATTTTATTGGCCAGGCATGAGAGAACAGGTTATGATGAAGATTTCTTGGTGACGAGCATGCGAGCTAGGACGCCTCCCAGTCAGAATGCCTGTAGGGTTAAGGCAGATGGCATGGGTCCATGTTGACATTGAAGATTTTCCGCTGCGATGATATACTCAAGACTTGACCATTATGGTCCTATTTGTGTAACACGGTATGTAAGGATGTAAGACTCTTGTTATTCAGCTTCTGTGTGTTCAGTGAGCATTGATCTCTGGGATCACGGTACACGTGCATTCGGTGATCACGACTTATGAGTCGGGGTCCCCACAGAGCTGGTATCAGAGCCATCCTGACTGTAGGAGGCCTTAGTTAGCATGGTCGTTAGTTAGGGTAAAGCTATTTTCAAAACTATTACTAGTTTTCAAAACTATCTATACTTCTCTTCCCTTCTCAGTTTTTCGAAAACTAGGCTATACTTGATCTCTTCCTCTTCAAAACCTTGGTCGCTAGAACCCCTATGCCCCTGACCACAGGATTTTCTGTAATCCTCGTGGAGTGCACCTCGCCCAACACTCACCCACCACTTTTGCACGCAAGATTGGTGACACCACGACAAGACGGTACCAACAGAAACTACATCCTCGATGAGTGAGGACATGAAGACCCAGAAGATGGGGGACACCCTTGACAAGAGCTCCCAAGATGGTGCAACTTTGGCCTACAAATGACCAGGGTATAGGTTATGCAAAATCATGATATGCATCGCTAATAGAGTGATCCTATCACTACCGTTGTTGTATTGGCAACCACCGGTGGATGAGAACCTCGCCATTTGGTCCGCCTCACTATAGTGAGCAGGAAAACGGTTCTCTTCATCCCCCGCTCTTGGTATCGATGTTTTCATCAACGAAACCGACATGTTGGACCTCTATTATGCCTTGTTATGGTCATTGCATACGGATTGCCTACCTGGTACCCTCGACGCCCCAGAAGGCACAAGGGATCGTCATGATTAAAGAAACAAGAGAAGACAAGTCAACACCAGCTACAAGGAGGCACCTTCACCACCTCACCTCATCCGGCGAGAAGTTGTTGAAGATTCTTCAGGCTTAACCCGGATCATTCATCAAGCAACTACAAGGGACATAGCAACACCCGAGGAAGCTCAGAAGACTGCACGAGGCACAAGTCACGACACAGATTTCGAGAACCCCTAGGGTAGGATGAGTCGTGTACCCCCTATGCGCAGTCGAGTCCATATGATGGTTCGAATAGAACCATGATTGTGTGTTGTTTGCTTTTATTTGCTTGTGTTTTGATATAAGTCGCACTTTTGCCCCAGGCAACAAGTGCATGGCTATATCACCTTCCTTGCCTTGTTTCTTTTGTTTCGGCCTTTTTGCACCTGTTTGTTGCACCTGCACTATAGAACCCCCTTTAGGCATTTCCCTCCTCTACGCTGCTTCTTCCCTCTATTCTCTCTCTCCCCAATTGAAGACCCGCAAGATAAGATGCACCAAGGATTCTACCTCGGCAACCAACTGGCACTGAAGACTTCTGCTACAACCTTTGTGATCAATTGCAACCCTGTGGAGTTATGTTTAACCCTCCAGACCAGTAACCCCATTCCTAGACCCTTTGAGACTTCCCGAGACACTCCAGCACGAATCCTTAACCATGTGCCTAACCCATGGTAAGGCGAGAGAACCTGTTAAGCCTTTATAACCTTGCACAACACTGGGTTCGTAAAGGAGCTAGCGGACACGATGAGTGAGCACATTTTCCATCCTAATATAGCACGAGGTCTAACGATGCCATAGATAGACTAGTTCGAGGATATTGGACAGATGACTTGGTGGCTTTATATCAGTGACTTCGAGGAATTATCTGAGACCATGATGGATTGTGCGATTTCATATTGTTGGGATCATGACTTTGGGGAAGCATGTAGGAGTACCCGTTAGACATGAGATTTGGATTTATGTAGGTGATTCTGGTCGGTATTATGCTGGATATGTCTGCATGGTTCGGAGTAAAATTGGATTTAGACCGATGATCCTGATTATGATATCATGCTTCTCTGTGGACAATAACCTAGGAGATTGGATTATTTGTCGGAGATGATTTAGGGATCTATTTAGTCGTGATCTTGGAGTTTACTTGACCCGGATGACGGGAATTTGGTGGACATACTATCGTGATGCATAGTCCTTCCAAGTATTTGGGTATTATAGAGACTTGAGATCTTGTGGAGCACCGTAGACACCGGATTTGTAGGATTGTTGGATCATGTGGTGATTAATGGTAATTACCGGGCTATTGGAGGTGATCTATAGGAAGGAAACAAATCTTGGAATGGCATATGACGTGTTTCCTTAGATTGGTGATGCATTATCGTGAGCCTTGCAAGATTAGGTTGAGTGCTTGGATTGTGGAGTTTAATTTCAGCTCAGCAGCATGTATGATCTACCTTTGGATTTTAGAGGTAGGCATACATATAGATTTGGGGATCATAGACAGTATAGTTTTGTTAGACCGTCTCTTGAGAGTCATGAGGATAGGTATGGCATGAGTGGTGATTGAAGTTGGTCTCTGCGATAAGATGCTTTTTCGTTCGGAGTACTAGATAGAGCTATTGGCATCTCAGAAACTGTGCTTAAGGATAAGATGATATAAGTTCACTCACTCACTATAATCCTTGAAACCCTTAAGCCCCACCGAGCCACAACCTGATCAGATTCTGACCACGGGCCTTCGCTCTGAGTCAGGAAGGCCTCTGCAAATACTTAACCGAGACCACCACGAATACCTCAGCCTGCCTTGCGTACCCCTTAGACCTCATGGAGCAATTGGACAAGTTGGGTAACATCATTATTTGATGACCTACTTGTCTGCCCGAAGACATAGAAGAGACGGACAGCTGGATGGAAGACAATTGAAGACCGCCCTGTCAAGAAGGAAGATCTACACCGACCACCGTCATCAAGAAGTAAACTTCCGCGTTGAAGACCGGGCGTATCTGCAAACCACTCATTCCATAGGAACGCTCACACCAAGATGTATCAAGGCTTGAAGGCACGATTCTGGTGGCGCAGGATGAAAGAGAGATTGCAACCTATGTTGCAAAGTGTGATGTGTGCCAAAGGGTCGAGGCTGAACATCAGCAACCCGCTGGATTGCTTCAACCACTCAAGGTTCCTGAGTGGAAGTGGGATAAAGTCGGAATGGACTTCGTCACTGGATTACCAAGGTCGGATAGAGGACATGACTCTGTTTAGGTCATAGTCGATCATTTGACCAAGGTGGCCCATTTCATTCCTGTCAAGACCACTTATGATGGCAACCGGCTGGCAGCTCTCTACATCGACCGAATCGTAAGTCTTCACGGTATTCCCAAGGAGATTGTGTCAGATCGAGGAACCCAGTTCACCTCAAGGTTCTGGAAGAAGTTCCGAGAAGCCTTGGGAACCAAGATATCTTTCAGCACGGCTTTCCACCCACAGACCGGAGGTCAGGCTGAACGAGTCAATCAGATTCTCGAAGTCATGACTCCGAGCCTGTGTCTTGACATATGGAGCCAAGTGGGAGGAATGTCTCCCTTTTTGCCGAGTTCTCCTATAACAACAGATACCAGTCAAGCCTTCAGATGGCACCATTTGAGGTGTTGAACGGACACAGATGTCGCACACCCCTCAACTGGTCAGAGACTGGAGTGGGACTAGTCTTTGGACCGAATATTCTCCGCGCAGCGGAAGAGCAAGTCCAACTAGTCAGAGAACGTTTGGAGGCAGCCAAGTCAAGGCAAAAGAGCTATGCTGACGCTCACCGTCGGAACATGAGTTTCCATATCGGGGACCACGTGTACCTGCGGGTAACTCCTCTGAAGGGAAACAAGCGTTTCCACGTCAAGGGGAAGCTCGCACCAAGGTTCATTGGACCCTTTGAGATCACTGCAAGATATGTGGTAGACGGCTCCCCAGCTAGATCTACCACCTGAGATACCCTCCGTGCACCAAATCTTCCACGAGCCCCCACTCTGGAAGTACTTCTTACCTCCTAGCTAGCCCAATGCCCGCAAGGTCATCGATCACCGAGCCTTTGGCAGCTAACCCAACCTAACCTATGCAAGAGACTCCTCAGCAACCTCCATCAAGGATGGCATCAAGCAAGAAGCCATACCATCAAGCACTTCAAGATTCCAAGGAGCACCACTCGGAAGCGGAACCAACAAGAAGAAGTGAAGACTACCCCGTATCCAAGACTCCGCCTTTCTTTCCACGCCTAGTCTGGGAATCTCGCGGACGAGATTCTTGTAAGGGGGGTAGGTCTGTCACACCCTGATTTTCATATCACATTGCTTAAGCTAATTTTCATGTTAAAAATGTGGATTTGCAAAAACTTTTGAGTGTTTTTGACTTTGCTTGATTTGACCTTTGTCTGCTGTTTGTTAGTGCTCTAAAAATCAAATAAATCATCCAACTCTTATACTTCATCTCCTTGACCCAAAACCTTTTCCCAATGATCATGCCATGTGTATAGACCAGTATAGAATTTTCTTATAAAAATATTTTGGCCAAATGGTATTTTCTAAAATTAGTTTTCCAAAAACCCCTGAATTGAGGTTTGCATGGCAAGTACCTTATTTAGGGTGTGAAAAATATTTCAAAAAGTTTATTTGAATCCTATTAGATATATGACTCCCAGAAACCACAAAAGTATAATTTTAAAAGTTATTTTTATATTTTATTTAAAAGCTTTTTCTTAAGGCCAGAAATGGTCTTTAATAGGGAAAAATTATTTAATCATTTCAAAAATATTTGCCAAAATTCAGGGAGACTCATAGGACATATATTGTCCATATATAAGAGTTTCAGCACATGGTCATGTTCAAAATATTGGACTAATCCTTCCAAAACCCTTTCTGGTTATTTCAAGCTTTTGAAATATTTACAAATGAAATATTCTCCAAAAATTCTAGGGAAATTCTATCATGTCATATATGACATATTTGATGAGCTTGCAAAGCCTCATGCCTTGAAGATCAAGGAAACATCATTTAGTCCCCCCAAAACCATTCTGTCCATATTTGAATTTTGAGGAACTTTACATTGCCAAACTTGTCCAACTGCTCTCAAATTTGGTGCACATGCTAGAATGGCCTAATAAGGCATCTAGACCAAATGGCACAAGATTTGGAATAGAGCAACTTGATCAGATCACCCCAAAACCACTTCTGTTCAAATTCAAATTTGAACAACTTTACATTGTCAACTTTTTATCTGGAGCCTCAAACTTTGTGGGCATGTTCATAACCCCAAATGATGATGCTACACCAAGTGGTGCATCAAGGGGAGATGATTTGCTTGACTCAAACATGGTGAAACCATTTCTGTTGATTTCTAGGGTTCACCAAAGTTACATTGGCCACTTTGCCCAAATGAGCTCAAATTTGGTGTAGGGGCCTAATTATATGTGACATTTGATCCTGTTAAGTCCCATGCCAATTGGAAGTCATTTGCCTCCCCAACACCTGATCAAACACCTTCTGGTCATTTACCAAAACCAGTGTTTGAACCTCTTTTACTATTTCCCTTTACCCCAAATTTCTACCACACCTTCCCCTGATCATCCTCTACCCCCAGTAACTCTTTACGGCCTCAGCACAATTATTGGAGGGGGGGGGGTAAAACCCCAAATTCACTATCCTGGCAGCAGCTTTCACCCTCTCCTTCACCTCTCTCCTCATTCCAGAGGCTCCCCAGAGCATCCAAGACTGCCTCCCCATTGTTTACTACTTCCTCTACCCTCTGGACACCGTTGGACACGCCCTGGGCGCCAGGCCACGCCACTGGCAGCCAAAAGCCCGCTCTGGAGCGTGCTACAGTGCTCTGGAGCACTGCAGCCGCCCTCCAATCACCAGCCCCGACCACCTAGGGCCTCCCCCTCGTGTCCCTCGAGGCTGCCTCGGCGTCCGGGACACGCCGGGCGGTCGGCCCCCTCCTCTCTCCTCCTCCCTCGCCCCTGCTCGCACGCGCACTGGCCGACCCTGTGCACCAGTGAGCGACCTCGCACGCGCGGCCTCTCTGGCGCCTCCCCTCTCCTCCTCTTTCTTCCTTTAGGCGTGGACCAGCCCCACGAACGCCCTGGACACGCCCACTGCTGCCCCCGTGGCCTGCAACTACGGCAACATGCTTGCCGGCGCACGGCGTCTCGGTGGACCAGCGCCCCCCTACTTAAAGGGCACCCCGAGCCCCCCTTGCACCTCCTTTCGCACTCTCCCACTTCCGTGCAACTCCCAAGACGTTCCGTTGCTCTTCCCGTGCCCCGTGATGTCCGCTCCACCATCACCCGACGAGGCCGCCGCCATGGCGGGTGCAGGTAGAGCTCCAGTCCGTCCCCTGCCGCCCCAAGGGCCTTCCCCGATGCGCCGTCCCTTGGGCTTTCCTCCGGTGGTCGTAGCCTGGCCAGGGACGGCCCCTGCCGCCGGGAACGGGCGCCGGCCGGCGCGCAGCCGCGGCATCCAGCCCCTCCGTCGCGGGCGCGGGAGGAAGGGGATGACCCTGCGGGAGGGGCCCGCAGGTCAGCGACCCCGGGGGCCAGGCCCACCCGTTTAAGTGGAGGCGGCATCAGCGCAGCCCGCTTCCCCCGCGTGGAAGCGCCTTTCCTGGCGGGCGCCTTTGACGTGGCCTGATCCCTGCGCGCTGCTGAGCAGATGGGCCGGCCCGGTGCACAGAAGCACTAAGCCTCGCCCAGAGCACTGCATAAGGTTGAACCCTTATTCTTTTTCTTTTCTTTATTCTGCCAACATAAAAAATGCCTAGATAATTCAAATGAACTCCAAATTGCATGATTCAAATTTCCTATGGCTCCATAAATCATGCTCTATCACATGGTGCAACATGCACATTATTCCAGAAACTTTCCCCACACAAATATTTATCAAATACCCATATTTCATTTTCTGTGATGAACTTTAGAAAATCACAGAGAGCTCAATATTGATCCAAATGCAGTGATTCAAGTTCCTAGATGCTTGTCATGTCCAAACTTAGTTTTGGAAAATTTTTAATAATAGTTTCTGTACCCCACCAAATATTGAGCCATTTCTTCATATTAATCAGCTTTGCAAAATCCTAGGAAATTCATTTCAAATCCAAATCCAGTGAAACCAACTCCTAAATGCTTCTAAAATCATGACTTGATGATGGGTACCTTTGCTCATCATTCAAGGAATTATTTCTGTATACTTCTTCCAAATCCATAAACCCTTTGGTTCCATCATATTGAAATGTTCCAAACTACCTATTGATCCAACACCTATGAAACCACCTTGGTTATTTATCATATGACCAGAGGTATCCTAGAAAAGTCCAACTCCCATTTTTAGAGCACTTTTATTTTTGCTTTGATTGTGTTGCTTATTATGATTGTTTCCATCGTTGGTTGACGTAATAAACGGAGTATTCGGAGATGGACCAGAAGGTTTGAAGACTCGGAAGAATAAGGCAAGCAGCCCTTTGACCATGTTCAAGAGACCTTTTTATGCATGTCTCATAACACCTTATTATTCAATGCATCGGAATCATGTTGAGGTGGAAACCACTTTGGTTGCTACCTTTGTTACTTTACTGTTGAAACTTGCATCAAACATGACCCTACCTTCCTATGAGGGTTATGTGGGTGGGAGTAGTTAGGTTGCTTTAATAGTGGCTACGCAAATGGGACGGGTATATGCATGGTGACGGAGGCAGGATACTTTCAAAAGACTTTTCGAAAACCCCGTCGCGTGCCATTTATGCCCGAGGGAGATGGTGAGATGGGTAACCACTTGATGACGAAGTGGTGTACCGAGGAAAGTGTGTGTGTTGTTTTGAAAAACGGATTGGTTTAAGTTGCGACCGTTATTCCAACCTTACATGCGCAACCACTCTACCCTTATATGGTAAAGGGCATTATTGATTACCTAGGCCGATACTAGCATGGTGCCCGCATTACTAGTGACGGGGGTGACATGAGGTCACTCCTGGGACGGGGTCGCGCTTGGATAGGCGGCCATGACTGTCTTTACAGGGCATCGGACACACCGTTGGTACCCCGTGCTTGTGATATGTGATGAATACGGAGCGAGTCTCCACAAACCTTGAGATGTGAAATGTTTGGCACGGGGCTGCTACCAATCGAGTGGACTCTATGTTAGTGTCGTCTAGGGAAAGGTAGTGATCGGGTGCTTACCCCGGGTACCTGAGGTACCGCGGGTCGTGGATGACACGGAAGTTCCCTTGATCTAGTGGGTAAAGTGTGCAACCTATGCAGAGTGTAAAACTATTCGAATAGCCGTGTCCACGGTCATGGACAGTTGGGTAACCGCTCTTGGGCTACGTCCAATGTTTGCGAAACCTGGTGTTTGTGTGTGTGAGGAAACAACTCGGATCAGAGATATTAATGATGTGATTCCTGAGGAAGTCACAATGAGCTTGAGCATGAGTTGATTACAACTCTTTCTTGATAATGATGTCTGTGACCTCCTGATACTTGTTACAGACACATGCATATCCATGTTATATATTGATCATACTTGCATATGAAAAACTAGCTTTCCGCAAAACTACCAATTTAGCAGTAGAGCCTTGCATAAATTATTCTGTTATCACACTTGGGTTGCTTGCGAGTACATTCAAAGTACTCATTGGCTTGCCACTGGTTATTTTATTGGCCAGGCATGAGAGAACAGGTTATGATGAAGATTTCTTGGTGACGAGCATGCGAGCTAGGACGCTTCCCAGTCAGAATGCCTGTAGGGTTAAGGCAGATGGCATGGGTCCATGTTGACATTGAAGATTTTCCGCTGCGATGATATACTCAAGACTTGACCATTATGGTCCTATTTGTGTAACACGGTATGTAAGGATGTAAGACTCTTGTTATTCAGCTTCTGTGTGTTCAGTGAGCATTGATCTCTGGGATCACTATACACGTGCATTCGGTGATCAGGACTTATGAGTCGGGGTCCCCACATGACCCGTCTTCTTTCATACTGGGATAGCCATTCATGGCCTCCGCCGGATCAAAATCGGGAACCCATGCCTTGGCCCTGGTTAACGCCATGAGGGAACCAGCTCTTGCAGAAGATTTCTTCACTTCAATAAGTCGAGTAGGCAAGATGGATAATTTCTCCAGAGTACCTTGGATGGTGGTCGGTGCCGGTTTATTGTGCGAAATAGCACTGATGGCCCTCTGAGCATCGGCATAGAGTTGTTCCACCAAGGTATAAGCAGCCTTCAGCTTTCTCCGGACATCATCCCCAAGATGAGTTACGCGCCTCCCTGTGTACAAGTGATGAGTTAAGCCGGAGCAGTATCAAATAGCAAGGATAAAGCATATGAAAACAAGTATTTAGCAAATATGGCAGATGTCATATCGTCTACATGTTGTCTTAACCCGGATAACTCCTCCGTCACCGGGTTAAGGGCAGCCTGAGCATCTTTGGCTCTTTTCTCTAAGGCAGCCCTTTGCAGCTCCCAAGTGGACCGCTCCGCTTCAAAATCCTTTTTAAGCGTTTCTATACTGGCTAAAGCAAGGGTAAGTTCCTCCTTAACTTTAGTCGAAGAAGATTCCTGGAAGGCCAGGTTATTCCGGAGCTCAGTCATTTCGGAAGCTCTCCGGTTCAAGTCATTCTGCAGAGGATAAGGAATGTCAGATATTCATGGAGACAGCTTAATCAAAAGTCTCAAGCACATAACAAGTTATGCACTCGACACTTGGGGGCTATTGTACAATTGAAGTGCAAGAAATCAATTCTTTCAAACAAGTCCCAAGCACATAACAAAGTTATGTCCTTAGCACTTGGGGGCTAATGTAAGGTCATTCTCAAACATGGAAGAAGTCCCGATTCACCCGCAATGGAGTAAACCGGCCCTTGGGGGCTATAGATGCAAATCAAGTTATTCCAGTTAATCTATCAAAGTCCCGGTTCATCCTAAAGGCTAAACCGGCACTTGGGGGCTATCAAGGCCTAATGGTACAGTTACAAGATACAAACAGAAATGAAAGACAAAGGGAAAGAAGTTACCTAATATTTTTCCTTCATCATGTTTACCAAACCGGCCTCGTGGTCGCGGCTGGTGAAGAGCCGGTTTAGATACCCAGTGTGGAGCTCCTAGGCACTAAGCTGGGCATAACTAAATAAGTCAGTGCTCCATTTGCCCTTATCTTTCTGGAGAACTTCCTCCTTGGCAGTGTGTCTGGCCAAGATAACAGGCTCCGCGGGAGCAGTAAAACTTATCCCAGTAATCTTGACATCTTCTGTCGAGGCAGCAGTTGGCCTGGGGGGATCATCAGTGACAGCGGGATCAGTGCGTACCGGACTAACAAGAGCTGAGCTAACCCGGGCAGGGCTGGCTGGTTCAGCAGCGTTCTCCGTAGCATCACCCTCCGGAGCAGCAAGATCTTCGTGGTCCATTGGGGAAGGATCATCGTGTTGAACTTCAACATTTTCCTTCAGAGGATTGGCCGCTTCAGGATCCTCTGCCGATTCAGCGGTGGTGTGTTCGGTAGCCGGCTTGTTCAACTTTGCCTTCTTGCTAGGCTTGGGCATACTGACAAGATTTAAGGAATAATGAAAATCACAGATCAAAAGGAAAGATAAGCCGGACATAATGAAAGATGACTTACCCAGGAACAGTCTTAAGCACCGGGACTTGAGTGGCAGTTGACTCGCCGGAAGAAGACACAGGAGTTTCCTGATAGTTTGGATCAGACGGTTTAAGGGGTTTGCGAATAAGACAAGCAATATGGATGGATTAAAGCAAAAAGAAAGGGACAGAAGAATCTTACCGATGGCGGTTTGTTGTTCACACATAAAGGTGCTAAACCGGTCCGGCTGCACTCCTCTAGGGGGATATTCAACATCTTCTTAGCAGACTCAGTAACTTCATTGTCTGGAAGCACTGTAGCTGTGTGACGCTGAGGGTACTTCGGATTACCGATATGCTCGCACATCAAACCGGATCGCCGGCTTAACGAGAGAATGCTCCAAGAGAGCCAGCAGCGGACAAAGTCAACCCCGGTTAAACCGTTGGCTACAAAAGCCCTGAGTTTGGACAGTTGTGGGGCATATCGAGCCCGGTCTTGGGCACTCAGACGCTGCGGGAAAGGGTGATCTGCGTTCAGGCGATAAGGGCGGTAACCCGGCAGTGGATTTTCTCCCTCTGGTGAAGTGTCCTTGCAGTAGAACCAAGTCTGATTCCACTCCTTGGGGTGGCTGTGAAGAGTGGCGTGAGGAAAGCTGACAACTTTCCTCTTCTGGATGCTCATACCGCTGAGTTCAGTATTGGGCCCGTCAGAGAATTCAGTTCGGCAGTTCAGATGGAAGAAGTCCCGGAATAGCTCTACGGATGGCTCCTCTTGCAGATATGCTTCTGAGAAGACTTGGAAGTTGCAAATGTTTGATATGGAATTGGGACCTATGTCTTGTGGGTGGAGTTGAAAATCGGCTAAAACGTCGCGGAAGAACTTTGAACCGGGAGGGCTAAAACCCCGGGACAGATGATCGAAAAAGACGATGATCTCTCCCTCCTTAGGCTGAGGAGGGCACTCTTTCCCAGGGGCCCGCCAGTGCAGAACCTCTTTCGGACCTAAACCGCCTATGGAGGCTACCTTTACCAAGTCATCCTCAGTAATCCGGGATGGGACCCAGTTGCAAGCGATGAACTGTTTAGCCGCAGAAGTCATCTTTTTCAAGGAGGGAGTGCTGAAAAATACAATACAAGACCCGGTTTACGATCTGCTAAATATAAACCGGCATGTCTATGAAGATATTGACCTAATTGACGGTTTAAGCAAGGGACTAATGGTACCTACTGATCCGGAGCAAACATGAACGATACAGCTACCGGTTTATGAAGCTTAGAAGTGAAAATTTAAACCGCCAATTACAGGATGCAGGTCTAAATCTAAACCGTCAGCACAGGGATATAAGGCGCAGGTTAAAATTGAACCGGTGACATAAGCAGTTAAGCTACAGATCTAAAGTGTGAGAAACAACTTTCACATGAGCAGTGGTAAAATATGGATCTACAGCACAGGGAAAAATCAAGATAATCATATTCGTTGAAGGCAGCGAAGGTTTTACAGATCCAGTCTTTACTAGCAGTATTGGGGGAACTAAGATTGCAAGAGATGGAGCGGAATTGCGCATACAAGAGTTGACCTAAAAAGATTTAACATCTACATCTAACCACTCATGGTGATGAACAACGAGGAGCGGAGATTCATCCACGAGCTCTCGAGAAACCCTAGAACTAAGATCTATGGGGAAGAAGAAGTAACGCAACTGAGGAAGCAGAAGAACGGCAACGAAACTCTGGATGCGCTCGGGTTGATGCAGCGTCCGGGCTCGGTGAAGACGACGAGCTCAAAGGACGGCGGCGGGGCTTGAGCGCTGGAGGTCAGAGGAAGACGAAGTAGAGGGGGTAAAGAGATGACCCTCGGCCCTATTTATAGGCCGAGGAGATAAAACGGCAGGCGCGGGAATCGAGGAGACCAAAAATCAGATATGGATTGAGTTGTCGCCTCGATCTTCGGAGCGGTAATAAATGAAGGTAACAAAACAGGTATAGGCATTAAATGCGCGGATGATGTCACGACGGTTTAAAGTGACGCAGAGGGATGATGTCATGGACGGTTTATGAAGTATACGGAAGCTGCAGAAAGGGAGATATGTACAAGACTTTGAAGACTGACATCAACAAGTTCAAATCAATTTGGGGCCTAATGTCAGGGATATTACTACTAGGTATAAACCGGCCAGGAGGGTCCGGATTAAGTTATCATGATTTTATTATCAGAAGCCCAGTGGAGTATGGAGTAGGAAGTTATAGCCTAGAAGGCTTAGAGCCCATATGATAGGGCCCATAACTTGTAAACCGTCGTATTATGTAAACTTGGGATGTAAGGTAGAAAGAGCAGAGACCAAGGCGGACACGATTATGAGCCGGCCTCGGAACTCTGTAAACCGGACTGGGCGTCACCTCTTATATAAAGGGACAACCCGGCGATGGTTCAGGACAAGAAACAACAGCTCGAGACACAGGCAAAGCGGATTCGCTCCCTGGTCATCGAAGCCCAAGCAATACCACACCAAACTAGACGTAGGCTTTTACCTTCATCGAAGGGGCCGAACTAGTATAAAACCCCTGTGTCCTTCGTCCGCTTTAACCCCTTTAAGCTAACCCGAGCGATGGCCTCATGACTAAGTCCTTTTGCTAGGACATCTACCGTGCTAAATCCACGACAGGACCAGTACAGAACAAGGCTCGTCCAGTAAATGTGTCTCAAGAGAATGTAAGGGAATTTGATGAGTTTCTTTGCCGGTGAAGTACGTTTTCTTCAGGTAATTCTGATACTGCCACCAAGCATTCTTGAAGATAGCAGAGGTATTAGCACAGGTTACCTCATCCTGAGTTTCCAAATCGGTCCTTCTCTATAGGGAAAATGGGAAAATTTGCTGTATTATAACCATCATGGAGGTAGGATCTATGGGACAAAGCAAAGTAATTGGCATGACTAACATTACTTACACATAACTCCTGGACAAACACCTGTAACTGGCATTTTCCTTCATCTTCAGTATAATATTTCCAAGATGGGAAGATACGCACATACGATTTAACAACATCAAATGCGATAGATGCTAAAGTACGACTAGCTGGTTGTGCTTCCACCACAGGAATAGGCGTACTAACTGGTGGAGTCGGGGTTCGCCGTGGTAGTACTGACCCTTTGGGCACTGGAGCTGCCTTACTAACTGCTCTTGTTTGGAAGCTCTGTGATGGATATGGTGCTGTGTCAACAGGAACTGGGTTACTATCAGCTCGGGTTGGGGTTAGATTGGGTGAAGCTGGTTCTCTGTCCATCGCAGTAGGGGTACAATCTGTGAGAGTTTGGGTTATGTGTGGTAGGGCTGGTTCTCGTGCATGTACAACCGGGGTGCTATCTCCACCAAGAGGTAGCACTGTTTTATTTGAAGACCGTGTTTTTAGTCCGCTAGATGCTGGCATCACCCGCTCCAATTCAAATGGTTAATAAACATGAAACATAGTTGAATGTACATACATTGTATGAGAGACATATGCAATAGATAGTGTGGAAAAAAGAGGACATGAAATAGTTGACATGTATATTGTTTAACTAAAATGGATAGCATGACATAATTTCACATATATGATGTCTATCTAAACTGGATAGCATAGCATAACATAATTCAAAGATATGATGAATAACTAGAACGCCGTGCCAAGTTAGAGCATACACCTTGGTGGGGGAATAGGACTGGTCATCTGTCTCTGAATCCATCTCTGAGGAGCTATCGGGACCCAACAAGAGATCTGCTTCGACAGGTAGCATTGTCTGCTCTGAAGGCCTTGTTTTCACTCCAGGTTTTTCAATCTCCCACCCAAATGGCTGATTCACAGGAAGAGTAGTTTAATGTACAAACATTTTCGACAAATGGAAATGTAATGAAGAAAAGGATGAGCAAGATATCATTCAAATATATGATGCCTGGTTAAACAGGATGGCATTGCACATTTCACATATATTATGGCTGGCTAAAAGACATGAGACTGCATAATTCCCATATATGATATAGAAACTAAACAGGTGGCGACAGAACATGTCTCAACTAAGCAGATGACATATATGATGTCAAAAGTAGGAACTGCAAGGCAACATATGCATGATATGACTAACATCATCATGCCAAGGTAGAGCAAACACCTTGGGGGTAAATAGGAGTGGTCAGCGGCGTCTGAATCCGCCTCAGAACGGATATCTTCCTCTGGATTACAATCTGGAAAGGGGTGGGGAGGGTTTGCCATTGAACCCACCATGGAGCGATGTCTGCATGACATTGTATTGCCGCGCAAATCTATTCTCTTTTCCTCTACATGTTCAACATGACTGTGTACAATATCTGACATGCATACGAAAAAAATATGGTGCGATTATGTAAGGAGAGCATGCAGAAATTTAGAGTGATGGTAACAACCAGTGGATGGATCCAAAAATAATGATAACAGGCTGATGATTACTTTAATTTAATAAAAAGATAGATGATGATTGCTTTACTATTTGTTTCCCACCCAAGATGAACAACATAGGCATACCCTAGGTGAACCAGATATTAGACAGAGATACTATTCATTGTTTCCTCGATATGTGCCCCACAACTAATTTAGAACTCAAGTTTGAACATTAATTTGGACCTGACTTGGAGTCCAAGAGGTGAACTGGACGATAAAGTAGCAGGTAATTTTAAGCAATGCATAACATAAGTAGAATCTAAAGAGTGCGACCTCTCTTGTGGACCCGTGTACTCCTCAGGTGCATTTTCTGAGTCGATGATGGTGATGCCGTTGCGGTGGGTGCCGGCGGCACGGAAGGAGATCTGAGGCGGCGAAAGACGGTCAGGAGTCGTGATGTCTGGTTTGGTGGATATTTCTATCGATGGAGCGCCTCAGGTGTGGTGGACGATGTCGCGTCAGGAGCAGGACAAACCACACAAAGTTCCCTTCGACACCTACCTGTAACTGAACTAATTCTGTAAGGGCTCATTTGGCTTGCATGATTCTAAAAACGCGGGGATAGGAAAAACACCGGAATAGGATAGGAATGCACATGGTAACCAGAGCATTTGTAAACACATGATTTCTGTCAACTTGGGTGTTTGGTTTACAAGAATTGGAAGAGCAGAGGAATGCAAATAAACATGGCCAAAATAAAGTGAAACCATATAAAAGCGTGTACAGTTAGAATGTTATTCTGCCACTGATGCACTTGTTCTTATTTTCATGCATAGGATTTTGAAAAGTAGGTCCGGGTGGATGGTTTGCTTCATTCCTTTCAACAAAATGCATGAATAATTTAATAGTAGAGTGCCATTGGAAAATTCCCTATTGCTATGTTTTTCCGTCGAACCAAAATAGCCCTAATGGATCGACATGAATGTATAGTAATAAGTGATGCAACAAGTGTACAACCTCTTTGCCGTAGCCGTGTCGACCTCAGCATCATTGGGTTGGTCGCTGAAACAGTTGAGGCAGAGGTGGCTGTCGGAGGTGTGGAGGAAGACCCGAGGAATCTGTAGACGGCGTCCAGGGCACTGCTCTGTTGTGATGGTTCGTTCTGTCGTTGGAGCAGCCCCGGTGGGCCATAAGACGTCAAGGCTGAAGCAGCACAAGACATACATCGTCAATCTCAAGTGGGATTCTAATAGCATCTCCAATAGATGATGTAAAATAGATGTAAAATTTACATCACCAAAAACCACCTCACTACAACAGATGAGGTAAAAATTGTTGACTCTAAACTTAACTGTCGAAACTGAAATTTACTGTGGAATTTGAATGTTACTGTCGAAACTAAACGCAATGATAGCAGAGAGGCACTTGACATGTAGTTTAGGGAGGGCCTACAGTTCATCTTCAACCTGCACCGCCCTAAGCCGCCAGCTAGCACCGGCCGAACCGCCAGCCCCTGTGCCGCCTCGCCGCCCCGAAACAACTCCCCATCGCCGATCCACCGCCGCCCCGGCCAGCCCTATAGGCCATCTGCCCCCCACCCTGAACCCTAAGATAGATAGTGGGGTACCTCTCCGACGAGCCCCCGTCCCCGCTGCGGGTGGTTCTTCCTTAACTCCGGCGAGCCCCCCCCCCCACCCCCTGAAAATTGACTGACCCAAAAGTCGATTCAGTCGACTAAAGTGTAGCTAAATCGGAGCAGAGTAGCAGCACGAGCGAGGGGGAGAGCAGCAACAGCAGTAACGCGAGCGAGCGAGCGAGAGCCGGAGCAGCAGCAGCTGGGCGAGCGAGCGATCGAGCGAGAGCCGGAGCAGCAGCGGCGCGAGCGAGAGCCGGAGCAGCAGTAGCAGCAGCGTGAGCGAGAGCCAGAGCCGAAGCCGGAGCAGTAGCAGTAGATCCGGCTGGTATGGACGCCACCGCCGAAGGGGCCTCGCACTTGGGGATAGCCTGCGTCGAGATGTCGCCCGCGGCGCCGGCTTCAAGGTAGCCGCTCCATGGGGGTGCGGGATGAAGCACCGTCGGCGCCGGGAGGTTGAGCTAAGGAGAAGGTGTGACGCGATGAGTGTACAACCTCTTTGGTGGCGCCGAGTAGGCCTCGGCTTCGTCCGAGGAGTCGGTGACGATGTTGTGGTTCCGGTGGAGCAGGTTAAGGTGGCGCTGTGGGGATGGAGCAGCCGCGATAGATGAGGCGATCGTCGGAGCAGCTCCTTGGAGGTGGAGAACAGGGCGGCTGAACCGGCGGGACCACGAGATGGACGATAGATCCTCATCCGGGGAGGTGGACGAGGGACGTCGAGCTGTTGCGGTGGACGACGTCGTCGGGGAAGAGGCTCCAGGTGGGCAGCGGTGAGGTGGCGGACGAAGGAGGGTGGGGTTTCGCGGCTGGAGCGGAGAGGTTATGGCGGCCTGGGAATTCAAATGGCAAAAAGGAGGCGATGGAGACACGCTTGTCCAAAATGTAGGGTGTGTTACAAAAGTACCCCCCACTAATTTGAACTAGCAGCCCTTTCGGCTCAGGGTTAGAAGGGGGATATCGCGTGTCGGGATTTGGCAGCTGGAGGGAGTTTTCGCGCGCGTTGTAATTTCGGGATAGCAAGGCGCGGGTTGTGAAGGCGCCAGTTTTGGGAGCACAATATCTGAATTTTCGGGATATAACAAGGCGCGGATTGAATTTTAGGGACAAGCCTAACGTGTAATATTGTACTTGTATGTACCAAATCAATTTGTATTTCCCTTAACCAAAAAGAAAACGAAAAAAATAAAACACACCACACAAAGAGAGAGTCTTGCCCCGTTTTACTAAAAACATGTTATTTAAAGCTACTCATACCAACAATTTAGTGCAATTAAATGTTATTCGGTAGTATGAATCCATGTTATGTCCAATTAATTTTTTTCGCTTGTTGTATAATGCATGTAACGTACTCATGCCAACATTGTAGTGCATTCCAAATGTCTATACTACCGCTGCAATTCGAACTGAATTTGAATTCGTTTCTCTATTTCAATAACAATCTACAATCATGATTGTTGCCAACTTCAGCCATCATTCGTGTATTACCTTAATAACACACCACATGATTACTATAGAGATAGATATGAACTATGTGTACTACATGAACTCGAATTCTATTTTTTTAATACACTTGATGTTGATTCCAAATAATAGTACATTTGATGTACTAACTATATATTCATAATATAAACCATGTTCCATACGTGTACACCGTGTTTATCACACATAGTATAGTGCCCCGCCCCCTACATTATGACAAGTATTTAGACCTGAGCTGCAAAAGCCACACATTAGCCCAAATTATGATTAATGTTCTATATGTTATACGTAGTACTATCAAGATGCCCATGTGTTCCACAGAACATCAACATGTTCAATGCGAGACCTAATTTGCAAATATGGAGAGGGGTTTGGTTATCTTTTTCAAAATTGCCATAGTTTCCTTCCTATCCGTCAGATATAAATCGGACGGCCTATATTGCAGGATGGCACCATCATCAACAACTCCGTTTTTTATTAGAGTAGAGATAAAATATATTATATGTAGAATAACATGTTCATAACCACACCATGTGTATCACCGTTATATATACTCACACATGCGTCGGTTTAAAACACTATGATAAATTCTTCAAATATCTGAATTCACTTTTTATAATGAAGTATGATCTCTATTCGTCCTTTACACCCACACAATCCTCTTATCTTTGTAGCTAGCTAGCGCTAACTTTCTCTCGTGCATGAAGACGCCCGCATCCCTCGCACCCTTCCTCTGCATTCTCTAGCTCCATCACGCAAATTCGTCTTTTCACTTTAGGTCGTTTACCCACGGTGTGTGTAGGCCCCCCAGCTCCTTCTTTACGGCACACATCGATCGATATGCCTCTCTAGGCAGGTGTGCCTAGCACAAAACACAAGTTTCCCCTCTTCTCTTATCACCGTCCATGCCTCACTCCCACCACTCTCTTCATCGATATAGTATGACTCTCGCACCACCTCCTAGATGCATCCCTCTCTCTCTATCCTTCTCCCCGTGCCTCATTTGCTTCTAACACACACATGCATGTATACCGATCGATCTCCCAACATATACCTAGGTCGACTTTAACTATTCACCCCCCATCAATCGACGTACCTCACAAGTTATTTTTCTCCTTTCTCTGACAAAGGACGATTGATCTTCCTATGTAGTTATGTCTGCTTACCACAACCATATC
>LR738710.1:588343674-588393941 GCA_902687465.1 Secale cereale
CCCCCCCCCAAAAAAAAACTCTCATGAACCCACACACACTATATCTCTCTACGTTTGTATCTCTCTCACACAACCCCACATAGGTGGTGTACGTATACAAGAAGAGAATAGGTGCACCGTGCACGTACTCACGCTTCGTGCCCAGCCACACCCGCGCGGGTACACGGTGGAGCTCATTTTTGTACGAAATGGCAACCCACGTGCTAATTTGAACGCGTGTAGCAGTTGTTTACCTACGGAGGTCGTGTACCACGCGTGCACGAAACAAAGTTCGACTTGATGCGTTGGTGCGTTATTTTTAAATAAAGTTATATCGCTCAATGGCACGTACACATAATATAAAATGATTTTTATGGAGAAAAAGGTAGTCCGCTCCACTATATACAATGGAGCCTACCTGCCTGGTTTGTCTCTCTTCAGAGTATCTCACACAAGGCTGCGGTGGCCTCTCTCTCTCTCATCGTTGGTCACTGAACCGGCCGCATCTCGTTCGCCGACGGAAAGGGAGGATGTGCATCGTTTCTCCATTCGACGGCGCCGTGGCAGCACGTCTCGATCTACGGTACACGTCGTTCTCTCTGACCAAGCTCCGGCGTGGTAGGGCTTACGCCACCTGCTCGTTGCCGTAGTATGGGCAGATTTCGCCCGCCGCCCCTCACGTAGTTACACCCCGACGACCTCCAGGTATCCCCTCCGGCCTTGCTCCACTGCCCGTCTTCCCACGTCGCTGCATGTGGATCTTCCATAGTTCTTTGCCCAAAACGTAGCTCGTCCGGCGTACTTTCCATATTGCAATCTCGTCCTCACACAGTTTTAGGCAAACACAACCGTGTTGTTATCTTCCCTTATGATAAGGAATATGCTTCTTTTTTGTCGTCGCATGTGTCATCAACTGTTATTGGCCAGTAATTGTTTCCTTTCTACCTCTTTTTTGCAAACAGGGCTATCCATTTCACCTGGTTGCTATTGCGACCTTTTGGTGAACTTCACAAATCACTTTTTTTTAAGAGTGTTTTGTGCAGTTCTACCAAAATGTCACACGGGCAACGTCTCTACATTTCAGTGTGACTGCACAAAGGGAGACTGGTTTTGCTCTGTCCTCCTCATCCAACTCTGAGCCTAATCTTCTCCAACTAGTTAGTCTTAAGAGAGACTGCAAAGGTGACCGGCTTCTATTTGTGTGTTTATTGTTTCATCAGTAGTCCTCTATTATCGTAATCACACTTAATATCTTTGCAACAGGGACGCCCAGCTCTATTTTAGTGGAACTGCACAAAATGATCGGAATGTTGCATGCTCCAGACAACTACTTTTTTTCCCAACATGCCTTGTTGATTTAGACAGAGCTGGGGGGACGTTGCTGCCAATGGAAGCATGGATCAATTTTAATTTAACACCTTCTCACAACTTTGTCTTCAGTTGTGATGTAAATGTTAGCTCTGATTAGCAAGGAAGTTAGTTTTTTATTGTTTCCGAAAGAGCATCGATGGCAAGACACACGAAACAAAAGCTGAAAGCTCACACCATTGTACAATTTCATGTCGCTGGAAAATTATTTGTATAGTACGTCAATTATGTAAACAAATGTTGGAAGCTTGATAGCATTGCCAGAAGCCTCTTCGGCATCCGGATCCATGTGCCATGCACAAAATTATACTCCTTCATTCCTAAATATTTGTCTTTTTACAAATTTCAAATGGGCATATTTTAGAGTGTAGATTCACTCATTTTGCTTCGTATGTGTACTCCCTCCGTTCCTAAATATTTGTCTTTCTAGAGATTTCAACAAGTGACTACATACGAAGCAAAATGAGTGAATCTACACTCTAAAATATGTCTATATACATCCGTATGTAGTAGTCCATTTGAATCTCTAAAAAGACAAATATTTGAGTAGTCACTCATTGAAATCTCTAGAAAGACAAATACTCCGGAGTATATTTAAGAACCGAGGGGGTAGTGCACAGCCGCATGAGAGACTCGGACCGGTTGTTGCGCCGCATTAATAGTGAGTAATGAGCAGTCAAATGATAAGCCCCACCTTTCCCATTGTAAGTTGTTCGAAAGAAGCAGCCATCAATACACTCTTCTTTGAATACGCTCATACTACTCCATCCGTCACTGTATATAGAGCGCGCTTCAGAAAAAAAGAAAATCTCTAGGACCAAGGCGACTAGCGATCGGCCTGAAAAATAGCATTAGTAGTTATAGCACGGCGTCTATTACTAGAGGAAATAATGCGTACACACATGCATGCAGTGCTTCCACCCCGGGTACACACATGCATGTACTTACTACACTCCGTAGTACTACATCGAGAGAAAATTGCGGTTACCATGCCTTAATTAATTGAGCATTAAACCAAATGCGTCTAAAGTCTCTCTGGTGGTGGAAATGCATTGAGAGAAATGCATCATAATGAAGCGCACCCTGTAAACTGTGATGGAGGGAGGAGTAGTATGAAGGTGGAAAACCAAGTACGCGTACGGCCAGTTGGTCAACGCACCTCCTCTTGGCATATCACTGACATGTGGGACCGGAGTGTGAGCAAACCGATCTCAATTGACGGCAAAATGGCCAACCCACCGTTCCTTGAGAGAGACGGGGAGCGAGAACACACAGACGGGCTCGCACGGATGCCAAGATATATTCGAGCATGGTTGATCGATATCATCATTACATGTTGGGCTGCCGTTTTCCGCCCTTCTCCGGAATAAATGTGTAATTTATTGGAGATTAAGAAAAATAAGAGTACTGAGGCTTCACCATGCGTTTCTAGTAGTAGTACTACTCGTACTAGTAAACCTTGCGCTTGGCTCTTCGCCTCTTCGTGAAGTCGAACAATGATGGTACTCCGCATGTTTGGTACTACAGTGTATGCCTCTCGCAATCTGACACCGAATGAACTGATGCATGTCCACCGCATGGGCGAGGGTATGTTGCATTAGTCAAAAGGCGTAAGCGAGCTTCACCTTGTCCTGCAAGCTTCTCCTCATTCTGCGAGTTGACGGGACACACCAACAAGTAGTGCTAGTCCATACTCCCTCCTTTCTAGTTAATATGGATTAATCTTTTTTGTGGGTAAATGGGAGAGCTTTATTCATATATAAGCATTCTTAGGACGATCAGCCAAGACACTGGTCACTAGGAAGCGAGGTACCCTGCGAGGTGTTTCATCAAGCCAGCTCTCGGCCACATTCAAAGTGCAGCAAGCACGGTTCGCACAAAGATGCGCCGCAAGGTTTGTTGACCTGTTTACATGCTGAATAACAAAAAAAGAGGAAATATTACCGAGCACTCCTATTTGTAACAGGATATGAGCCAGAATTAAGCGAGAATTGTGGCGAGTGTTCCATGCAATCAACTTCCATTATCACATGCGAGAACCCTCGAAGAGAACCAAATGTGTTGAAGATTGCTTTATCACATTTAAAAAATATAATAAGAGTACAGACGCTCCTCCATCCGGTTCCTAGTACTAGTATAGTAGTACATACCGCTATAGACTATAGTAGTAGTACTAGTACTAGTAAACTTTGCGCTTGGTTGTTCCCCTCTTCGGGAAGTGCAACAATAATAGTACTACTAGTATAGTGTATGCTTCTGGCAATCTGACACCGAATTAACTGTTGCACGTCCACCGCCTGAGCGAAGGATATCTTGCATTAGTCAAAAGTTTCTCCTTGTCCTGCGAGCCACCACGCGCAAGCTTCTCCCATCCTGCAAGCTTCTCCTCGTTCGGCAAGTTGACGGGACACAACAAAGTAATGCTAGTCCATACTGCCTCCTCTCCGGTTAATATGGCTTAATTTCAAACAAGGTAAATACACTGTTAGTCACTGTATATTTGTAAAAATATGGTCAGTGGACTTCATAATATGCTCATTGCGCTCAATATATACATTTTCCGGTGTTTATACGGTCACTAGCTCACCATGGCTGAGTATGTGTGTGCATGCACATGTAGGTTGAGCACTTGAGCGTGACCGTGTGTGTTCCGTCATGTGCTCGGACATGCATGCATTAGGGCATCGTGCGCGTTTTTGCGTCCATGTGTACGTGTGACTGTTGCATACACGTAGGGGGGGTACGTGTAGGGGCCACTAAAGGAGCAGTCAAATCACATAGTAAGTTAGTTGGAAGAAGCAACCATCATTTCACTCTTCAATGACACATACGCAATATAAAAAGGTTGATATGGAGAGAAAAAGAAAACCACTATATATACACTAGCAGGAGCCTAAGCTACAAGCCTGCTTGCTTGGGTTGCTCTCTTCACAAGCATAGAACGACGGTGGCCACACCGCTGGTCACATATCCGGCCTGATCCCGCAGCTGGGGGAAGGGAACAATGTTCTGCGTAGACGCGGTCGACATCGGCGAGGGAGAAAATCCACAGTCGGTGTGTCCCAATCGGGGTTCACCGCAGTATGTGCCGATGTCGCGTCCCAATCGCCCTTCTAGCTACAGCCCGACGTCCATTTCGAAAATATTAGTGCATGTCAACAAAAATTATACTAGTATCGTTGTTCCATTTCAAAAATAAGCATATAAGCTATTACTTCTTACCCAAAGGATCTTTATATCCAACAGACACAAAATATCCATTCGACTGTTCGAAATTACTTTCACCGCTGATCTAATTCGAGGTAATTGCTGCATCGCCACCAAAACCCACCATCTCTTAAGCTAAAGTAGACCGAGCTAACCCTATATTAGCATATTACTAAGATAAACAGAAGGCACTGTAGAATCATTTAGAACCTGAGCTTGTCAATCTGAATGTGGTGGGACACCAGCTTAGCCCCGGCCAGCAGCTTGGGCGGAACTGTGAAGAAGGTCAGCTCCTACACGGCGACGTCGCCGGGATCCCTGCTGCTTGTCACCTCCATTTACACATTGACGGCATCGGTCCTGCCTTTGGGCTCCCCCGGCGGGCCGTTCGTCCACAGCTTGGCCACGTAGTGCGGCAGTGGGGACGCCCCCGCTCTAATGCAGATGACCGACACGGCGATAGGCACGCCGATGTCGAGCACGCCGCCGACTAAGAAAAACGCACGGCCGTCCTCCTCCGCGAACAGCAAGAGCCGTGGCTCCGACAGTGGCACTTGTAGCTGGAGCGCCTTGCCGTACTGGATCCTATGCACGGGCACGGGATGCACGGTGCTGATGTGGTGAGAGAGCACCGGCGGCGGGCCTTTGTAGCTGCAGACGAGCACGGGGCATTTGCAGGGCGCGAGCGTACACACGCTCTGGTGATCGGCGAGCTTGTGGTAAGTGACGTAGAGCCCACAGCCTTCGTGCGGGCACTCCACCCTCACCGAGGAGAGGACGACATCCACCGCCATGTTCCACACGTCGAAGCCACCGCCGCGCTTGCACTTCTGGCACTGCTGCTAGTTCCCGGGGTGCTCGACGCGGCAGTCCGCGCAAGCTAGGTGCCCCCCTTGCACTACACAAATCAATCGAACAACACATCAATCAAGAAACATGCACCTTGCTCGATCAGCCGCACGGACGAGGTATATTCGAACCTCATACACCGGAGGCTTCAAGGGGCGGAGGCACAAGGGGCAGTGGAGCAAGGTGAGGTCCATCGAGACCATAGAGAGCTCCATCGTCGGGTCCTGTTCCGTCTGCATGATCTCCCCCTTCTCGTGCACAACCATCTCTCGCTTTATTAGGGCCGGGGCATTACAAAGCTTTACCGTCACATATTCATACTACTTCAAGGTGCATTAAATCAACACATGCAAGTATCAAAAGGAGAGTCACGGCATGCATGCATGTGTTGTAATTAATGCATCGATAAACACAAATTATTGAAATATATCGAGTGCAGTGCTTTGATGTGTCGCGTCAACTCGTACAAGACCGAGAAGTTTGATTACTACAACGCCCTCTCGCCTTAACCGCACCTGCCTTTGGCTGCATGACAGGTGAGCCACCGACCTTTTGAGCCCACGTGTCATGGACGCAAAGGTAGGAGCAGTAAGTCAATGAAGCTGCGTCCCTCTGATACGTCTCCAACGTATCTATAATGTTTGATTGTTCCATGCTATTATTTATGAAATCTTGAATGTTTAATGGGCTTTATCATTCACTTTTATATCATTTTTGGGACTAACCTACTAACCCAAAGGCCCAGTCCAAATTGCTGTTTTTTGTCTGTTTCACGGTTTTGCAGAAAAAGAATATCAAATGGAGTCCAAACAGAATGAAACCTTCGCGAGAGATATTTTTGGAGAAAATCACGCATGCGGAGCTTGAGAACCACGTCAGGGGGCCAAAGGGTGGCCCACGAGGGTGGGGGGCGTGCCCCCTTCTCAGGGCGCCCCCTGCCTCGTGGCCCCCTCGAGCGTCCCTCGGTGCCCTCCTTCTTCCTATATAAGTCTAAGTACCCCAGAACCTCAGTGAACAGAGAGAAAACCCTAATTCTACCGCCGTACCTTCTGTTCCCGTGAAGATCCCATCTTGGAGCCTTTTTCGGAGCTCCACCGGAGGGGGGGTCTATCACGGAGTCCTTCATCATCATCATCATCGCCCTCACCATGAGTTGTGAGTAGTTTACCTCAGACCTTCGGGTCCATAGCTAGTATCTAGATGGCTTCTTCTTTCTCTCTGGATCTCAATACCAAGTTCTCCTCGGTCTTCGAGGAGATCTATTCGATGCAATCTCTTTTGCGGTGTGTTTGTCGAGATCCGATGAATTGTGAGTTTATGATCAAGGTTATCTATGAAAGATATTTGGTTCTTCTCTGAACTTTTTATGTGTGCTCATAATATCCTTGCAAGTCTCTTCGAATTATTGGTTTGGTTTGGCCTACTATATCTATAGTTCTTGCAATGGGAGAAGTGCTTGGCTTTGGGTTCAATCTTGCGGTGTCCTTTCCCAGTGATAGTAGGGGCAGCAAGGCACGTATTGTATTCTTGCCATCGAGGATAAAAAGATGGGGTTCACATCATATTGCTTGAGTTTATCCCTCTACATCATGTCATCTTGCTTAAGGCGTTACTCTGTTCTTATGAACTCAATACACTAGATGAATGCTCGATAGCGGTCGATGTGTGGAGTAATAGTAGTAGATGCAGGCAGGAGTCGGTCTACTTGTCTCGGACGTGATGCCTATATACAATGATCATGCCTAGATAGTCTCATAATTATTCGCTTTTCTATCAATTGCTCGATAGTAATTTGTTTACCCGCCGTAGAATATCGCTATCATGAGAGAAGCCACTAGAGAAAACTATGGCCCCTGGGTCTATTATCAACATATCAATCTACATCTACTTTACTTTTATCGCTTTTATTTGTTGTTCTTATAAACCAAAAATATAAACTATCATCTCTGTCAGATCTCACTTTCGTAAGTGATCGTAAAGGGATTGACAACCCCTTATTGCGTTGGCTGCGAAGTTCTTATTTGTTTGTGCAGGTGCGAGGGACTCGCGCGTGGTCTCCTACTGGATTGATACCTTGGTTCTCAAAAACTGAGGGAAATACTTATGCTACTGTGCTGCATCTCCCTTTCCTCTTCGAGGGAATACAACTCAAGCTCAAGAGGTAGCAAGAAGAATTTCTGGCGCGCCGGTGAGGCTTACGCAAAAGTCATATACCAAGTACCTATCACAAACCCTTATCCTTCGCATTACATTTATTTGCCTCTCGTTTTCCTCTCCCCCACTTCACCCTTGCCGTTTTATTTGCCCTTCTTCCGCCGTGTGTTTATCGTTCGCTTGCTTCTCGTTTGCTTGTGTGTGTTGGATTGTTTGCTTGTCACTATGGCTCAGAACAATACCAAATTGTGTGACTTCTCCAATACCAACAACAATGACTTTATTAGCACTCCGATTTCTCCTATTACCGATGCTGAATCTTGTGAGTTCAATGCTGCTTTGTTGAATCTTGTCATGAAAGATCAATTCTCCAGCCTTCCTAGTGAAGATGCTGCTACCCATCTAAACAACTTTGTTGATTTGTGTGATATGCAAAAGAAAAGGGATACGGATAACAATATTGTTAAATTGAAGTTATTTCCGTTTTCACTTAGAGATCGTGCTAAAACGTGGTTTTCCTCTTTGCCTAGAAATAGTAATGATTCATGGAATAAGTGCAAAGATGATTTTATCTCTAAGTATTTTCCTCCTGCTAAGATCATCTCTCTTAGAAACGATATTATGAATTTTAAGCAACTAGATCATGAGCATGTTGCACAAGCTTGGGAGAGAATGAAATTAATGATACGTAATTGCCCTACACATGGATGATTATTCAGAATTTTTATGCTAGCTTGAAATTTGCTTCTAGAAATCTTTTAGATTCGGCCACCGCAGGCACTTTCATGGAAACTACCTTCGGAGAAGCAACCAAACTCCTAGATAATATTATGGTTAATTATTCTCAATGGCACACCGAAAGATCTACTAGTAAAAAAGTGCATGCTATCGAAGAAATTAGTGTTTTGAGTGGGAAGATGGATGAACTTATGAAATTATTTGCTGCTAAGAGTGCTTCTTCTGATCCTAATGATATGCCTTTGTCCACTTTGATTGAGAATAACAATGAATCTTTGGATGTGAATTTTGTTGGTAGGAATAATTTTGGTAACAATGCTTGTAGAGGTAATTTCAATCCTAGGCCTTTTCCTAGTAATACCTCTAATAATTATGGTAATTCCTACAACAACTCTTATGGAAAGATGCCTTCTGAATTTGAAACTAGTGTTAAGGAGTTTATGATCTCGCAAAAGAATTTCAATGCTTTGCTTGAAGAGAAATTGCTTAAGGTTGATGAATTGGCTAGAAGTGTGGATAGAATTACTCTTGATGTTGATTCTTTGGAACTTAGATCTATCCCACCTAAGCATGATATCAATGAGTCTCTCAAAGCCATGACAATTTCCATTGATGAATGCAAATAAAGAACCGCTAGGATGCGTGCTAAAAGAGAAGATTATATTAAAGCGTGTTCTTCTAGTTATCATGAAAATAAAGATGAAGATCTGAAAGTTATTGATGTGTCTCCTATTAGATCCTTGTTTTCTAGTATAAATCTTGATAAAGATAGGATTGGAGATGATTCTGCTTTAAAGTGTCCCAATGATTCGGAGTTTTTAGATCTTGATGCTAAAATTGCTAAAAGTGGGAGTGAAGAAATTAAAACTTTGCTTAGTGATGAACCCACTACCTTGGATTTCAAGGGATTCAATTATGACAATTGCTCTTTGATTGATTGTATTTCCTTGTTGCAATCCGTGCTAAATTCTCCGCATGCTTATAGTCAAAATAAAGCTTTCACCAAACACATTGTTGATGCTTTGATGCAATCTTATGAAGAAAAACTTGAGTTAGAAGTTTCTATCCCTAGAAAGCTTTAAGATGAGTGGGAACCTACTATTAAAATAAAAATAAAAGATCATGAATGCTATGCTTTGTGTGATTTGGGTGCAAGTGTCTCCACTATCCCAAAAACTTTGTGTGATTTGCTAGGGTTCCATGAGCTTGATGATTGTTCTTTAAATTTGCATCTTGCGGATTCCACTATTAAGAAACCTATGGGAAGAATTAATGATGTTCTTATTGTTGCCAATAGGAATTATGTTCCCGTAGATTTCATTGTTCTTGATATAGATTGCAATCCTTCATGTCCTTTTATTCTTGGTAGACCTTTCCTTAGAACGATTGGTGCAATTATTGATATGAAGGAAGGAAATACTAGATTCCAATTTCCGTTAAGAAAAGGCATGGAACACTTTCCTAGAAATAAAATCAAATTACCATATGAATCTATCATGAGAGCCACTTACGGATTTCCTTCCAAGGATGGCAATACCTAGATTTATCTTGTATCGTGCCTAGCTAGGGGCGTAAAACGATAGCGCTTGTTGGGAGGCAACCCAATTTATATTTTTTTTGTTTCTGTTGCTGTTAATGAATAAATATTGCATCTAGCCTACGATTTGATGTGGTTTCATGTGTCGTTTAGTGTTTGTGCCAAGTAGAACCTTTGGGAAGACTTGTGTGAAGTTTATGTGATCTTGCTGTGAAAAAAAGAATCGTTAGCGCTCGCTAAAGTAGTCTTCAGATTTTACTGGAGCGTTCTTTTTAGTTGATTCTTTTTGCAGATGATTGGTAGACAAATTTTGCAAATTTAAAAATTTAGTTTGAATTTTTTTGGAGTTCCTGAAGTAGGCGAAACCTGCAGATTACTACAAACTGTTCTGTTTTTGATAGATTCTGTTTTTCGTGTGTTGTTTGCTTATTCCGATGCATCTATGAGTAGTATTGGAGGATATGAACCATAGAGAAATTGGAATACAGTAGGTTTAACACCATAATTAACAAAGGATGAATTCATTGCTGTACCTTTGAGTGGTGGTTTGCTTTCTTATACTAACGGAGCTCACGAGAATTTTTGTCTAAGTTTTGTGTTGTGAAGTTTTCAAGTTTTGAGTATTGCTTTGATGGACTATGGAACAAGGAGTAGCAAAGGCCTAAGCTTGGGGATGCCCATGGCACCCCAAGTAAATTCAAGATAATTAAATGCCTAAGCTTGGGGATGCCCCGGGAAGGCATCCTCTCTTTCGTCTTCATCCATCGGTAACTATACTTGGAGTTATATTTTTATTCGCAACATGTTATGTGTTTTGCTTGGAGCGTCTTGTATAATTTGAGTCTTTGCTTGTTAGTTTGCCACAATCATCCTTGCTGCACACACCTATTTGAGAGAGTTAAATATGGCCTAGGAATTGTTAGAACACTCTATGTGCTTTACTTATATCTTTTGAGTTTAATAGTGTTTGCTATAGTGCTTCACTTATATCTTTTAGAGCACGGTGGTGGTAATATTCTGTAGAAATTGTTGAACTCTAATGCTTCACTTATATCCTTTTGAGAGTATATTAAAACAGCATGGTAATGTGTTTAGGCTAAATAAACTAGTCTTCACATGATAAACATCCTATGTCAATGTAGTAAATAATTCACACTAAGTGCATTGAATAGAAGGAGATGTTGGATGCTTGGTAATTGTTTTGAGACATGAGGATAGTGATATTAGAGTCATGCTAGTGGAGTTATTATAAATTGAGAAATACTTGTGTTAAGGTTAGTGATTCCCGTATCATGCATGTATGGTGAACCGCTATGTGACGAATTAGAACATGAGGTATTTGTAAAGTGCCAACCTTTGTGTGGAGGTCGGGGGGCGCGCGATGGTTAACTCCTACCAACCTCCCCCCTAGGAGCATGCGTTGATTGCTTTGTTTTGATGACTCGTAGATTTTTGCAATAAGTATATGAGTTCTTATGACTAATGTTGAGTCCATGGATTATACGCACTCTCACCCTTCCACCATTGCTAGCCTCTCTTGTATCGCGCAACTTTCGCCGGTGCCATAAACCCACTATATATCCTTCCTCAAAACAGCCACCATATTGTTCCTCAAAACAGCCACCATACCTACCTATCATGGCATTTCCATAGCCATTCAGAGATATATTGCCGTGCAACTTTCCATCGTTCCATTCATATGACACACATCATATTGTCATATTGCCTTGCATGATCATGTAGTTGACATCGTATTTGTGGCAAAGCCACCATGCATAATTTTTCAGACATGTCACTCTTGTTTCGTTGCACATACCGGTACACCGCCGGAGGCATTTATATAGAGTCGTACTTTGTTGTTGTAGTATCGAGTTGTAATATCGAGTTGTAATGAAAGTGTGATGATCATCATTATTAGAGCATTGTCCCATGGGAGGAAAGGCTAAATCTATAAAGCCCCTTCGCAAAAAAAAGGCCAAAGAAAAAAGAAAGGCCCAAAAAAAAGGAAAATAAAAAGGGACAATTGCTACTATCTTTTTCCACACTTGTGCTTCAAAGTAGCACTATGTTTTCATTGTAGAGAGTCTCATGTTTAGTCACGTTTATATACTAGTGGGAATTTTCATTATAGAACTTGGCTATTATATACCAATGATGGGCTTCCTCAAATGCCCTAGGTCTTCGTGATCAAGCAAGTTGGATGCACACCCACTAGTTTCTTTTGTTGAGCTTTCATTCATATTTAGCTCTGGTGCATCCGTTGCATGGCAATCCCTACTCACTCACATTGATATCTATTGATGGGCATCTCCATAGCTCGTTGATACGCCTAGGTGATGTGAGACTATCTCCCTCCTTTTTGTCTTCTCCACAACCACCTCTATTCCACCCATAGTGCTATGTCCATGGCTCACGCTCATGTATTGCGTGAAAGTTGAAAGGTTTGAAAAGATAGAGTATGAAAACAAGTGCTTGGCTGAAATTGGGGTTGTGCATGATATGAATATTTTGTGTCATAACGAGGTAGCATAGCCAACACTATATGATTTTGTAGGGATAACTTTCTTTAGCCATAGTATTTTGAGAAGACATGATTGCTTTGTTAGTATGCTTGAAGTATTGTTATTTCTTATGTCAATATAGACTTTTATCTTGAATCTTTCATATCTGAACATTCATGCCACAATTAAGAGAATTACATTGAAAAACTATATTGGTTAGCATTCCACATCAAAAATTCTTTCTTTATCATTTACCTACTCAAGGACGAGCAGGAATTAAGCTTGGGGATGCTTGATACGTCTCTAACGTATCTATAATTTTTTATTGTTCCATGCTATTATTTATGAAGTCTTGGATGTTTAATGGGCTTTATCATTCACTTTTATATCATTTTTGGGACTAACCTACTAACCCAAAGGCCCAGTCCAGATTGCTGTTTTTTGCCTCTTTCAGGGTTTTGCAGAAAAAGAATATCAAACGGAGTCCAAACGGAATGAAACCTTCGCGAGAGATATTTTTGGAGAAAATCATGCACGCGGAGCTTGAGAACCACGTCAGGGGGCCAAAGGGTGGCCCACGGGGGTGGGGGCGTGCCCCCCTTCCCAGGGTGCGCCCCCTGCCTCATGGCCCCCTCGAGCGTCCCCGGTGCCCTCCTTCTTCCTATATAAGTATACGTACCACAGAACCTCCGTGAACAGAGAGAAAACCCTAATTCCACCATTGTACCTTCTGTTCCCGTGAAGATCCCATCTTGGAGCCTGTACCGGAGCTCCACCGGAGGGGGATCTATCACGGAGTCCTTCATCATCATCATCATCGCCCTCACCATGAGTTGTGAGTAGTTTACCTCAGACCTTCGGTTCCATAGCTAGTATCTAGATGGCTTCTTCTCTCTCTCTGGATCTCAATACCAAGTTATCCTCATTCTTCGAGGAGATCTATTCAATGTAATCTCTTTTTGCGGTGTGTTTGTCGAGATCCGATGAATTGTGAGTTTATGATCAAGGTTATCTATGAAAGATATTTTGTTCTTCTCTGAACTTTTTATGTGTGCTCATAATATCCTTGCAAGTCTCTTCGAATTATTGGTTTGGTTTGGCCTACTGGATCTATAGTTCTTGCAATGGGAGAAGTGATTGGCTTTGGGTTCAATCTTGCGGTGTCCTTTCCCAGTGACAGTAGGGGCAGCAAGGCACGTATTGTATTGTTTCCATCGAGGATAAAAAGATGGGGTTTACATCATATTGCTTCAGTTTATCCCTCTACATCATGTCATCTTGCTTAAGGCATTACTCTGTTCTTATGAACTCAATACACTAGATGCATGCATGATAGCGATCGATGTGTGGAGTAATAGTAGTAGATGCAGGCGGGAGTCGGTCTACTTGTCTCGGACGTGATGCCTACATACAATGATCATGTCTAGATAGTCTCATAATTATTCGCTTTTCTATCAATTGCTCGCCAGTAATTTTTTTACCCGCCGTAGAATATCGCTATCATGAGAGAAGCCACTAGAGAAAACTATGGCCCCTGGGTCTATTCTCAACATACCAACCTACATCTACTTTACTTTTATCGCTTTTATTTGCTGTTCTTATAAACCAAAAATACCAAAAATACAAACTATTATCTCTATCATATCTCACTTTCGTAAGTGATCGTAAAGGGATTGACAACCCCTTATCGCGTTGGCTGCGAAGTTCTTATTTGTTTGTGCAGGTGCGAGGGACTCGCGCATGGTCTCCTACTGGATTGATACCTTGGTTCTCAAAAACTGAGGGAAATACTTACGCTACTATGCTGCATCTCCCTTTCCTCTTTGAGGGAATACAACGCAAGCTCAAGAAGTAGCACCCTCCCTCGCCCATGAGCGTGGTGGCTGGCAGGACTAGGAGAAGCTTTCGTGCGCTACACGCTCTCCCTCCTGTACGCGGTGGACATGCAGCAGTTCAATCAGTGTCAGATGGCCAGAAGCATACTGTAGTACTCCTCCACTGCAGTAGTACTCCCGAAGAGGCGAAGAGCCAAGCGCAGCCCGGACGCTCGTGTGGCAGTTTCATGTGTAGAGTAGTCTAGGATAGCGTGTACCGTGCATGTAAGCTTAAAATCGTTAGGGTCGGCTACTCAGATCCATGCTATATTTTTTTGATTAAAATAATCTTCTGGCCCTACCTGTCATCCTGGTGATTCTAGTTTGCATGCTCATCTGGTGAAGACAGGAATATATATTTTAATTTGTGGTGGGGTAAATGTTAGAGGTTGCAGCAAATGGAGTATTGTACATTGCGGGTCTTTCAGCCAAATTTAGAGGCAACCATGTGGGGCCAGTGCTATGATGTGTCGCGTCAACTCGTACAACGAGGAGAAGCTAGATTTTACTACTACACGCCTTCTCCCTCGCCCATGCGCGCGGTGGCTTGCAGACGAGTACATGCTTTTGCTTATAGTACTACAACAAGCTATCCCTCCCGCTCGCGGGGGACGGACATGCAACAGTGGATTCGATATTGTAGAAGCAGTAGTGCACCCCGAACGTGGCAGTTGCGAACCTTGGAGCACGCATATAGCCAGGCTCTTGCATGAGACAAAATTGCTATGTGAGCCCACTATTGTAGTACTCCCTCCGCCCGGAAATACTTGTCATCAAAATGAATAAAAGGGGATGTATCTAGATGTATATCAGTTCTAGATACATCTTTTTTACCCATTTTGATGACAAGTATTTTCGGACGGAGGGAGTACTTGCTAGTATAGCCCTGTAAACCAGAAAGGAGTATTTGCCTTTCTAGAGATTTCAACAAGTGACTAGACTACACCGGACGGAGTACATACGGAGCAAAATGAGTGAATCTACACCGTAAATAAATATGTAGTTCTCTCGTTTTCCTCTCGGCCTTGGTCGCGGTGCACAATATTGAGTATACTAGTATCATCTTGAAATTTACGAAGTCACCATAGGCACCTCGTCGTCGACGGGAACGTCTGCTGACACGCGATAGACATGAGTGGCAGTCGCCTCCACAGGTGCTTGAATGCCAAGGAGGGAGAGGGTAGCGGTTCCCGAGACATTGAACGGTCAATGATGCATCCTCAAATTACTCTACATGCAGAGGAAATTAATTGGAGAAGCGGAATAGAGCCAGCACGATGTGAATGCAATAGAGTTTGGATTCTCGTATAAAGGCGCCCCACCACTCCAATCGATCTACTCCTCAGTCTCTGTGCAACACTGCTCACTCCAATCCAAGACCAAGTGACCAGAAGCCAGAAGGACCTATGGAGGCGATGGACGCGAGCGGCAGTCGGCTGTGCCAAATCATCCAAGGCGCCGGCCTGCGGCCCCGCACCGCGCAGCGTTTCCAAATGGTGCTGGCGAGCGCCGGCGTCATAGCCCTCGCCGATGCCAGCTTCGCCTCTCGCATGGACGACATGATGGTCAACTCCATCCGCAAGTTCCCTGCCGTCAAGAAGCGCGCGGAAGACCTTGCCGTACTGCTCCAGCCCGCGCGCCCAGGCTCTTTATTGCCTGCCACCCTCATCGGCCTCCATAGTGATGAACTCTTTCAAGCCCTGGTGGCCCTGCAGTTGCCGATGGTCGCGATGAAGAATGTGCACCTCGAGGCCGCGCTCGTCGCGCAGCGCCTCGCCATGCAAGAAACCGTCGACCTGCACATCCTCGTCTATGAGGAAATCGTCTACATAGGCCACTACAAGGCCAGCGAGGACAGAAAGACGTTGGCCTTCTTCCAGCGGCTGGAATCTTTGGACGGCATTGTTCAGAAGCACATCGACCTGGCCACGAAAGCCGCTGCTACTTAGTCTCCGTTCGGTGGGCCGGCGCCCTGAGTCGAGGAGGTGGACGCCGCCGATGGATGCATCTCTTGTTCTTGCCTCCTGTAACCAGCACTGCATCGCCTCGTGGCCTTAATGTTTTATTAGTATAGGAGTATATGGCATTTTTATTCCTGTAGTAACGTTTTCACTCTCAGGTGAGGCCGCAGTTGAGCAAACCGACCATCGGCGAATCCCCAACCCGCCCACCGGGCATCGGCTGAGTTTAGAATTAGAAGAGAGAAACGAGGGAGAAGAGCTAGCTATAGCACAGACGCTGTTGTCAGATGGGACTCGCGTTGATAGAATAGGAGTACTGAGCACTCGTACCTCTTTTTTTGGGGGAAAAGCAGTCGTATGTCTAGTACTACCACTAGTTGGGTGCGTGCAACCTATACCTATCATCACTTTAGGTCTTTTTTCGAACCGCAGCTACGCTTCACCGTACATATTTTTTCACGCATTTATCCTCCTATATGTACTGCTAGGCTATTGCCACATGCTCCCTTTTGCCGACATGTGGGACATAGAGCATCTGGGTCATAGTGCATGCATGACTCAGAGCATATGCCGGGGTACTTTACATTTCAGACCTCACGAATTACATGCAAACCCCCCGCAGAAGAATACATAAATAAGTGAATTACTACATGAAACCGGATTATTTTGTAGAAACCGAAGCACGTTCATTAAATTTTGGACATAACACATTTATAAAAAACTACCGGACCTAAACCAGTCTAAGGGCCTCTTTGATTTGTAGGATACTGAAAACACAGAAATGGGGAAAGTATGATGGCGATGAACCGAGACGAGGAGAACTCTACTAACTCAGTTGGAGGTTAGAGTTAGATTCTAACCCTGTACTAACTCTAAACCAAAGTGGTGTATGGATGGCAGGGTTAGATTGCCAATAAGGGGCTGTTTGGTTCTAGGCCTAGGAGTGCCACACTTTACCATACTATTGTTGCCAAACTTGCCTAAGGGGCTGTTTGGTTTGAGACTAAGTTTGCTAAAGGTTGCACAACTAAGGTTAGGCAAGTTTGACCAACTTAGGTGTGTGTTTGGTTCAAGCCACATCTTTGGCAAGCCACACTAGGGTCCCACATCACATACACTCAAAAAGTGCGGCAAGATTCCCTTAGGCTTGCCAACTTGTGGCTCTCATTTTGAAGAACTAACCTTAGGAAAGTTTGGCAACATTGTATTGCAAAGTGTGGCACTCCTAGGCCTAGAACCAAACAGCCCCAGTTCTTCAAAATGAGAGCCACAAGTTGGCAAGCCTAAGGGAATCTTGCCACACTTTTTGAGTGTATGTGATGTGGGACCCTAGTGTGGCTTGCCTAAGATGTGGCTTGAACCAAACACACACCTAAGTTGGTCAAACTTGCCTAACCTTAGGTGTGGCAAACTTTGGCAAAATTTAGTCTCAAACCAAATAGCCCCTAAATGTTCTTTCTCAATCACTATGCAACACTGCTCACTCCAATCCAAGACCAAGTGACCAGAAGCCAGAAGCACCTATGGAGGCGATAGTCGCGAGAGGCAGTCGGCTGTGCCAAATTATCCAAGGCGCCGGCCTGTGGCCCCGCACCGTGCAGCGTTTCCAGATGGTGCTGGTGACCGCCAGCGTCGTCGACCTCGCCGATGCCGGCTTCGCTCCTCGCATGGACGACATGATGGTCAACTCCATCCGCAAGTTCGCCGCCGTCAAGAAGCATGTAGCGAAAGCTCCTACTTGTCCTGCCAGCCACCACGCTCATGCGCGAGGGAGGGACGCAGCTTCATTGACTTACTGATCCTACCTTTGTGTCTATGACAGGTGCGCCCAACAGGTGGTTGGCCCACCTGTCATGCAGCCAAAGGCAGGTGCAGTTAAGGCACCGGAGCTCAGTCCGCGAGGGAGAGGGCATTGTAGTAATCAAAATTCTTGGTCTTGTACGAGTTGACGCGACACATCAAAGCACTGCATTCGATATAAGTCTTTTTAGACATTTCAAATGGACTACTACATACGGATGTATGTAGACATATTTTGCTTCGTATCTAGTCACTTGTTGCAATCTCTAAAAAGACTTATATTTGGAAACAGAGGGAGTACAACGCATGCATGCATGTCGTGACTTCCCTATTGATACTTGCATGTGTTGATTTGTTGCACCTTGCCAAATTTTGACTATAACTTTAACTAACCAAATTTTCATGCGTGTCACAAAAAATTACGGGGCTGTTTGGATTGTGACTATGTTTGTCTTATGTTGCCACATTATTTTTCCCACACTTGCCAAACTTTCCTAACTTGAGTTTCTCAAATTGTTAGACACACTTTGGCTTAACTAAGGGAATCTTGCCACACTTTTTGTGTCTATGACATGTGGGGTTCACTGCTAATAAAAAAAATCTTGTCTTAGGTGTGGCTAATAAAAAAGAGTTATATTTAGGAACGGAGGGAGTAGAAAATATAAATAATAATGGATGTTAGGGCAACCCACGTTTCCGATAATATTAGTCGTGGGCTTGTTCACAATTTTTACGAGGGGGTGGTTGTTCATTTAATGGAGGGACTTGTACCAGAATTGAATGATACAAAGTGCGACCTGGCACACCGTAACACCACTTGGAACAAGCGGGTAGCTATCTCAAAAAATAATCAACAACTAAAAAATGATGACCTGGCACGTAGTACACAATTTTAAACGATTGTTTTGATGGAGTGAAAAAGGAAAACTACCCCACTACGTATATATAGGTCGGAGCCTCCGCGCTTTCTTGCTAGGGTTGCCCTATTCACGCGCTCTCATCCTCTTCAGATTTAAACAAGATAGGGGTGGTAACACTGTCTTTCTCTCTTCAAAAAACATTGTCTTTCTATCCTCACCGCTGGTTACAGATCCGGACGTATCCCCCTCCGCCAGTGAAGGGGAGGAGGGGCAGCATTTAGGTCGTCGTCGACAGTGAGGGAGGAGACCCACTGCCAGCCGCACCGTTATCTCTGGCTGAGCGCCGGCGCGGGAGGTCCTCTGATCCCTTCATCGTTTCCCTAGTGTGGGCGGATCCGGCCTCCCGCCGCCCACCTATCCACATCCGGACGACCTTTAGGTATATCTTCCATCGAAACTGCCTTAGCTCTACTTCCCCAGCTCGCTACGTCGCTGCATGTGCATCATTTTCTACCTCTCAGCCCCTCTCGACCGGATGGTCCAACGTCACCTATTTTTTTTATTGTCAGAGGTAAAGCTACTTCATGGAGTCGAATATTGTACTTGGTTCAAACAAGAAATAAAGTGGGGGTGGGGGAATTTAGAATGTAGTACATCGGACTTGGTACAAACATGAAGGAAAGGGGGTGAAAGTAGTACAGACTGGACATCCAACCGGTCTCTTGGTCGAAAAGGGAAATATAGGGGTAACGCTGAACACAGTGGTATGACCAGGACTAGATTTGCTATCCACACATAGGAGCAGGTGGCTAGAGTGAACAAAAATGGGACCAACCCAAATATGTTTCTTGGATGTTTGTTTCTCGGGGCAACAAACTATGAATCACCACTTTATGCCCTCTGTTTAGGTACATGGTGCTAGACTGCTGGTGCACCCACTGTCCCATGCCCTTATACCAAATATTAAGGTGTTCTTAATCTAATGCCCCTGGTAAAAATGAAGCCATGCCACTGTTATAAGCCATGACAAGTTTAGCCAAATGTTTTTGCCTGTAATTGTTTGAGACTCTGAATGTTTCCTCTGTAGCTTTTTGTGTAAACAAGAATATCCATTTCACCTGGTTGCTGTTGTGATCTTTTGGTGCACTGCACAAAACTCTTCTTAAAAGAAGTGACTTTTGCATTGTTTAACTGGTATGTCAGAAGGTGGAACTGCACAAAGAGAGATCTGTGTTCCAATCCTCATCATCCATATTGGCACCATAACGTTCCTTTAGGTAAGAATGATATTTAATGCATGTGTTCATCTCTATTTTGCGACTGCCATGAGAAAAATAATGCTATTTTTTTACTAGTACACTTGTACTCCCTCACTGACAAAACCAATTATGAAATAGAAGGCCAATCATGTACTTGGTTTCACCAACTAGTGAGGAGAATGAGAAACAGAGCATGAAGAGGAAGAAGAAGAAGAATAAACAGTGCCAAGGCGATCTTGCTGAAGCCAGAGGCCTCAGTCGAGGCCATTCAAGGGCTCCGGTAACGACTACCTTACATGTGAGACGATCCTCCAGGGAGCCCTTCCACTTCTGTTGTCTCACTTAATTAATTAGGAGTACTTAAGTACCACTAATTTATTGCTGCCTAATTTTCCTGTCGGGGTTAAACAAATCTTTAGTAGCACCTATGCTGAATCATGTACGTGTGTATGTTTATCTATGGAGGTGAATCATGTGGTGGAGCAGGGAGGGAATATTATTAGTGTCATGACATAATAGTGTTATTGTTTTGCATGTCAATTTATTGCCATTGGTTCAATGAGGCAATGTTTTGCCTATTGTCCATCATGAATTTGATGATACTATTAGAGTAATATGCTAATGTCTTTCTATCCTTTCTTACTAAGCTAATGAAGGTTTCACCTTGTTCCTACTTGTGCAAACAGGGATCATGTTGTGCCAATCATACATTCTAGTGGAACTACATAAGACAATACAATGAACTGTATCCCAGTCTGTGCTTTAATTCTGCTGGAAGTTGTTGATAATATTTCGATATAATCTCAGCACTGGTAAACAAGAGTGATTTCAACCATACATTTGAAGTGCACAAAAATATATACTATTGAGTGATTCCAGTGAGTGCTTTATCATCTCTTATGGGACTACATGAATAAGCTTTTTTCCTCATGTTGGTACGGGCCTAAGGTCTTCATCCATATTAGTTTGTTGTCATCTCTATTTGTATCGTGCTACTGTCATGAGAAACTCCTTTATCTTTGCACGTTAAAGTTTTGCAACCTATGATACATCGCAATGCTTTGAGTGTTGAGCTAATTGGCACTGATTAAATAAACTAATACCTCTCTTTAAACAAGACTACTATGTGTCTAACTTTACCCATTAAGATAATGAGGGTGCTTCTATTTGTTAGTGTATGTTTCATCAACTAGTCCCACTATTACAATAATCTCACTCTCTCAATATATGTGCCAACAGGGATGCTCGATTTTGGTGGAACTGCACAAAAACTTTGGGTGCTTCATTACCTCGGCAGCTTCCGTCCTTTCCTATCAGTCGCTAATCTGGGCCTGCTTTCTTCCTTTACTATCAGTCGCTTCCCTTATCTCGGCTTCCAGTCAAAGGAAAAGGTAATTGATATGCTACCTCACACATGTTGGTACTGGTCTTTGTCCTGATTATTGTGCTTGTCATGTATTGGTAATTTGGTGTTGTGCTACTGTTTATCGGTTTTATAAAGGAATAACTTGGAGCCTGAACTCGCAGGTAAATCATTGCATTGGGTGATTTCAGTAGAACTGCACAAAAAGATCAGATGGACATATACTTATGCTGCCGGTATGTGATACGCCTCCAACGTATCTATAATTTTTTATTGTTCAATGCTATTATATATATATGATGTTTTGGATGTTTAATGGTCTTTATTATACACTTTTATATTATTTTTGGGACTAACCTATTAACCCAAAGGCCCAGTCCAGATTGCTGTTTTTTTGCCTATTTCAGGGTTTCACGGAAAAGGAATATCAAACGGAGTCCAAACGGAATGAAACCTTCGGGAGAGATATTTTTGGAACGATATCTTCACGGGAGACTTGAGAACCAAGGCAGAGGGCACACGTGGCGTCCACGAGGGTGGGGGCGTGCCCCCTCCCCCTAGGCGCGCCCCCTGCCTCGTGGGCCCCACGTTCCTCCCCTGATGCCCTCCTTCCTCCTATATATACCCATGTACCCAGAAAACATCGAGGCAACACAGAAAACCCTAATTCCACCGCCGCAACCTACTGTTCCCGTGAGATCCCATCTTGGGGCCTGTTTCGGAGCTCTGTCAGAGGGGAGATCTTTCACGGAGTGCTTCTACATCAACACCATCGCCTCACCATGAGTTGTGAGTAGTTTACCACAGACCTTCGGGGCCATAGTTAGTACCTAGATGGCTTCTTCTCTCTTTTTGGATCTCAATACCAAGTTCTCCTCGGTCTTCGAGGAGATCTATTCAATGTAATCTTTTTGTGGTGTGTTTGTCGAGATCCGATGAATTGTGGGTTTATGATCAAGATTATCTATGAGAAATATTTGGTTCTTTTCTGAATTCTTTTATGTATGATTATAATATCCTTGCAAGTCTCTTTGAATTATCGGTTTGGCTTGGCCTACTAGATCTATAGTTCTTGCAATAGGAGAAGTGCTTGGCTTTGGGTTCAATCTTGCGGTGTCCTTTCCCAATGACAGCAAGGGCAGCAAGGCACGTATTGTATTGTTGCCATCGAGGATAAAAAGATGGGGTTTATATCATATTGCTTGAGTTTATCCCTCTACATCATGTTATCTTGCTTAAAGCATTACTCTGTTCTTATGAACTTAATACTCTAGATGCATGCTGGATAGTGGTCGATGCGTGGAGTAATAGTAGTAGATGCAGAATCGTTTCGGTCTACTTGTCACGGATGTGATGCCTATATATAATGATCATGCCTAGATATTCTCATAATTATTCGATGTTCTATCAATTGCTCGACAGCAATTCGTTCACCCACCGTAGAATTTTGCTATCATGAGAGAAGCCACTAGTGAAACCTATGGCCCCTGGGTATATTCTTAACATATAATTCTACAATCTACTTTACTTTGCTGTTTTTACTTTATGTTCTTATATCCAAAAGTATCAAACTATCATATCTATCAGATCTCACTTTCGTAAGTGACCGTAAAGGGATTGACAACGTCTTATCGCGTTGGCTGCGAAGTTCTTATTTGTTTGTGCAGGTGTGAGGGACTCGCGCATGGTCTCCTACTGGATTGATACCTTGGATCTCAAAAACTGAGGGAAATACTTACGCTATTGTGCTGCATCACCCTTTCCTCTTCGAGGGAATACATCGCAAGCTCGAGAAGTAGCAAGAAGAATTTCTGGCGCCGTTCCCGGGGAGGCTTACGCAAAAGTCATATACCAAGTACATATCACAAACCCTTATCATTCGCATTACATTTATTTGCCTCTTGTTTTCCTCTCCCCCACTTCACCCTTGCCATTTTATTTGCCCTTCTTTTTGCCGTGTGTTTACCGTTCGCTTGCTTCTTGTTTGCTTGTGTGTTGGATTGCTTGCTTGTCACTATGGTTCAGAACAATACCAAATTGTGTGACTTCTCTAATACCAACAACAATGATTTTATTATCACTCCGATTGCTCCTATTACCGATGGTGAATCTTGTGAGATCAATGCTGCTCTGTTGAATCTTGTCATGAAAGATCAATTTTCCGGCCTTCCTAGTGAAGATGCCACTACCCATCTAAGCAACTTTGTTGATTTATGTGATATGCAAAAGAAAAGGGATATGGATAACGATATTGTTAAATTGAAGTTATTTCCGTTTTCACTTAGAGATCGCGCTAAAACTTGGTTTTCCTATTTGCCTAGAAATAGTATTGATTCGTGGAATAAGTGCAAAGATGCTTTTATCTCTAAGTATTTTCGTCCTGCTAAGATCATCTCTCTTAGAAACGATATTATGAATTTTAAGCAACTAGATCATGAGCATGTTGCACAAGCTTGGGAGAGAATGAAATTAATGATACGTAATTGCCCTACACATGATTTGAACTTATGGATGATTATACAAAACTTTTATGTGGCTTGAATTTTTCTTCTAGAAATCTTTTAGATTCGGCCACAGGAGGCACTTTCATGGAAACTACCTTAGGAGAAGCAACCAAACTCCTAGATAATATTATGGTTAATTATTCTCAATGGCACACCGAAAGATCTACTAGTAAAAAAGTGCATGCTATTGAAGAGATTAGTGTTTTGAGTGGAAAGATGGATGAACTTATGAAATTATTTGCTGCTAAGAGTGCTTCCTCTGATCCTAATGATATGCCTTTATCCACGTTGATTGAAAATAATAATGAATCTTTGGATATGAATTTTGTTAGTAGGAATAATTTTGGTAACAATGCTTATAGAGGAAACTTTAATCCTAGGCCTTTTCCTAGCAATTCCTCTAATAATTATGGTAATTCCTACAATAACTCTTATGGAAAGATGCCTTCTGAATTTGAAACTAGTGTTAAGGAGTTTTTGAATTTGCAAAAGAATTTCAATGCTTTGCTTGAATTTTTTTTGCTTAAGATTGATGAATTGGCTAGAAGCGTGGATAGAATTACTCTTGATGTTGATACTTTGAAATATAGATCTTTTCTACCTAAGCATGATATCAATGAGTCTCTCAAAGCCATGAGAATTTCCATTGATGAATGCAAAGAAAGAACCGCTAGGATGCGTGCTAAAAAAGAGAGCTTTATAAAAGCGTGTTCTTCTAGTTATCATGGAAATAAAGATGAAGATCTCAAAGTTATTGATGTGTCTCCTATTAGATCCTTGTTTTCTAGTATGAATCTTGATAAAGATGGGACTCGAGATGAGTCTATTTTAATTAAAAGGCGTCCCAATGATTCTGGGTTTTTAGATCTTGATGCTAAAATTGTTAAAAGTGGGATTGAAGAGATTAAAACTTTGCATAGTGATGAACCCACTACCTTGGATTTCAAGAGATTCAATTATGATAATTGCTCTTTGATTGGTTGTATTTCCTTGTTGCAATCCGTACTAAATTCTCCGCATGCTTATAGTCGAAATAAAGCTTTTACCAAACACATAGTTGATGCTTCGATGCAATCTTATGAAGAAAAACTTGAATTGGAAGTTTATATCCCTAGAAAGCTTTATGATGAGTGGGAACCTACTATTAAAATTAAAATTAAATATCATGAATGCTTTGCTTTGTCTGATTTGGGTGCAAGTGTTTCCACTATCCCAAAAACTTTGTGTGATTTGTTAGGGTTCCGTGAGCTTGATGATTGTTCTTTAAATTTGCATCTTGCGGATTCTACTATTAAGAAACCTATGGGAAGGATTAATGATGTTCTTATTGTTTCCAATAGGACTTATGTGCCCGTGGATTTCATTGTTCTTGATATAGATTGCAATCCTTCATGTCCTATTATTCTTGGTAGACCTTTCCTTAAGACGATTGGTGCAATTATTGATATGAAGGAAGGAAATATTAGATTCTAATTTCCGTTAAGGAAAGGCACGGAACACTTCCCTAGAAAGAAAATCAAATTACCTTATGAATCTATTATGAGAGCCACTTATGGATTCCTTCCAAAGATGCCAATACCTAGATTTAATCTTGTATCGTGCCTAGCTAGGGGCGTTAAACGATAGCGCTTGTTGGGAGGCATCCAATTTTATTTTCTTTGTTTTTGCTTCTGTTTAGTAATAAATATTGCATCTAGCTTATGTTTAGATTTGGTTTTTTGTTTTAATTAGTGTTTGTGCCAGGTAGAACCTTTGGGAAGACTTGTGTGAAGTTTATATGATCTTACTGTAAAAAACAGAAATGTTAGCGCTCACTAGAATAGTCACCAGATTTTACTAGAGAGCGATATTTAGTTGATTCTTTTTGCAGATGATTAATAGAAAAATTCCTCACGTTTACCAATTTATTTCAAATTTTTTGGAGTTACAGAAGTATGCGAAAGTTACAGATTACTACAGATTGTTCTATTTTTGACAGATTCTGTTTTTCGTGTGTTGTTTGCTTATTTTGATGAATCTATGAGCAGTATTGGAGGATATGAATCATAGGGAAGTTGGAATACAGTAGGTTTAACACCAATATAAACAAAGAATGAGTTCATTACAGTACCTTTGAGTGGTGGTTTGTTTTCTTATACTAACGGAGCTCACGAGATTTTTGGCTAAGTTTTGTGTTGTGAAGTTTTCAAGTTTTGAGTATGGCTTTGATGGACTATGGAACAAGGACTGGCAAGAGCCTAAGCTTGGGGATTCCCAAGGCACCCCAAGGTAAAATTCAAGGACAACCAAAAGCCTAAGCTTGGGGATGCCCCGGGAAGGCATCCCCTCTTTCGTCTTCATCTATCGGTAACTATACTCGGGACTATATTTTTATTCACCACATGATATGTGTTTTACTTGGAGCGTCATGTATGATTTGAGTCTTTGCTTGTTAGTTTGCCACAATCATCCTTGCTAGACACGCCTTTTTGAGAGAGATAAATATGGCCTAGAATTTGTTAGAACACTCTATGTGCTTCACTTATATCTTTTGAGCTAAATAGTTTTGCTCTAGTGCTTCACTTATATCTTTTAGAGCACGGTGGTGATTTTATTTTGTAGGAATTGTTGATCTCTCATGCTTCACTTATATCCTTTTGAGAGTATTTTAGAACAACATGGTTGTCGGTGTACTAAGGTAGGGGGTACCTCAGTACCCCAACTTGTGCACGGGCAGTTGCGGCTTCCCGCGGCAGGGTTTACCGCGTGCTCGCCGGAGACCTTTCCTGCTCCCTATTAAACCATTCAAAAACAAAGTATACAAGGAAGAAGACCCAGACCCCGGCAAGAGGAGCTTGCCGGGAAGGCCGTACCAGGCTCAAGACTGTCCCGCTAACACAAGACCCTGGCAAGAGGAGCTTGCCAGGAAGACTAGAAGACAACGCCTCGGCGCTATATGCGCCCCGGCAAGGGGCCCGGGGAGCGACAAGCTCCCGGGCCCGGCAAGATCAAGGCCCCGGCAAGGTGCTTGCCGGGGAGGCTGCGCTGTGTGCCCGCGCTCCAGCTCATCGGCCCACGCGTCGCCCTGGGGCCTATCCAGGGACGCGTGGCGGATGGCTGTGCAGCCTGGGGTACACGGTGGCACTCCACGGTGATGGATCCGTCGCCGTGGCGGACGGAGACGCTAAGGCGGGAGCTTTTGGGGTCGACGGCGACGGGCATTAAATGCCCTTGTCCCCCACTGTTAAAGTAGGTATAGACCACTATTCTGTACTATAGCCCCACTGTTCCCGCACTGTTACAACTACCACCTCTTTTACATTTTTACCCCTTTCTCTTACGTTGACACCTGTCGATGACCCCTTGCACTATAAAAGGAGGCCCATGCACAACGTGGAGGGGGTTCGGAACCTAGATCACTCTCGCGCTTGGTGTAGCTGCTTCTTCAAGCTCCCGAGCATTCAAACTCAATACACAACCAAGCAGGAGTAGGGTTTTACGCGTCTACCGCGGCCCGAACCTGGGTAAAACTGCCCGCGTGCTCGCTACGATCCGCTCTTTGTGCTTCCTCCGCCCTCGTACCGCACAGACAAGGGGCTCCGGTCCCATAGGTGTTCGTGGCGGACAGTTTCCCCCGACAATGGTAATGTGCTTTGGTTATAAAACTAGTCCTAATATGATAGGCATCCAAGATAAATGTAGTAAAAACTTTCATACAAAGTGCATTGAATGTGATGAGAAGTTTGATACTTGATGATTGTTTTGAGATATGAGGATAGTGATATTAGAGTCATGCTAGTGGAGTTATTATGAATTTGAGAAATACTTGTGTTAAAGTTTGTGATTCCTGTAGCATGCACGTATGGTGAACCGCTACGTGACGAAGTTAGAGCATGAGGTATTTGTAGAGTGTCATCCTTTGTGTGGAGGTCGGGGGCGCGCGATGGTTAACTCCTACCAACCTCCCCCCTAGGAGCATGCGTTGATTGCTTTGTTTTGATGACTCATAAATTTTTGCAATAAGTATATGAGTTCTTTATGACTAATGTTGAGTCCATGGATTATACGCACTCTCACCCTTCCACCATTGCTAGCCTCTCTTGTACCGCGCAACTTTCGCCGGTACCATACACCCACTATATACCTTCCTCAAAACAGCCGCCATATACCTTCCTCAAAACAGCCACCATATCTACCTATCATGGCATTTCCATAGCCATTCTGAGATATATTGCCATGCAACTTTCCACCGTTCAGTTCATATGACACGCTTCATATTGTCATATTGCCATGCATGATCATGTAGTTGACATCGTATTTGTGGCAAAGCCACCATGCATAATTTTTCATACATGTCACTCTTGATTCATTGCACATCCTGGTACATCGCCGGAGGCATTCATATAGAGTCATACTTCGTTCTAGTATCAAGTTGTAATATCGAGTTGTAAATCAATATAAGTGTGATGATCATCATTATTAGAGCATTGTCCCAAAGAAAAAAAAGAAAAAAAAGGAGGAAAGGCCAAGAAAAAGAAAGACCCAAAAAAAGAAAAGAAAAAAAGAAAAAAAAAAAGAAAAAAAAGGGAAAAGAAAAGAAAAGGGACAATGCTACTATCTTTTTCCACACTTGTGCTTCAAAGTAGCACCATGTTCTTCATGATAGATAGTCTCATGTTTAGTCACTTTCATATACTAGTGGGTACTTTCATTATAGAAGTTGGCTTGTATATTCCAACGATGGGCTTCCTCAAATGCCCTAGGTCTTCGTGAGCAAGCAAGTTGGATGCACACCCACTTAGTTTCTTTTGTTGAGATTTCATACATTTTTAGCTCTAGTGCATCCGTTGCATGGCAATCCCTACTCACTCACATTGATATCTATTGATGGGCATCTTCATAGCCCGTTGATACGCCTAGTCGATGTGAGACTATCTTCCTCCTTTTTGTCTTCTCAAAAACCACCACTCTATTCCACCCATAGTGCTATATCCATGGCTCATGCTCATGTATTGCGTGAAAGTTGAAAGGTTTGAAAAATTTGAGTATGAAAACAATTGCTTGGCTGAAACCGGGGTTGTGCATGATATGAATATTTTGTGTGATGAAGAGGGAGCATAGCTAGACTATATGATTTTGTAGGGATAACTTTATTTAGCCATGTTATTTTGAGAAGACATGATTGCTTTGTTAGTATGCTTGAAGTATTATTATTTCTTATGTCAATATAGACTGTTGTCTTAAATCTTTTGGATCTGAACATTCATGCCACAATAAAAAGAATTACATTGAAATTATGTTGGTTAACATTCCACATCAAAAATTCTGTTTTTATCATTTGCCTACTCGAGGACGAGCAGGAATTAAGCTTGGGGATGCTTGATACGTCTCCAATGTATCTATAATTTTTTATTGTTCCATGCTATTATATATGATGTTTTGGATGTTTAATGGGCTTTATTATACACTTTTATATTATTTTTGGAACTAGCCTATTAACCCAAAGGCCCAGTCCAGATTGCTGTTTTTTGCCTATTTCAGGGTTTCACAGAAAAGGAATATTAAACGGAGTCCAAACGGAATGAAACCTTCGGGAGAGATATTTTTGGAACGATATCTTCACGGGAGACTTGAGAACCAAGGCAGAGGGCACACGTGGGTCCATGAGGGTAGGGGGCGTGCCCCCCTGCCTCGTGGGCCCCATATTGCTCCCCCGATGCCCTCCTTCCTCCTATATATACCCATGTACCCAGAAAACATCGAGGAAACAGAGAAAACCCTAATTCCACCGCCGTGACCTTCTATTCCCATGACATCCCATCTTGGGGCTTGTTCCAGAGCTCCGCCGGAGGGGGGATCTTCCACGGAGTGCTTCTACATCAACACCATCGCCTTACCACGAGTTCTGAGCAGTTTACCACAGACCTTTGGGTCCATAGTTAGTACCTAGATGGCTTCTTCTCTCTTTTTGGATCTCAATACCAAGTTCTCCTCGGTCTTCGAGGAGATCTATTCGATGTAATCTTCTTGCGGTGTGTTTGTCGAGATCCGATGAATTGTGGGTTTATGATCAAGATTATCTATGAGAGATATTTGGTTCTTTTCTGAATTCTTTTATGTATGATTCTAATATCCTTGCAAGTCTCTTCGAATTATCGGTTTGGTTTGGCCTACTAGATCTATAGTTCTTGCAATAGGAGAAGTGCTTGGCTTTGGGTTCAATCTTGCGTTGTCCTTTCCCAGTGACAGCAGGGGCGGCAAGGCACATATTGTATTGTTGTCATCGAGGATAAAAAGATGGGGTTTATATCATATTGTTTGAGTTTATCCCTCTACATCATGTGATCTTGCTTAAAGCATTACTCTGTTCTTATGAACTTAATACTCTAGATGCATGCTGGATAGCGGTCGATGTGTGGAGTAATAGTAGTAGATGCAGAATCATTTCGGTCTACTTGTCACAGAAGTGATGCCTGTATATAATGATCATGCCTAGATACTCTCTTAAGTATTCGCTTTTCTATCAATTGTTCGACAATAATTCGTTCACCACCGTAGAATTCTGCTATCATGAGAGAAGCCACCAGTGAAACCTATGGCCCCCGGGTCTATTCTCAACATATCAATCTTCAATCTACTTTACTTTGCAGTTTTTACTTTCTATTCTTATATCCAAAAATACCAAAAATATCAAACTATCATATCTATGATCTCACTTTCGTAAGTGACCGTAAAGGGATTGACAACCCCTTATCGTGTTGGCTGCGAAGTTCTTATTAGTTTGTGCAGGTGCGAGGGACTCGCGCGTGGTCTCCTACTGGATTGATACCTTGGCTCTCAAAAACTGAGGGAAATACTTACGCTACTGTGTTGCATCACCCTTTCCTCTTCGAGGGAATACAACACAAGCTTGAGAAGTAGCAGTATGTACTCCAAAGTTCACTCAGACAAGCATCGATGTTGACAAGAAGTGCCTATATTGATTCGAGTATCAACCGGTGTCAACCAGTTGTCAAACTCCAAGTATTAGGAGAGTGAACGCTAAAAATATTGCTTGGGGCATAGCCCAGAAAAACACAGTCCAGTCTTTGGTCCCAACTTGTGCCTTTTGGTTATCGGCAGATATGGTAGCGAATTGTATGGCTGAAAGGATCGAGATGGACCTAGAGGGGGGTGAATAGGTACAATTACAAATTTTAATTGTTACTTAGCAATTTTAGGCAATAGTGCAGAATAGGAAAGTGAGCCTAACAATTGCAAGTAAGATGCTTATCAAGCTAAGGTAATAACACTAGTAGGTAAGTATGGTAACACAATAAGATACAAGTAAGAACTTAGAGACAAGTAACCACAAGTAGAAAGTTAAGGTTAGGAATAACCGAAACTTTGAGAGACGAGCATGTATGCCGATGTTCACTTCCTTGGAGGGAAGCTACGTCACCGTTTAGAGAGGTGGGAGTTACCACGAAGGCACACCAATGCCATGAAGGCTCACCCTATTCTCTCTTTGAGATATCACCACGAAGGCGATTCCCAACCACTAGTGGTAGGTCTTTAGGTGACCTCCAAACCCTCACAAACTTTCCGGGGGGTAATCACAATGTTTGATTCCTCTCCGAAGGACTCCTACCGCCTAGGAGTCTCCAACCTCCAAGAGTAACAAGAACAATGGGAAAAGCTCAAGACTTGCTCAAATCACAAATTCCTTTGGTGCAAAGAAGAGGAGGGAGTGGATCCATCACTTGATTGGACAACTTCTCACAAATGCCTTCAAATCCTTTTAGGATCTAAGATTTGGTGTATCAAAGTGAGAGAGAGTGTGAATGTGTTCTTGAGTAAGCTCAAAGTGAAGGGTCAACCCTCTCTTGTGGAAGAAGAAGACTATATATAGTCATAGTAGACAACAAACCGTTGTGAAGAATAACATGCTGCAAGTGTCGGACGTCCGGTCATCACCGGACGTCCGATGGCACAGGTAGCACCGCACGTCTGACGAAGGCCGGACGTCCGGAGCCTGACGGTTCACCAGACGGGGCCACGTAGCACACTGTGTGCACAGCTGTCGGACGTTCGGTGACCGGACGTCCGGAGGGTTTCGGACATCCGCTATTTTCATTCTGTGAAGGAGTGCCGGACGTTCGTTAGGCACTGAGGGACGGGTCATCCAGAGGAGACCGAAAGACCGCTATTTAGCTTCTGTTGAGGAATACCGGACATCCGGAGCGTGTCGGACGTCCGTTAGACGCTGAGGGACCGGTCGTCCGGAAGGTACCTGTCGTCCGGTAGGCTGTGAAGGTCCGGACGTCCGTAGGGTGTCGGACGTCCAGTGATAACTGAGCACAAAGGCTTAGTTGCTCATACCTCTAGGTGCACAGAATATTATAATTGATATGGATAGAGTAGAGATGATGTGAGAGGATACTTTGTATGTTTTGAGCAAGCCTTTCACAATATCCACCGATCCCCTCTTAATAGTGCGGGATCCCTATACTCAGAACCAAACTGAAAATCAAGCTAGAAGCTATTATCTTGTATATCCGTTCTTGAGTGATATAGATTTGTCTGTATTCATGATCCACACACGCCATTGAAACATAATCCTGAGATATACTTGATAAACATGATTAGTCCCATATATGCATGTTGTCATCAATCATCAAAATATGATTAAGGGCAAGATTACTTTCAATCTACCCCTTTTTGGTAGTTGATGACAACATGCATGCACTTCTAAAAAAACTGTAGTAAAGACTTTCAAATATCGAAATGATCGAAATGATGTTGGGGATCTCCCCCTAAATGGGTGCATGAACAGTAATAAACAAGAAGAGAGGAGCTCCCCCTCAATATGATATCATAACAATCTCATCCACAAGATCTCATAACAAACTCATACACAAGATATCATAACCCAATCTCATACCCATGATTTAACTCAATATTTCCATAGATAGATAAAGGTTCAACTCATAGCACATCATAACAGGTTCACATCATAGGTTCGATACAAATCTCACATCATTACATAAATAGATAATTTCCTAGAGAAGTGCCTACTCCCCCTTTGGCAGCTACTACCCAAAAGGTGTCAGATCATCATAGAGCATCATCATCATCATCATCGTGAGTACCACTGCCACCAGCCTCGTCTAGGAATTCAGACCACTCTGGACCCGAGAGAAAACCAAAGTCAGAAGGCGGATCATCTGGAAGACGTTCATCATCACTCACATCGAATACTCTGGAGTCTCTTAGACGAGCCTTCAGAGCATTCTTGGAAGTAACCATGCGAGTGACTACATCGTGATTCTGGGAGCACTGAAAGGTAATAGCCTTCATCATGGCAGAGTGAGCTTTCCCAAGAAAGCGGGCAATGCGTCCAAGAGATGAAGATCCGGAAGGAGGAGTAGGAGGAACATAAGCAGCAGCTCGGCGAGGATGAGTAGAGGAAGAAGAGGCCCTGACCCAGTCATCCACCATGTGGGATGGAATAACCCACTGCTCATGTAAATGAGTGCGGACAATGGGAAATGGCGCCACACTCTCAATAAACGCCTGAAGATAGGGGGCATGAGGAAAGGCCCCGCTTGAATTGATAAGAAGCGAGACGGATCTCATGCCACAAAAAATGAGGAACATTTATCTTCCCTTTGGGTGCCGTATAAAGACGATGCATGAGGTTGATGCAATAGATATTGCACGACCCTTTGTCTCCCATCTTAGGGTAGACGGTGCGAATGACACACTGAAAAATGATGTAAAAGGGAGAGCGCCAGATTGACACTTGGTTTAGATCTTTCTCTTTCTCCTCCTTAGTCATCTCAGTGATGGGTTTGAGGAGATCCATGCAAAAATTTATGCCTTTGGGCTTATGGCGGGGATCATCCTTGTGTATTTTGAAGCCACTATCAGGAAAAACTAGAGCAGCGACAAATTGGGAGTATGAGGCTGTAAGCACTGTGTCGGAGGTCATCCAAGTGACAGTGTTATTGGGGTGAAAGTGACATGTGGCATAAAATTGATGGATGGCAGCATTGTTAAAATCATGCTGAAAAGGAAAAAGGAGCAACAAGACCAGATGTCTCAATGAGTTCAATGGCTCCCGGATACTTCGCCGGATGAGAACGAATATGCTCAAGATTTATGCACAAATGTAAAGACAGACCCTTAGGTAAAATGACAGTGGTGAAAATATCTGCCTGGACATTGGTGCGAAAACGATCATCCGTGGAGTCGCTAGCAACCGTAAATTGGTCTACATCACGACGAAGTGCAAGATATGATGCGATGGGAACAGTATTGAACCGCTTAACTTTTCGACCGTGAGAGAGAGGAGGCTCAAGGGAGATGTGACGAGCATCAGCTTGAGGCTGAACTGGTGGAGGAGGGGGCTTAAACATTGGTCGCCGAGTCCCGGGCTTGGGTGCAGCTGTGTGAGAAGAACCAAATTCCTCCCTCTCCATAGCTTCGAGTTCATCCTCAAAGTCGGATTCCTCCGATGAGAAGTCGCTTGTGGGGCTGCGAGGCTGGGCGGCACGCTTCTTAGGGCGAGCACGTTCTTGGGAGTCATCGGAGGCTCCACGGCGAGATGGGCGAGAGACCCCACCTGTGGCCTCCTTGCGTGCCGAGTGTTTGACCTTCGGCATCCCGACCTAGAAGAAGGCGAAACACCCAAAATCAACACCCTACTCTCATAGATCGAGGGAAAACCCGAGGGATGAGAGGAGGAGAAGAAGAAGGGGCTACCATGGAGTGGACGAACGAGAAGTAGAGGCGCCGTAGAGAGGGGCCGACGACGAGGGAGCAACGACGAGGGAACCAGGAGGCGGCCAACCAAGAGACGGGCGAGGGGCCCCCGGCGGCGGCCTGGTGATGGGGACGGCGGACTGGAGAAGGTGACATATTTAGGGTAAAAACTGCCTTCGACGCGCCCCGCCTTATATATATGGGCGAGGTATATCCCGGACGTCCGGTGGTTTTCGGACGTCCGGTCCTATAACCATTAGCGGAAATCCGATCGTACCGGACGTCCGGCATAAAGTTGTCAGAAGGGTTTTGACGGACGTCCGGAGCGTACCGGACGTCCGGAAGCACTCGGAACACCGGACGTCCGCAAAGTACCGGACGACAGGAGGATCTCAGGATTTTGGGCTTAGGGCATTTTGTAGTGAGATGATGACACTTACATGAATCTCCGACTCTATGAGACAACTTTCTTGGTTACTAGTTTTACTCTATGAGCGGTGGCTGATGCCACCATGTTTGAGCATATGTGATACGATACCTCAAGAATGTTGGCTTGGGTGCATAGTCACTACTCCATCATATTAAAGCACCATATGACATGGTAAGCTTTGAGAGTGTTTGTTCTTTTTATGCATTGTATAGGGTTGAGAGTACTCATGAGTTGAGTGTCTCCCCCTAAATATATGCCTACATCAAGACGAGATATTAAGTTTATGCATGAATGGGTACTAGATTTCACATAATATTGTCAAGCTCCAAGATACCAAGTTCACGCCTAAGTCGACAAAACCTAGCTTCATCCAATGGCTTCGTGAAGATGTCTGCAAGTTGCATATCTGTACCAATGTGGGCAACATCAATGTCACCCTTTTCTACATGATCTCTCAAGAAATGATACATAATGTCAATGTGCTTGGTGCGAAGATGATCTTTGGGATTCTCAGCAATGTTGATGGCACTTTCATTATCACATAGAAGAGGCACATGTCGATAGGTGTTACCGTAATCCTTCAAAGTTTGCCTCATCCATAGTAATTGAGTTCCACAACTGGCAGCTGCAATGTATTCTGCTTCACAGCTGGAGAGGGCAATACAATTTTGTTTCTTGGAGGACCAACTGACCAACGAGCGTCCAAGAAATTGGCATGCACCAGAGGTATACTTGCGGTCCACTTTGTCACCAGCCCAATCAGCATCCGTGTACCCAATGAGATCAAACTTAGCATCCTTGGGGTACCATAGACCCAACTTTGGGGTGTGAACAAGGTATCTCAGAATATGCTTAATCGCCTTATGATGGCTTTCCCTAGGGGAAGCTTGAAATCTAGCACACATGCAGACACTAAACATGATGTCTGGTCTAGATGCACAAAGATACAACAATGAACCAATCATAGAGCGATAAATAGATGGGTCAAAAGGAATACCGCTTGTGTCTTCAGTGAGGACGATTTTGGTTGGCATGGGTGTCTTACATGGACTAGCATGAGACATGCCAAACTTTGCTAGGATGTCCTTGAGGTATTTTGCTTGAGACAAGAAAATTCCTTCTTGAAATTGTTGAATTTGAAATCCGAGGAAGAATTTCAAATCCGCATTGAGTGACATCTCAAAATTCTTGGTCATTGAAGCCGCAAACTTCTTGCACAAAGGAATGTTAGGAGAACCAAAGATTATATCATCTACATATATTTTGCATAAGATCAAGTCACCCTTGTGTCTCTTAGTAAAGAGAGTGGGATCGATCACCCCTCTCACAAAACCATCATCGAGTCACGGGGTGCTTGTTTGAGGCCATACAAAGCCTTATGAAGTTTATACACATAGTTTTTGTGATCGGGATCAACGAACCCAGGTGGTTGTGATACATATACTTCTTATTGTAGAGGACCATTAAGGAAAGCACTCTTCACATCCATTTGATGTAATGTAAAACCATTGAAAGCGGCATAAGCAAGTAAGATGCGAATGGATTCGAGCCGAGCAACAGGGGCAAATGTCTCACCAAAGTCCAAACCTTCAACTTGTGAGTACCCTTGTGCCACTAACCTTGCCTTGTTTCGGATGATTACACCATTCTCATCTTGCTTGTTCTTGAAGATCCATTTTGTTCCAATGACATTGTGTTCTGTAGCTGGTCTCTCCACGAGAGACCATACTTGGTTGCGTTCAAAATTGTTCAACTCTTCTTGCATAGCAACGAGCCAATCATTGTCCATCAGTGCGTCTTGTACCTTGACAGGCTCAATACTAGACACAAACGAGAAGTGAGCACAAAAGTTTGTCAAATGTTTACGAGTGACTCTACCTTCGAATATGCCGGTGAGAATTTTGTCAAGATCAACACGACCGGCCACTCGAGGCATGATGGAGGTGAGAGTTTCACGAGGTTCAACTTCATGTCCATCATCCACGTCCTCAACATATGGATCATTTATGTGTGGTGGAAGATCTTCTTCTTCATGTTGCATTTGTTGAGGTTCATCATCAATGATTGTGTTGGGGAACGTAGTATTTCAAAAATTCTCCTACGATCACGCAAGATCTATCTACTAGATACATAGCAACGAGAGGGGAGAGTGTGTCTACGTACCCTCATAGACCAAAAGCGGAAGCGTTTTATCAACGCGGTTGATGTAGTCGTGCACCTTCACGATCCGTCCCGATCTAGTACCGAACGTACGGCACCTTCGCGTTCAGCACACGTTCAGCTCGATGACGTCCTCGCCTTCTTGATCCAGCAAGACGGGCGAAGTAGTAGATGAGTTCCGGCAGCACGATGGCGTGGTGACAGTTGTTGATGAAGAACAATCTCTGCAGGGCTTCGCCAAGCACTACAGAAACTAGACGGAGGATAAACTAGAGGGTCGGGGTTGCCGGCACACGGCTTGGTGTATCTTGATGTGTCTTGGGTGCTAGCCCTACCCCTCTATTTATATGTTGAGCCCTGGGGTCGAAACTTGGAGCAAAAGCCTCATCAAAGTCGGTTTTGCCCGAAAGGAAAGAGTCCCACTCGGACTCCAGGGCTAGACGCCAGGGTTCCTGGCGTCTAGCCCCTGGTCTCCGCAAAACTTCCTTTTGCACTTTCCTAAAGCCTCGTGGGCTTTCCCCTTTGGCCCAAATAAAGTGTTCTCGTACCCAAACATTTCGAGAAACATCCGGAACCCCTTCCGGTGAATTCCGGAACCCTTCCGGAGGTCAAACACTATTATCCCATATATTAATCTTTATCTCTGGACCATTCCAGAGTTCCTCGTCATGTCCATGATCACATCCGGGACTCCGAATAACATTCGGTCACCAACATACATAACTCATTCAATACTATATCGTCAACGAAACGTTAAGCATGCGGACCCTACGGGTTCGAGAACTATGTAGACATGACCGAGACATCTCTCCGGTCAATAACCAATAGCGGAACCTGGATGCCTATATTGGCTCCTACATATTCTACGAAGATCTTTATTGGTCGAACCGCATAACAACATACGTTGTTCCCTTTGTCATTGGTATGTTACTTGCCCGAGATTCGATCGTCGGTATCTCAATACCTAGTTCAATCTCGTTACCGGCAAGTCTCTTTACTCGTTCCGTAATACATCATCCAGCAACTAACTCATTAGTTGCAATGCTTGCAAGGCTTAAGTGATGTGCATTACCGAGAGGGCCCAGAGATACCTCTCCGACAATCGGAGTGAGAAATCCTAATCTCGAAATACGCCAACCCAACAAGTACCTTCGGAGACACCTGTAGAGCACCTTTATAATCACCCAGTTACGTTGTGACATTTGGTAGCACACAAAGTGTTCCTCCGGTATTCGGGAGTTGCATAATCTCATAGTCATAGGAACATGTATAAGTCATGAAGAAAGCAATAGCAATAAAACCAAACGATAAAGTTGCTAAGCTAACGAATGGGTCTTGTCCATCACATCATTATCCTAATGATGTGACCCCATTGATCAAATGACAACTCATGTCTATGGTTAGGAAACATAACCATCTTTGATCAATGAGCCAGTCTAGTAGAGGCATACTAGGGACACTATGTTTTGTCTATGTATTCACACATGTATTAAGTTTCCGGTTGATACAATTCTAGCATGAATAATAAACATTTATCATGATGTAAGGAAATATAAAATAACAACTTTATTATTGCCTCTAGGGCATATTTCCTTCAGTCTCCCACTTGCACTAGAGTCAATAATCTAGTTCACATCGCCATGTGATTTAACACCGATAGTTCACATCATCATGTGATTAACACCCATAGTTCACATCGCCATGTGACCAACACCCAAAGGGTTTACTAGAGTCAATAATCTAGTTCACATCGCTATGTGATTAACACCCAAAGAGTACTAAGGTGTGATCATGTTTTGCTTGTGAGAGATGTTTAGTCAACGGGTCTGTCACATTCAGATCCGTATGTATTTCGCAAATTTCTATGTCTACAATGCTATGCATGGAGCTACTCTAGCTAATTGCTCCCACTTTCAATACGCATCCAGATTGATACTTAGAGTCATCTGGATTTAGTGTCAAAGCTTGCATCGGCGTAACCCTTTACGACGAACTCTTTATCACCTCCATAATCGAGAAACATTTTCTTAGTCATCCAGTTACTAAGGATAATTTTGACCGCTGTACAGTGATCTACTCCTGGATCACTATTGTACCCCCTTGACAAACTCATGGCAAGGTACACAACATGTTTGGTACACAGCATGGCATACTTTATAGAACCTATGGCTGAGGCATAGGGAATGACTTTCATTCTCTCTATATTTTTCTGCCGTGGTCTGGCTTTGAGTCTTACTCAACTTCACACCTTACAAGTCAGGCAAGAACTCCTTCTTTGACTGATCCATTTTGAACTACTTCAAAATCTTATCAAGGTATGTACTCATCAAAAGTCTTATCAAGCGTCTTGATCTATCTCTATAGATCTTGATGCCCAATATGTAAGCAGCTTCACCAAGGTCTTTCTTTGAAAAAGTCCTTTCAAACACTCCTTTATGCTTTCCAGAAAATTCTACATCATTTCCGATCGACAATATGTCATTCACATATACTTATCAGAAAGGTTGTAGTGCTCCCACTCACTTCTTGTAAATATAGGCTTCACCGCAAGTCTGTATAAATCTATATGCTTTGATCAACTTATCAAAGCGTATATTCCAACTTCGAGATGCTTGCACCAGTCCATAGATGGATCGCTGGAGTTTGCACATTTTGTTAGCACCTTTAGGATTGACAAAACCTTCTGGCTGCATCATATACAAGTCTTCTTTAATAAATCCATTAAAGAATGCAGTTTTGTTATCCATTTGCCAGATTTCATAAAATGCGGCAATTGCTAACATGATTTGGACAGACTTAAGCATCGCTACAGGTGAGAAAGTCTCATCGTAGTCAACTCCTTGAACTTGTTGAAACCCTTTCGCAACAAGTCGAGCTTTGTAAACAGTAACATTACCGTCTGCGTCGGTCTTCCTCTTGAAGATCCATTTATTTTTGATGGCTTGCCGATCATCGGGAAAGTCAACCAAAGTCCACACTTTGTTCTCATAAATGGATCCCATCTCAGATTTTATGGCCTCAAGCCATTTTGCGGAATCTGGGCTCACCATCGCTTCCTCATAGTTCGTAGGTTCATCATGGTCTAGTAACATGACTTCCAAAACTGGGTTGCTGTACCACTCTGGTGCGGAACGTACTCTGGTTGATCTACGACGTTCAGCAGAAACTTGATCCGAAGTTTCATGATCATCATCATCAGCTTCCTCACTAATTGGTGTAGGAATCACTGGAACTAGTTTCTGTGATGTTCCACTTTCCAATTCGGGAGAAGGTTCAATTACCTCATCAAGTTCTACTTTCCTCCCACTCACTTCTTTCGAGAGAAACTCCTTCTCTAGAAAGGATCCACTCTTAGCAACAAAGACCTTGCCTTCAGATCTGTGATAGAAGGTGTACCCAACAGTTTCTTTTGGGTATCCTATGAAGATTTACTTCTCCGATTTGGGTTCGAGCTTATCATGTTGAAACTTTTTCACATAAGCATCGCAGTCCCAAACTTACAGAAATGACAGCTTAGGTTTCTCGTCAAACCACAGTTCATACAATGTCATCTCCACAGATTTAGATGGTGCCCTATTTAACGTGAATGTAGCTGTCTCTAATGCATAACCCCAAAAGCGATAGTGGTAGATCGGTAAGAGACATCATCGATCGCACCATATCTAATAAAGTACTGTAGTCGTCATCGGAGAGGAAGTGGTCACTCGGGCGTCGAGGTACTTGGCGCATCCGGTAGTCGTGGTACTTGCGGCGTCGTAGTTGACGTAGGGGTACACGTCCATGTAGTGGTACTTGCGGTCTCGGCGACGGTAGTGGTACATGCACGTAGCGGGAACTTGTCGCGTCGGTAGATGTACTCGTATTATGTAGATGTTCGGGTCATCGTAGAGGTACTTGGTGCTTCGGGCTGCCATCGTTACTCGTTTGTAGATGTACATGTATCCTGGCACTTGGCGAAAAAAACACAACAGCAACAAAAGGAGATGGCTACACGGCAGAGTAGCTGCGCCTTGGCGAACAACATCAGCAACAAAAGGAGGCAGCACGGGGCGTCGAGGCTCTGCAGCGGCAGGAGGCCAAACGAAGAGAAGGAGGCCGATGCAGGGGGAGGACGCCGGCGCTGCCTGACCCGCAGCAGCTGCTGCCAGAGGTCGGGGAGGTCGACCGGGGCGCGGTGGTGCTGAGGCTGGCCGTCGTGGCTCACTAGACGAGGAAGGGCGCGGTGCTGGGGCGTCAGCTTGGGGCGCTCGTTGCCCGCGCTGGAGGGGACGACGCGGCGGTCGAAGCCGGCGGCGGCAAGGCAGCGGCCTGGGGCGCGCAAGGACGGAGGGAGGCGCGGGATCCGGCTGGCTTGGCTGGAGAGAAGGGGCGACGAGCCCCTACGGTGTTGCGACCTGGAAGACGGGGCGCGGGCGCGAGGGAGAACGGCGGCTGACGGCGCGGCTCCGCGCGGGGAGGGAGGCCACGGTCGAGGGTAAGCGGCGAGGGATGGTGGCGCTCGAGGGGAGAGGGAGCGCGATCGAGGAGGCGGGGTGCTGGGGCGAGCGAGGGGGTTCGGCGAGAGGAGCGAGAGGATCGGGGTCGGGCGATGGGGACGAGTGGCTGGCGGCGCTGCGTGGGAAAGAAAGGGGCGAGGGGAGAGGATCGGGAGGAGATGGGGCTCGGGTTAGGGTTTAGATGGGGGCGCGGCTGGGCCTGAAGGCCAGATGGGCCAGGAGGAGGGAAGGCCTTGGCTGTTGGGCCAAAAGGAGGCCTGGAGGCTGAGCTGCGGCTGGGCCTCCTCTGCTCTTCTTCTTTTACTGCTATTTCCCAAAACAAAAAATAAATAGCAAAGAAGAAAAAAGAGAAGAAAGGAAGGGTTAGGAACAGAATTTGGACAAGAGGTTATTTTTCCCGGACTCGCAAAAATGTCCACGGTCCACGAAAAATAGGAGAGACAAGAATGCAAGAGATAAAATTGAACTCATTTGAATTAAATTCAAATGATTTGAATTAGGGCATGACTTAAAAGTGTGCAAAAGTGTTGAGGTTTTTGGAGGAACCTCGATACAACGGAAAAGAATTATTGGCAAGGTTTTGAAGTCAAACTTGATATGGAATAGGCATGGGGATTTTGCAAGTGTGTTACGGTTAATTCCAAACCATGGAATATTTATTTATATAGCTCCATAAATATTAGGAGGATATGTTATAAAGAGAAGTTACACTTCCCTCGATTTAAATGGATCGGAGATCCACACGATTTATTTGGTTGAGATGCAAAAGAAAAAAATGACATGATGGCATGATGACATGATGCAATGCAAAAATAAATAACACAAGCACAATGAAACACACGGGAGGACCCGGAACATCTGGAATCTTCTGGAATCTTCTCGGACGTCGGTCTTCGGGCGTCACACAATGGCGGGCCCGGATTCCAATAAATGGCTTGGAGCCATGAAATCCGAGATAGAATCCATGTATGAAAACAAAGTATGGACTTTGGTGGACTTGCCTGATGATAGGCACGCCATCGAAAATAAATGGATATTTAAAAAGAAGACAGACGCGGATGGTAATGTGTGTTGGGGAACGTAGCAGAATTCAAAAAAATTCTACGCTTTCACCAAGATCCAACTAAGGAGACATCTAGGAACGAGCAAATAAGAGTGCATCTACATACCGTTATGTAGATCGCGAGTGGAAGCTTTCGAAGAAGCGTGGATGAACTAGTCGTACTCTTCTCGTTCTTCGTCACCGATGATCTAGCGCCGAACGGACGGCACCTCCGCATTCAACACACGTCCGGTACAGCAACGTCACCTCCTTCTTGATCCAGCAAGGGGGAGGAGAGGTCGTCGGAGATCCAGCAGCACGACGGCTTGGTGGTGGATGCAGCGGGAAATCCTGCAGGGCTTCGCCGATGCCCTGCGTAAGGAGATGGAGGTGTGACGGGAGGGGGAGGGGCGCCAGAGGATTGGGTACGGCTGCCCTCTCCCCCCCCCCCACATATATATATATAGGGGGCCAGGGGGTGCGCCGGCCCTGCAGATCCCATCTGCAGGGTCGGGCGGCGGCCAGGGGGGATTCTTGCCCCCCAAGGCAAGGTGGCGCCCCCTCCCCCCTAGGGTTTCAAACCTAGGCGCATGGGGAGGAGGGCCCATGTGGTGCGCCAGCCCATCAGGGCTGGCCACTTCCCCCTTGCTGCCTAGGAGCCCCACCGGGATGGCTGGCCCCACCTGGTGGACCCCCTGGACCCCTCCGGTGGTCCCGGGATACTCCCGGTGACCCCCGGAGATCACCCGATGGCCGAAACTGGACTTCCTATATATCATTCTTTACCTCCGGACCATTCCGGAACTCCTCGTCACGTCCGGGATCTCATCCGGGACTCCGAACAACTTTCGGGTTTCCACGTGCATGTATCTCTATGACCCTAGTGTTACCGAACCTTAAGTGTGTAGACCCTACGGGTTCGGGAGACACGTAGACATGACCGAGACCACTCTCTGGTCAATAACCAACAGCGGGATATGGATACCCATGTTGGTTCCCACGTGTTCCTCGATGATCTTCATCGGATGAACCACTGTGTCAAGGATTCACTCAATCCCGTATGTTATTCCCTTTGTCCATCGGTACGGTACTTGCCCGAGATTCGATCGTCGGTATTCCCGATACCTTGTTCAATCTCGTCATGGCAAGTCTCTTTACTCGATCCGTAATCCATCATCCCATGACTAACTCCTTAGTCACCTTGAGCTCATTATGATGATGTCTTACCGAGTGGGCCCAGAGGAACCTCTCCGTCATACGGAGTGACAATATCCCAGTCTCGGTTCGTACCAACCCAACAGACACTTTCGGTGATACCCGATGCATACCTTTATAGCCACCCAGTTACGTTGTGACGTTTGGCACACCCAAAGTATTCCTACAGCATCCGGGAGTTGTACAACCTCATGGTCTAAGGAATAAATACTTGACACCGAAAAGCTTATGCATTACGAACTATACGATCTCGTGCTATGCTCAGGATTGGGTCTTGTCCATCACATCATTCTCCTAATGATGTGATCCCGTTATCACTGACATCCTATGTCCATGGTCAGGAAACCGTGACCATCTGTTGATCAACGAGCCGATAACTATAGGCTTACCAGGGACTCATTGTGGTCTATGTATTCACACATGTATCGTTGTTTCCGTACAATACAATTCAAGCATGAATAAGAGACGATTATCATGAACAAGGAAATATAATAATAATACTTTTATTATTGCCTCTAGGGCATATTTCCAACAGTCTCCCACTTGCACTAGAGTCAATAATCTAGTTACATTGTGATGAATCGAACACCCATAGAGTTCTGGTGTTGATAATGTTTTGCCCGTGGAAGAGGTTTAGTCAATGGGTCTGCAACATTCAGATCCGTATGCACTTTACAAATATCTATGTCTCCATCCTGAACATAATTCCGGATGGAGTTGAAACGACGCTTGATGTGCTTGGTCTTCTTGTGAAACCTGGGCTCCTTGGTAATGGCAATAGCACCAGTGTTGTCACAGAAGAGAGTCATCGGGCTAGACGCGCTTGGAATGACTCCTAGGTCGGTGATGAACTCCTTCATCCAGACTCCTTCTTGCGCTGCTTCGGAAGCAGCTATGTATTCCGCTTCACATGTAGATGCTGCCACGACGCTTTGCTTGCAACTGCACCAGCTGACTGCCACACCATTCAAAATATACACGTATCCGGTTTGTGACTTGGAGTCATCCAGATCTGTGTCGAAGCTAGCATCGAGGTAACCCTTTACGACGAGCTCTTCGTCACCTCCATAAACGAGAAACATATCCTTAGTCCTTTTCAGGTACTTCAGGATGTTCTTGACCGCTGTCCAGTGTTCCATACCGGGATCACTTTGGTACCTCCCTACCAAACTTATGGCAAGGTTCACATTAGGTATGGTACACAGCATGGCATACATGATAGAACCTATGGCCGAGGCATAGGGAATGACACTCATCTTTTCTCTATCTTCTGTCGTGGTCGGCGACTGAGCCTTGCTCAATCTCATACCTTGCAAAACAGGCAAGAATCCCTTCTTGGACTGATCCATATTGAACTTTTTCAATATCTTGTCAAGGTATGTACTTTGTGAAAGACCAATGAGGCGTCTTGATCTATCTCTATAGATTTTGATACCTAATATGTAAGCAGCTTCTCCAAGGTCCTTCATTGAAAAACTCTTATTCAAGTAGGCCTTTACATTTTCTAAGAATTCTATATCATTTCCCATCAGCAATATGTCATCCACATATAATATGAGAAATGCCACAGAGCTCCCACTCACTTTCTTGTAGATACAGGCTTCTCCATAAGTCTGTAAAAGCCAAACGCTTTGATTACATCATTAAAGCGAATATTCCAACTCCGAGATGCTTGCACCAGCCCGTAAATCGAGCGCTGGAGCTTGCATACCTTGTTAGCGTTCTCTGGATCGACAAAACCTTCCGGCTGCATCATATACAACTCTTCCTTGAGGAAGCCATTCAGGAATGCTGTTTTGACGTCCATTTGCCATATCTCATAATCATAGAATGCGGCAATAGCTAACATGATTCTGACTGACTTCAGCATCGCTACGGGAGAGAAAGTCTCGTCGTAGTCAATCCCTTGAACTTGTCGATAACCCTTAGCGACAAGCCGAGCCTTATAGATGGTCGCATTACCATCCGTGTCTGTCTTCTTCTTAAATATCCATTTGTTTTCTATGGCGTGCCTGTCATCAGGCAAGTCCACCAAAGTCCATACTTTGTTTTCATACATGGATTCTATCTCGGATTTCATGGCTCCAAGCCATTTATTGGAATCCGGGCCCGCCATCGCTTCTTCATAGTTCGAAGGTTCACCGTTGTCTAACAACATGATTTCCAGGACAGGGTTGTCGTACCACTCTGGTGCGGAACGTGCCCTCGTGGACCTTCGAAGTTCAGTAGTAACTTGATCTGTTTCTTCATAATCATTATCATCAACTTCCTCCCTTGTGGGTGCAGGCACCTCAGGAACAATTTCCTGCGCTGCGCTACTTTTAGGAGGGGTGACTGTCACCTCATCAAGTTCTACTTTCCTCCCACTCACTTCTTTCGAGAGAAACTATTTCTCCAAAAGGCATCCATTCTTGGCAACAAAGACTTTACCTTCGGATCTGTGGTAGAAGGTATACCCAATCGTTTCCTTTGGGTATCCTATGAGGACGCATTTTTTCGATTTGGGTTCGAGCTTTTTAGGTTGAAGTTTCTTGACATAAGCATCGCAACCCCAAACTTTTAGAAATGACAGCTTTGGTTTCTTGCCAAACCAAAGTTCATACGGTGTCGTCTCAACGGATTTCGACGGAGCCCTATTTAAAGTGAATGCGGCAGTCTCTAAAGCATAACCCCAAAAAGATAGCGGTAAATCGGTGAGGGACATCATAGATCGCAACATGTCCAACAGTGTACGATTTCGACGTTCGGACACACCGTTACGTTGAGGTGTTCCGGGCGGTGTCAATTGTGAAACAATTCCACGTTTCCTTAGGTGCGTGCCAAATTCATGACTTAAATATTCACCCCCACGATCTGATCGTAAGAACTTAATTTTTCTGTCACGTTGATTCTCAACCTCATTCTGAAATTCCTTGAACTTTTCAAAGGTCTCAGACTTGTGTTTCATCAAATAGATATACCCATATCTACTCAAGTCATCTGTGAGGGTGAGAACATAACGATAGCCTCCGCGAGCCTCAACACTCATTGGACCGCACACATCGGTATGTATGATTTCCAACAAGTTGGTTGCTCGCTCCATTGTTCCGGAGAATGGAGTCTTGGTCATCTTGCCCAAGAGGCATGATTCGCACGTGTCAAATGATTCATAATCAAGAGACTCTAGAAGTCCATCTGAATGGAGCTTCTTCATACGTTTAACACCAATATGACCAAGGCGGCAATGCCACAAGTATGTGGGACTATTATTATCAACTTTACATCTTTTGGCATCTACACTATGAATATGTGTATCATCTCGTTCGAGATTCATCAAAAATAAACCATTGACCAGCGGGGCATGACCATAAAACATATCTCTCAAATAAATAGAACAACCATTATTCTCCGATTTGAAAGAGTAGCCATCTCGCATCAGACGAGATCCAGATACAATGTTCATGCGCAAAGATGGTACTAAATAACAATTATTAAGGTTTAAAACTAATCCCGAGGGTAGATGTGGAGGTAGCGTGCCGACGGCGATCACATCGACCTTGGAACCATTCCGGACGCGCATCGTCACCTCATCCTTCGCCAGTCTCCGCTTATTACGCAGCTCCTGGTTAGAGTTACAAATATGAGCAACTACACCGGTATCAAATACCCAGGAGCTACTACGAGCGCTGGTAAGGTACACATCAATAACAAGTATATCAAATATACCTTTGACGTTCCCGGCCTTCTTGTCTGCTAAGTATTTGGGGCAGTTCCGCTTCCAATGACCCGTTCCCTTGCAATAAAAGCACTCTGTCTCAGGCTTGGGTCCATGCTTTGGCTTCTTCCCGACAACAGGCTTACCGGGCGCGGCAACTCCCTTGCCGTCCTTCTTGAAGTTTTTCTTACCCTTGCCTTTCTTGAACTTAGTGGTTTTATTGACCATCAACACTTGATGTTCTTTCTTGATATCCACCTCCGCTGATTTCAGCATCGAATACACCTCGGGAATGGACTTCTCCATCCCCTGCATATTGAAGTTTAACACGAAGCTCTTGAAGCTTGGTGGGAGCGACTGGAGGATTCTGTCAACGACTGCTTCATCTGGGAGATTCATTCCCAGCTGAGACAAGCGGTTGTGCAATCCAGAAATCTTGAGGATGTGCTCACTGACAGAACTATTCTCCTCCATCTTACAGCTGTAGAATGCGTCGGAGACATCATATCTCTCGACTCGGGCATGAGCTTGGAACCATTTTCAGCTCTTCAAACATCTCATATGCTCCGTGGTTCTCAAAACGTTTTTGGAGCCCCGACTCTAAGCTCTAAAGCATGCCGCACTGAACCAGGGAGTAATCATCACTACGCGACTGCCAGACGTTCAAAACGTCTTGGGTCGCATCGGGACCAGGTGCATCACCTAGCGATGCTTCAAGGACATATGATCTCTTGGCAGCTATGAGGATAATCCTCAGGTTACGGGCCCAATCCGTATAGTTGCTACCATCGTCTTTCAGCTTGGTTTTCTCTAGGAACGCGTTGAAGTTGAGGGAAACTTGAGCATGGGCCATTTGATCTACAAGAGATATTGTAAAGAATTTAGACTAAGTTCATGATAATTAAGTTCATCTTAATCAAATTTTAATGAACTCCCACTCAGAATGACATCTCTCTAGTCATCTAAGTGATACACGATCCGAATCGACCAGCCCGTGTCCGATCATCACGTGAGACGGACTAGACATCAACGGTGAACATCTTCATGTTGATCGTATCTTCTATACGACTCGCGTTCGACCTTTCGGTCTTCCGTGTTCCGAGGCCATGTCTGTACATGCTAGGCTCGTCAAGTGAACCCTAAGTGTATTGCGTGTGTAAATCTGGCTTACACCCGTTGTATGCGAATGTTAGAACCTATCACACCCGATCATCACATGGTGCTTCGGAACAACGAACTTTAGCAATGGTGCACAGTTAGGGGGAACACAATTCTTGAAAAAATTTAGTGAGAGATCATCTTATTTACTACCATCGTTCTAAGTAAACAAGATGCATAAACATGATAAACATCACATGCAATCAATTAAAGTGACATGATATGGCCAATATCATCTTGCTCCTTGGATCTCCATCTTCGGGGCACCATGATCATCTTGTCACCGGCTCGACACCATGATCTTCATCATCATGATCTTCATCATCGTGTCTTGAAGAAGTCGTCACGCCAACTATTACTTCTACTACTATGGCTAACGTTTAGCAATAAAGTAAAGTAATTACATAGCGTTTATTCAGTGACACGCAGGTCATACAATAATTAAGACAACTCCTATGGCTCCTGCCGGTTGTCAAGTTCATCGACATGCAAGTCGTGATTCCCTATTACAAGAACATGATCAATCTCATACATCACATATATCATTCATCACATCTTCTTCTGGCCATACCACGTCACATAACACATGCTGCAAAAACAAGTTAGACGTCCTCTAATTGTTGTTGCAAGTTTTTACGTGGCTTCTATAGGTTTTCTAGCAAGAACGTTTCTTACCTACGCCAAAACCACAACGTGATTTGTCAATTTCTATTTACCCTTCATAAGGACCCTGTTCATCGAATCCGATCCGACTAAAGTAGGAGAGACAGACACCCGCCAGCCACCTTATGCAACTAGTGCATGTCTGTCGGTGGAACCAGTCTCACGTAAGCGTACGTGTAAAGTCGGTCCGGGCCGCTTCATCCCACAATACCGCCGAATCAAGATTAGACTAGTAACGGTAAGAAAATTGAGCAAACACAAACGCCCACAACTGCTTTGTGTTCTACTCGTGCAAGATGCTACGCATAAGACCTAGCTCAGATGCCACTGTTGGGGAACGTAGCAGAATTCAAAAAAATTCTACGCTTTCACCAAGATCCAACTAAGGAGACATCTAGCAACGAGCAAATAAGAGTGCATCTACATACCGTTATGTAGATCGCGAGCGGAAGCTTTCGAAGAAGCGTGGATGAAGTAGTCGTACTCTTCTCGTTCTTCGTCACCGATGATCTAGCGCCGAACGGACGGCACCTCCGCGTTCAACACATGTCTGGTACAGCAACTTCACCTCCTTCTTGACCCAGCTAGGGGGGAGGAGAGGTCGTCGGAGATCCAGCAGCACGACGGCGTGGTGGTGGATGCAGCGGGAAATCCTGCAGGGCTTCGCCGATGCCCTGCGTAAGGAGATGGAGGTGTGACGGGAGGGGGAGGGGCGCCAGAGGATTGGGTG
>LR738710.1:588394101-588421858 GCA_902687465.1 Secale cereale
ATAGGGGGCCAGGGGGGTGCGCCGGCCCTGCAGATCCCATCTGCAGGGTGGGGCGGCGGCCAGGGGGGATTCTTGCCCCCCAAGGCAAGGTGGCGCCCCCTCCCCCCTAGGGTTTCAACCCTAGGCGCATGGGGAGGAGGGCCCATGTGGTGCGCCAGCCCATCAGGGCTGGCCACTTCCCCTTTGCGGCCTAGGGGCCCTACCGGGATGGGTGGCCCCACCTGGTGGACCCCCTGGACCCCTCCGGTGGTCCCGGGATACTCCCGGTGACCCCCGGAGATCACCCGATGGCCGAAACTGGACTTCCTATATATCATTCTTTACCTCCGGACCATTCCGGAACTCCTCGTCACGTCCGGATCTCATCCGGGACTCCGAACAACTTTCGGGTTTCCACGTGCATGTATCTCTATGACCCTAGCGTTACCGAACCTTAAGTGTGTAGACCCTACGGGTTCGGGAGACACGTAGACATGACCGAGACCACTCTCCGGTCAATAACCAACAGCGGGATCTGGATACCCATGTTGGTTCCCACGTGTTCCTCGATGATCTTCATCGGATGAACCACTGTGTCAAGGATTCACTCAATCCCGTATGTTATTCCCTTTGTCCATCGGTACGGTACTTGCCCGAGATTCGATCGTCGGTATTCCTGATACCTTGTTCAATCTTGTCATGGCAAGTCTCTTTACTCGATCCATAATCCATCATCCCATGACTAACTCCTTAGTCACCTTGAGCTCATTATGATGATGTCTTACCGAGTGGACCCAGAGGAACCTCTCCGTCATACGGAGTGACAATATCCCAGTCTCGGTTCGTACCAACCCAACAGACACTTTCGGTGATACCCGATGCGTACCTTTATAGCCACCCAGTTACGTTGTGACGTTTGGCACACCCAAAGTATTCCTACGGCATCCGGGAGTTGTACAACCTCATGGTCTAAGGAATAAATACTTGACACCGAAAAGCTTATGCATTACGAACTATACGATCTCGTGCTATGCTCAGGATTGGGTCTTGTCCATCACATCATTCTCCTAATGATGTGATCCCGTTATTACTGACATCCTATGTCCATGGTCAGGAAACCGTGACCGTCTGTTGATCAACGAGCTGGTAACTATAGGCTTACCAGGGACTCATTGTGGTCTATGTATTCACACATGTATCGCTATTTCCGTACAATACAATTCAAGCATGAATAATAGACGATTATCATGAACAAGGAAATACAATAATAATACTTTTATTATTGCCTCTAGGGCATATTTCCAACAAAGTGACCATCTATAAGACACGGCTTGTCGCTAAGGGTTATCGACAAGTTCAAGGGATTGACTACGACGAGACTTTCTCTCCCGTAGCGATGCTGAAGTCAGTCAGAATCTAGTTAGCTATTGCCGCATTCTATGATTATGAGATATGGCAAATGGACGTCAAAACGGCATTCCTTAATGGCTTCCTTAAGGAAGAGTTGTATATGATGCAGCCGGAAGGTTTTGTCGATCCAGAGAATGCTAACAAGGTATGCAAGCTCCAGCGCTCGATCTACGGGCTGGTGCAAGCATCTCGGAGTTGGAATATTCGCTTTAATGATGTGATCAAAGCGTTTGGCTTTATACAGACTTATGGAGAAGCTTGTATTTACAAGAAAGTGAGTGGGAGCTCTGTAGCATTTCTCATATTATATGTGGATGACATATTGCTGATGGGAAATGATATAGAATTCTTGGAAACTGTAAAGGCCTACTTGAATAAGAGTTTTTCAATGAAGGACCTTGGAGAAGCAGCTTACATATTAGGCATCAAAATCTATAGAGATAGATCAAGATGCCTCATTGGTCTTTCACAAAGTACATACCTTGACAAGATATTGAAGAAGTTCAATATGGATCAGTCCAAGAAGGGGTTCTTGTCTGTTTTGCAAGGTATGAGATTGAGCAAGGCTCAGTCGCCGACCACGGCAGAAAATAGAGAAAAGATGAGTGGCATACCCTATGCCTCGGCCATAGGTTCTATCATGTATGCCATGCTGTGTACCAGACCCGATGTGAACCTTGCCATAAGTTTGGTAGGGAGGTACCAAAGTGATCCCGGTATGGAACACTAGACAGCGGTCAAGAACATCCTAAAGTACCTGAAGAGGACTAAGGATATGTTTCTCGTTTATGGAGGGGACGAAGAGCTCGTCGTAAAGGGTTACGTCGACGCTAGCTTTGACACAGATCTGGATGACTCCAAGTCACAAACCGGATACGTGTATATTTTGAATGGTGGAGCAGTCAGCTGGTGCAGTTGCAAGCAGAGCGTCGTGGCGCATTCTACATGTGAAGCGGAGTACATAGCTTCTTGCGAAGCAGCACAGGAAGGAGTCTAGATGAAGGAGTTCATCACCGACCTAGGAGTCATTCCAAGCGCGTCAAGCCCGATGACTCTCTTTTGTGACAACACTGGTGCTATTGCTATTACCAAGGAGCCCAGGTTTCACAAAAAGACCAAACACATCAAGCGCCGTTTCAACTCCATCCGGAATTATGTTCAAGATGGAGACATAGATATTTGTAAAGTGCATACGGATCTGAATGTTGCAGACCCGTTGACTAAACCTCTTCCACGGGCAAAACATGATCAACACCAGGACTCTATGGGTGTTCGATTCATGACAATGTAACTAGATTATTGACTCTAGTGCAAGTGGGAGACTGTTGGAAATATGCCCTAGAGGCAATAATAAAAGTATTATTATTATATTTCCTTGTTCATGATAATCGTCTGTTATTCATGCTTGAATTATATTGTACGGAAACAACGATGCATGTGTGAATATATAGACCACAATGAGTCCCTGGTAGGCCTCTAGTTACCAGGTCGTTGATCAGCAGATGGTCACAGTTTCCTGACCATGGACATAGGATGTCAGTGATAACGGGATCACATCATTAGGAGAATGATGTGATGGACAAGACCCAATCCTGAGCATAGCACGAGATCGTTTAGTTCGTAATGCATAAGCTTTTCGGTGTCAAATATTTATTCCTTAGACCATGAGGTTGTGCAACTCCCGGATGCCGTAGGAATACTTTGGGTGTGCAAAACGTCACAACGTAACTGGGTGGCTATAAAGGTACGCATCGGGTATCTCCGAAAGTGTCTGTTGAGTTGGTACGAACCGAGACTAGGATATTGTCACTCCGTGTGACGGAGAGGTACCTCTGGGCCCACTCGGTAAGACATCATCGTAATGAGCTCAAGGTGACTAAGGAGTTAGTCACGGGATGATGGATTACGGATCGAGTAAAGAGACTTGCCATGACGAGATTGAACAAGGTATCAGGAATACCGACGATCGAATCTCGGGCAAGTACCGTACCGATGGACAAAGGGAATAACGTACGGGATTGAGTGAATCCTTGACACAGTAGTTCATCCGATGAAGATCATCGAGGAACACGTGGGAACCAACATGGGTATCCAGATCCCGCTGTTGGTTATTGACCGGAGAGTGGTCTCGGTCATGTCTACGTGTCTCCCGAACCCGTAGGGTCTACACACTTAAGGTTCGGTGACGCTAGGGTCGTAGAGATACATGCACGTGGAAACCCGAAAGTTGTTTGGAGTCCCGGATGAGATCCCGGACGTGACGAGGAGTTCCGAAATGGTCCAGAGGTAAAGTATGATATATAGGAAGTCCAGTTTTGGCCATCGGGTGAACTCCAGGGGTCACCGGGAGTGTCCCGGGACCACCGGAGGGGTCCCGGGGGTCCACCGGGTGGGGCCACCCATCCCGGTGGGGCCCCTAGGCCGCAAGGGGAAGGGGGCCAGCCCCTGGTGGGCTGGCGCACCCAACAGGGCCCCCCTCCATGCGCCTAGGGTTGAAACCCTAGGGGGAGGGGCGCCCCCTATGCCTTGGGGGGCAAGTCTCCCCCCTAGGCCGCCGCCCCCCTTGCAGATGGGATCTGCCAGGGCCGGCGCCCCCCTGGCCCCTATATATAGTGGGGGGAGAGGGCAGCCGCACCCAAGTCTCTGGCGCCTCTCCCCCTCCCGTCACACCTCATACTCTTCACGCAGGGCGCCGGCGAAGCCCTGCAGGATTTCCCGCTGCATCCACCACCACGCCGTCGTGCTGCTGGATCTCCGACGACCTCTCCTCCCCCCTTGCTGGATCAAGAAGGAGGTGACGTTGCTGTACCGGACGTGTGTTGAACGCGGAGGTGCTGTTCGTTCGGCGCTAGATCATCGGTGACGAAGAACGCGAAGAGTACGACTACTTCATCCACGCTTCTTCGAAAGCTTCCGCTCGCGATCTACAAAAGGGTATGTAGATGCACTCTAATATGCTCGTTGCTAGATGTCTCCTTAGATGGATCTTGGTGATAGCGTAGAAATTTTTTGAATTCTGCTACGTTCCCCAACAAAAGTTACCGAGTCTGCTAAGAAGATGTTGAATATTCCTCTGGAGGAGTGCAGTCGGACCGGCTTAGCACCCTTCTGCGTGAACAATAAACCGCCATCGGTAAGATTCTTCTGTCCCTTTCTCTTTGTTTTAATCCGTCCATACTGCTTGTTTTTAACATACTTTTACTCCTTTACACAGGCCAATGATCCCTTCTGGAAACGGAAAGCCCAAGACAAACTGGCGAAACCATCTCGCAAGAAAAGTCTGGCCGTGAAGAAACACAAGAAAAGACATGCCGCTGCTTCCGGTTCAAACATTGAAGAGGATGATCCGGCCTCTGAGGTACTGCTTGGCTCTTGTGCTTTTTAACTTTCTCTTGTATGTATCTATATTAACGATGACCTTTCCCAGGATCCGGCGGAAGGGAGTAAAGTGGATGAAGTCGAGGTAATCTCTCTTTCCTCTGATTCAGAACCGTTACCACCCAAAGTTCGTCGGGTAGCCCGGAAATACCCATTTTCTCACCCTTATGCTCAACTAGATCCCCATTTTCTTTTGAAGAAGCAGCATCATGAGGCTCGCCGCACCACACGCCACAGTGGCCATGTGGTCGAGTCGACCTGATTGCCCCACACTCCGGCTCGAAGACGCCGTTCAGAGGTTTTACTTACTCCAACTCTTGTTCATCCTAAAGCGGGTCTTTTCCGTAAACCACTTAAACCGTCTGATCCAAATTATCAGGAAACTCCTCTGTCATCTTCCGGCGAGTCAACCGCCACCCAAGTCCCGGTGCTCAAGACTGTTCATGGGTAAGCCGTCTTTCAGTTTCTCCGGTTTATCTTTTCATTTTGACTTGTGATTTTCATTATTCCCTTAATCTTTTCAGTATGCCCAATCCTAGCAAGAAAGCAAGGCTGAATAAACCGGCGGACGGAAATACTTCTGAACCGGCAGAGGATCCTGAAGCTGCCAATCTGTTGGAAGAAAACATTGACATCCCACATGACGATCCTTCCCCTATGGACCGGGAAGACGTTGCTGCTCCGGGGGATGACCCCATAGAAAATCCTGCTGAACCGGCTAGCCCTGTTCGGACTAGCCCTGCTCGGGTTAGTCCGGCCCCTGCGAGTCCGGTACACTCCAATCCCGCTGCTGTTGTTGATCCGACCAGGCCAACTACTGCCTCGACAGACGATGTCGTGATCACTGGGACCGGCTTTACCACCCCAGCAGAACCTGTTGTCTTGGCTAAACATACGGCCAAAGAAGAAACTCTCCATAAGGACAAATGCCAGTGGAGCACCGACCTGTCTAGTTATACCCAACTCAGTGCCCAAGAACTTCATTCTGGGTACCTGAACCGTCTCTTCACCAGCCGTGACCATGAGGCCGGTTTGGTGAATTTAATGAAAGAAAGATATGAGGTAACTTCTTTTCCTTTGCTTTTCGTTTCTGCTTGTATCTTGTAGCTGTACCTTTAGTCCATTGTAGCCCCCAAGTGCCGGTTTACTCCATTGCGGGTGAATCGGGACTTCTCCTATGTTTGATAATGACATTACATTAGCCCCCAAGTATCAAGGACATAACTTGTTATGTGCTTGGGACTTGTCTGAAAAAGTTGCTTTCTTTCACTTCAATTGTAGATTAGCCCCCAAGTGTCGAGTGCATAACTTGTTATGTGCTTGAGACTTTTGATTGAACTGTCTTCATGAATATCTGATATTTTTTATCCTCTGCAGACTGATTTGAACCGGAGGGCTTCTGAGATAACTGAGCTCCAGAATAGCCTGGCCTTCCAAGAAACTACTTCGACTAAAGTCAAGGAGGAACTTACCCTTGCTTTAGCTAGCATGGAGAAACTCAAGAAAGATTTTGAAGCGGAGCGGTCCACTTGGGAGGCAGAAAAGGCTGCTTTGGAAGAAAGAGCCAATGATGCTGAGGCAGCTCTTAACCCGGTGATAGAGGAGTTGTTCGGATTAAGGCAGCATATAGATGATATGACATCTGCTATCTTTGGTAAGTACTTGCTGTCGTACGCTTTATCCTTGCTATCCTGCGCTGCTCCGGTTTAACTTATCACTTGTACACAGGGAGGCGCGTTACTCATCTTGGGGATGATGTGCAGAAGAAGCTGAAGGCTGCTTACACCTTGGTGGATCAACTTTATGTCGGCGCTTAGAGGGCCATCAGTGCTATTTTGCACAATAAACCGGCACCAACCACTATCCAAGGTACTCTGGAAAAACTATCCATCTTGCCTGCCCGTATTGTCAAGGTGAAGAAATCTTCTGCAAGAGCTGGCTCCCTCATGGCGTTAACCCGGGCCAAGGCATGGGTTCCCGACTTTGATCCAGCGGAGGCCATGAATGGTTATCCCAGTATGAAAGAGGACGGGTCGGCTTTCTCCGCTAAAGATCTTCGCGCCTTAACGAAGGACATGCAACCTCTTGCCAGTAAGCTTGATGATGAAGCAAACTTAACAAGGTATCATCCGGGTTATGATCTGGAGAATGTGTGGGTAGAGCGGCCGTCTTATGACATCGAAAATCTGATTCCACCCGTTCGTAAGCATACCTTCGCCCCTGACATTGAACTGTCAAAACTTATAAACGATGAAGTATATTTCCGCGCCCTTGCCAAGATTGACTGGAGCACCCCTGATTTCCAGCAGCTACCCGAAGTCGTCGAAGACCCGGAACAAGTTGACCCTCAGTCTTCACAGCGAGCCGAAGCAGAATCCTAAGCCGGTTCCGGTTTAGCCTTTATATGCTGAACACTTAGTGAAGAAATTGATATTCTTTTGGGCCTGCCAGTGCCTTGTAATAGAATAGTTGAGATATTGTCTTTGTCCCGCACTATCTTGTATGGCATTATTTTGTTTGGCCACTTCCAAATTATCTCCTGCTTTGCAATGCCTTGATCTTTTATATTACCTGTGTCTGCATATACAATGCTCAAAGTGTCCTAGCGGTTTATCGTCGGACGGGTTATGCTGGCCAAACACATGTACTAAGGAAATAACTTGAACTATGTATGGAAATATAAGCATGTATCATACCTGTGATTAAGTGTGTCTATAAACCTTAACCCGGTAGGAACAATCCAAGGTGTAAGTGCTGATGACTCCCTCGTCTCTTTGTCGGCTCATCATGAAGGTCGATCCGGGTTACAATGAACGCCGGTTTAACTATAAACTAGTACTGGTGTTTATAACCCAGACTATAACTCTGTAAATACAGATGTAGTGACAACTTTGTAGTTATCCAGTCTTGAATCAATGGACTTGGTTGAAAAACCAATGACCTTGAAGATAAAGATTTGAGAAAACATAAAAAATGAAAAATAAAGGTTTTGGGCAAATAAGACCATGTAGTCGAGGCTTTTTACGAGCTACCAGGCTCCAAATTCGAGGCTTTTTATGAGCTGCCAGGTTACTATCATTAACTATTTTAGCAAAGCCTGTTAAGATGATCTGCAATCTTTAACCAAATCATCAATGTCAAATGCTACAATGTTCAAAATCTTATAAAGATTTGACTTGTGTAATCACTTTATGATCGTCAATTTAACGTTACCAAGTTTAGGGTCCCGAAGGATTGACTTGTGTGTACGTTCGACGGGTCATACCAGGTTTACCTGGACGTCGCGATTTACTTGATGCAGGCAAGTTAATCCGGGGTTTTAGGTGTATACACCAAGCTTCCAAGCCGTGTTCACTACAAGAGTCTTCAACTCGCTGATGAACTTGCATCAGGAGCCCCCAGGTAGCGTTTGAGCATTGCTCGTCGGGGCCTATGTTTGAGTTGTGCTAGGCATCCAAAACTCTCTTTGGCCCCTCATCATCATGTGGAAATTGCAGAAGCAACCAGAGCTGTGCTCTTATGATGGTCTTGATGCGGCCGCCGGTTTAAGAGGCCATAGGAAACTTCTTTGCCCACGGAAGCCCCCATGTGATTCTCTTTTGTATAGAAAAAGACGGCTGATACCTTGATTTATCAAGGGCGCCGATTTAAGAGGCCATAGAAAACTCCCTTGCCCGCGGAAGCCCCCATGTGATACTCTTATGAAAAAAGATGGCTGATACCCCGGTTTACCGGGGGCGCCGGTTTATTATATTAATCATAATATATACATTGTACATAAAGCGGAGCCTATGTGTCAAGTATAGTAAGGTCGAAGAAGGGCGATGTTCCACGGCCGCTTGGTCTCCTCCTCCGCCGTGCATGAGTCTTTATGTTCTCGAACGTTGACGAGGTAGTATGATCCATTGTGCAGGTTCTTGCTGACCACAAAGGGTCCTTCCCAAGGTGGGGATAGCTTGTGCATGTCTGTATGGTCTTGGATGAGCCGGAGCACCAGATCTCCTTCTTGAAACGTCCTGGTTTTAACCCGGCGACTGTGGTACCGGCGCAGGTCTTGCTGATAAATCGCCGATCGAGCTGCTGCCGTGTCCCGTTCTTCGTCCAGCCGGTCCAAGGCGTCTTGTCTTGCTTGTTCATTATCCGCTTCAACATAAGCCGCCACCCGCGGCGAGTCATGACGGATATCACTAGGGAGGACCGCTTCAGCTCCATATACCATGAAGAAAGGCGTGTACCCTGTAGATCTGTTAGGTGTAGTGTTGATGCTCCATAGGACCGAAGGCAACTCCTCCACCCAACAACCCGGTGTTCTCTGCAAAGGAACCATAAGCCGGGGTTTGATGCCTCTCAAGATCTCTTGATTGGCTCATTCAGCTTGGCCATTAGACTGAGGGTGAGCTATTGATGATACATCAAGACGAATATGCTCTCGTTGACAGAACTCCTCCATAGCCCCCTTGGATAGATTGGTGCCATTATCAGTTATAATGATGTGTGGAAAGCCAAACCGGAAAATCACCTTTTTGATGAACTGGACCGCTGTTGTTGCATCACACTTACTGACAGGCTCCGCTTCAACCCACTTGGTAAACTTGTCCACAGCCACTAACAGGTGGGTTTTCTTGTCCTGGGATCTCTTGAAGGGTCCAACCAGATCAAGCCCCCATGTCGCAAACGGCCAAGTAATTGGGATCATCCTCAGCTCCTACGCCGGTATATGAGCACGTCGTGATAATTTCTGGCAAGCATCACATTTTCTGACCAAGTCCTCTGCGTCGGCGTGAGCCGTCAACCAGTAGAACCCATGACGAAAAGCTTTAGCCACCAAAGATTTTGAACCGGCGTGATGACCGCAATCCCCTTCATGAATCTCTCTAAGAATGTCACAGCCTTCTTCTGATGATACACGCCGCTGAAATGCTCCGGAAACGCTGCGATGATGAAGTTCTCCGTTAACAATAGTCATAGATTTGGATTGCCTTCCCTGACTTGTCTCCATCTGCGTCTTGATATTTGGTGTTATCAGAATCTCCGTATTTCACCAAAGCGCCCATGAGTGTTCCCATGTCGTTGCAATCACGTTTGAGCCGTCCCAACTTCTGCCTCAAAGGTTCAAACCGGCAATTACCTTCCAAGGTTACTATTGTTGTACTTGGGTTGATGCTATTGGAGGAGTGCACGATTTCGAACACTCGACGCACCCAACTGCTTGTAGACTCTTGCTCTCCTTGAACACAGGCAGCTAAGTCGACAACAGACATCGGCTGCTTGCACGTGTCCTTGAAATTATTGATAAACCGGTGCCGCAATTCCCCCCATGATCCGATGGAATTAGGTGGTAAACCCTTCATCCATGTTCGGGCCCTGCCCTCGAGCATCATTGTGAAGTATTTAGCGCATGCTGCCTCGTCCACATCGAGCATCTCCATTGCCATCTTGTAACTCTCAACACATGCCTCTGGGGCAAGATCAGCCGTGTAGTTGGGCACCTTGCGCGGACCTTTGAAATCCTTGGGTAGTTTCACGTTCCGTAAAGTGGGGATGAGACATGGTACGCCCAAGGAACTGGACATGACCCCTGGTTCAATTGTGGTGGTGGGACGAACCGGTGTTGCCTGACGGGCTTCGTACTGTGCTGTTACCTCGGCCTCCGGGCGCTGTCTGGCCTGATCCACCACCTCCTGAGCGCGTGCCTCTTCTCCTGCCGGATTATCTCGCCTCTGCTGATGACGCCTCCGTGCGCTGCTCGATACGGCCGCTTCATCCAGACGCCTCGTATAACTCCGGCTCGGACGGGGGGTCGAATGGATCCTCTCCCGGCTATAGGAATAAGCTTGCTATTGAGTTAGCGCCGTGTCCAACAACTCCTTGGCCCGCCGCGCCTCCACTGCTATGGGGGACGTTCCTTCAATAGGGAGGGCGGCCAATCGTGAAGCGGCAGCAACTATGTTATCCAACGGATTAGAATAATGACCAGGAGGGGTGGGCACATGTTGGGTCGGCACAACTTGGCTATTTGGCTCTGCGGCCGGGGGCTGAACCGATGCGCCTTTTCTTGGTGCTCCTCCCCGGTTTACCTCTAGCTGGTTACTGGTTCCTGCGCCTGGTGTGCTGAAGAGATTTCTTGCCTCATAAACCGGCAGTAGGCGAGATCGTTGTCTCCTCATCATTACCCCTTGCGAGGCGGTCTGATCTAACATAAGCCGATAGGCCTGAGCCTCTAGCTCCGCCTGCCTTGTAGCCATCCTAGCTTTCTCAGCTGCCAGGTCCAACTTGGCTTGTTCAATCCGGATCTTCACCTGAGCGATCTCCGCGTCGTGCTGCTCCTTGTTGGCCTGTTCCACCTCTGATGTTACTAGTGCTGTCAAAGTATCGACCAAGGTAGATAAACTATCAGATGGCGACGGGGGAAGATCTCTAGCCCTAGCTCCCATTGCCTCTGATATCAACACCCCTGTTGTTGAGGTCTGCTGCATGGGTTGTGATCTGGCCATGAAGACAGCGACCCTGTTTGGCGGATCAAGGGGGTCCGGAATACTGTCGCCATCGGAACAACCCTCCGATCGGCCATCCTGCAGCAGATACAAAGATTCGGTCTCTCCGAAAGAAGATTCATCGCCGGAATAAACAACAGTCTCACCACCAGAGTCCGATCCGTCCTCGGCTTGTACTCAATGCACTGCTCCAACGAAGACATGCTTCACGGCGGGCTGAATCCGGGCGGATCTCGCACGCTGAGCCGACTCGACGATGTTGGGGAAGATGTCCGGCTCAGGGCCCGGTTCACCGATCTTGCCGATGAAGACGTGGATGCCGCCGAAGGGGACCCGGTACCCGTATTCGATTGAATCGGCCTCGGGGCCCTAGCCTGCATCGTCGATGTAGATCCGCCCGCGACGACTCTTAGTCATCCCACCCACTGGTAGCCCTTGAGTCCTTCAAAGCTGCCCTTCAAGAACTTGGAACCATCGTGCGATAGCCCCACGGTGGGTGCCAACTATCGTGGATTTAGCACGGCAGATGTCCTAGCGAAAGGACTTAGTCGTGAGGCCATCGCTACGGGTTAGCTTAAAGGGGTTAAAGCGGACAAAGGACGCAAGGGTTTTATACTAGTTCGGCCCCTTTGATGAAGGTAAAAGCCTACGTCTAGTTTGGTGTGGTATTTCTTGGGCTCCGATGACCAGGGAGTGAATTCGCTTTACCTATGTCTCGATTTGTTGTTCTCTGTCCTGAACCATCGCCGGGTCGTCCTTTATATAAGAGGTGACGCCCGGTCCGGTTTACAGAGTCCCGAGGCCAGCTCATAGACGTGTCTGCCTCGGTCTCTGATCTTTCTATCTTAGATCCCAAGCTACATAGTATGACGGTTTACAAATCATGGGCCCTAACATATGGGCTCTAAGCCTCTCGGGCTATAACTTTTTACTCCATACTCCGCTGGGCCTCGGATAATATAATCTTGATAACATAAACCGGACCCTCCTGGCCGGTTTATACCTGGTAGTAATATCCCTGACAGTGGGTCTAAGCCTCTAACAGAAGGACCTACATGTGCAAGACCAAATTGTAAGAAAACTAAATATTAGAATGATTCCTGCAACTGCACAATAATGTGCTATTAGCGAAAGGACCGTGCATGAGCAAACCTCGATGGTAAACCGCAGTGTCTCCCATTGTTTCCCTACAACACATATGAGGAAGATCTTGATCTTGTTAACTGAGAGTTGCCATAGTATTAGTAGAATATGTATTGAGTACAACCAAATTCGATTTATTTCTCACATGCATAACAATACAAAATTGTACCCACAATAAATGAAAATCAAATTACAGAATTGAACCATACAGTTAAATGGACAACATACCAAATGAACCAAAACAGTTACCTAGGCACGACATGTGCAAAATAGTATATATACTAGAAGATAAGATAGTTAACAAAACCAAGAATGCTTGAGAACAGCATTACGAAATGTAGCAATTGTTGGATCAAACTATTAACTGACCATTACATTTTAGAATATCAGATTGCATATCAACATTACAAAGGACAAATCACTAGAAGGCACTGGCGGTGGCCTCGAGAAAACAGCACGAACTGTATTTTAAAGTAGACAACAGTGTGGCAGTGTCGACAGTGGCCTTGAAGACAAGGTGCTCCTCCAAGACCTGGCATGGCAACCAGAGCGACCTCGTCTGCGTGTGCGGCTGCGATTTGCTTCTCCGCTGCCAGATGCTACTGAGCTCCATGTTATACTGCATGCAAAATGGATGTGGGCGGCGCTTAATTGGAAGACGGGGCCAGTGGTTTCAGCGGAAGGTGTCGCATCGTCGGTCGAGGCATGTGGGGCGGGGAAGGAGTAGGATTGTGAGGGCGGGGTGTGGATTACCTGACCATATCGACGAGGCCGCGCAGCAAGAAGAAGGGTCGCCGGCGAGGAGGCGGCGCTGCAAGAAGAAGGGTCATCGGTGAGGAGGCGGTGCAGCAAGAAGAAGGGTCGTCGGTGAGGAGGCGGCGCTGCCAGTAGTAGTGAAGGTTCGAACTTGGAAAGCAAGGAGGAACATTAGAAATATGGCATTTGGTGGGGGCGGGGAGGTAGATATTTCCATGGTGGCAGAATATTTTTGATCGGTGGCGCGAGAAACTGGCACGCAAGTGTGGTTCAAGCGCGGGCGGTGGACTGTAGACGATGAAGCTTCCTGCATAAGCCAGACAAGACGGTGCGCCAAGATATTTTATATCGCATCCCACACGATTCTTTCTAGTAAACTATTTGTGGTATACCTGATTTTTTTCATTTTGTTTTGAAAAAAAAATGGTGTTACAGAGGGAAAGGATGGCGTTTGAATTGCTAGAACATTTATCTACAGTGAACATGCAACTATATGAGTGTCGTGTCAAAATTTGGAATTATTCTGGGTTCGTTTGGCATTTTTATGCATTAGTTGAGTTTCTAGGCATTTAGTGTGCATAATACAAATTTGAAGTACAAGCACATGCTCCGGTGTACCAAAGTTTGTTGAAAAATCACATGTGTGTCTTTGGGTGGATTTATAGGTCACATGTAAGAATGGGAATGACATTCAAACATCTAAGCGTCATGGCTCGGCCGGAAACATTGAAAAACTTGGTTTTTAAATTCCTATAAATCCCAAGCTCGCCTGAAAATCATGAAACTTGGCATGGTGTCATTTCATGGCACCAACATGTTGTGGTAAAAAATTGGCCGAATTGTGACAAGTTTTGGTATAAGCTTGTTGCAAATCGGAGCTTCTCTCAAGAAGGTGTGTGGTTTTGAGAGGGAACGTGTCACCTTTGTGTGTGAAACGACATACGTTGCCCCCCCCCCTCTTGATTTTTTTTACAAAGCAAACATAGAACTATACGAGTGTCGTGTTAAAATTTGGAATTATTTGAGGTTTGTTTGGCCCTTTTTATGCATTAATTGAGTTTCTAGGCATTTAATGTGAATAATTCAAATTTGAACTACAAGCACATGCTCCAGTGCATCAAAGTTGGTTGAAAAATCACATGTGTGTCCTTGGGTGAATTTCTAAGTCCCATGCAAGAAATGGGAATGAAATTCAAACATCTCGGTGTCGTGGCTCGGCCGGAAATATTGCGAAACTTGGTTTTTTAAATCCTGTAAATCCAAAACACGCATGAAAATCATGAAACTTGGCATGGTGTCATGACACGCCACCAACATGTTGTGGTAAATTTTTTTGGCCGAATTGGGACAAGCTTCGGTATAAGCTTCTTACAAACCAGAGTTTCTCTCAAGACGGCTCGTGGTTCTGAGAGGGAACGTGTCACCTCTGTGTGCGAAACGACATACACTGCCTTCTCCGGCCTTGATTTTTGTTTACACAGGCAACTTAGACCAATAGGAGTTTCGTGCTAAATTTTGGAATTATTCCGGATTCGATTGGCCTTTTTTATACATTGATTGAATCTCCACACATTTAATGCACATAATTCAAATTTGAACTACAAGCACATGCTCCAATGCGATAAAGTTAGTTGAAAAATCATTTATGTGTACTTGGGCGAATTTCTAGGTCCCATGCAAGAAGTGGGAATGGAATTCAAACAACTGGGCGTCTTGGCTCGACAGGAAACATCGAGAAATTTGGTTTTAAAATTCTCGTAAATGCAAAACTCGTCTGAAAATCATGAGAATTGGCATGGTCTCATGACATGGCACCAACATGTCGTGGTAAATGTTTTGTCCGATTTGCGAAGGCGCACACATTAACAATCAACAAAGTCATTTTGGAACAAGTGTTGCCACGTTACTAATCGGAAACACAAGTACTATTGAAACTGTGGGCGTTCTACTTAACCTTTACGTGCCGCCATGCGTCCCTTTTTTTTATTAGCTAGGAGGTGTCGTGCGGTGTAGCTATTCAAGTACGGGAGGCATGCAATCAGACCCCTACGCGTGCTCATCGGGAGGAGAGCCCTTTGACCTCTATCCGCCGCCCACCTCTTTCCCAATGTCTCCATTAATGACTCCCGAGCCCTTGTTTAATGGCGTGGCTATGTCTCACTCGACTGATATTTAAGAGAGAGAGAAAAATTGAAAAGAAAGTTTTGCACGGATCTTCATGTAAGATCCGATGGGCCTATATAGCATCAACTGCGACTTATAGCAAGACTGGTGAATATAAGGACGATGATAGTGGATAATAATTGTCTTACATGCTATGGAATATAATTAAAAAAGCCACATGCGGTAGAAATACACAAGGGCAAAAGAAGAAGGAAGACGCAAACAACAATCTGGCTCACTGATCTCTACTTTCTTGATGTGTTGCTACAGACCGCGAAGACTAGTTCTTCCGGAGAGCGGCGATGAGATCTTTCGTGTCCTCAAGACGCTGCTTGAGAGCATCCACAAATTCCTCCACCAGCCTTTGGCGCTTGATGCAGAGCATGGCATTCTCGTCCATAAGTTTCTTGACGATGACATGGGTCCTCTTCAACAAGGCAGTGGTCTCCTCGTGCTGCTTCATCGTTTCGGCGATCTTCGCCCTCAGCAGGTCACGCTCGATGCGGAGCTTCACCTTGTCCTCCCCTAGTCCCCGAATGATGCTGGTAGCATTTTCAAATGAGGCATTCATCTCATCCTTCATCTTCATCCAGTCGGAGATCCGACCCATCAGGTCATCAAGCATAGCGCGCATGCGCCAGTGAGAGTGCTCGCCTGCCCGCAAGACATTTTGCCAGGCCGCCGTGGCGCGGAAGGACATATTTGCTGCATCCGCAGCACAGCGGGACATCTCTGATGCTTCTGCTGCGCGGTCGGACTAGTCTGCTGCATCAACGACACTGTGGGACCTCTGTACTACTTCGGCGGCATGGCGGAACCTCTGTGCTGCTACGGCCGCATGGCGAGACATGTCGGACGCTTTTGCGGTGAGGCGGTACATCTCTTGTGCTTCCGCTTTCATGCTCGCCTCTCCCTGGTAGTAATCTCTCGACCCCAGAACTCATGCGGGCCATGGCAGACGCAAGGGAACGACGATGAATGACTTGTTTGTTTTTGTGGATGAGGAGTTGAGGAGGAATGTGCAGTCATCTTGGAGTATGTAGTATTTATAACCGAGTACTAATACACTCCTAAGTGGGAAACCATTTATGTTTTGATCAGTGTGAACAGGTTTGCAATTAAATATAGTGTGGTAGTAATTGGAATGTGACGGGACGCAGGCTCAAAATTTATTGACGGTTCTATAATTTCTAAGTGGAGCACTATTCCCGGATGGCATAACATGGGCACGCGTTCTCGGTCGTGTATGCGGCGTTTGCACCATAGGGTGCACCGCAATAGGCGATGTTAGCACACGTCTTGTTTGATCAACCGTGCACGCTCGTTATTACCATCGCACACACTTTTTTTAATTAGAATGTGTGCCCGTCTAGCTCACACACAATGATCTGTCTATCTGTTTCTATTTGTTGTGGCTAATCGCAAGCAGTTCATCCGTGAGAAGTGTATTCCCTCCTGCTCATTCCCCACCGGATCCTTTTCAAAGGTGAAGTTTCTGTACTATTTCATATGGTCGAGTACCTCTATTCATCGTAAACGTGAATCGATTGCATAGTGTGTAAGTAGTCCACCTTCCGAAGGCTACGTCGTGCGTCGTGATCGTGGTATGAGCGGACGCACTCGTATGAGTCGTCTTCTCTTTTGAAACCTCCAATGATGTGTGCTTTCTTCTCGCATGTTCGTCTCCTTGTACGGAAGGTTCTTATGACATGCAACCGAAATATATTTTTCACAAAATAGGGATTTTTCAATGAGTGCTCCAAATCTCCTTTATGGGGATCTTCATGAAATAAGACAAAATGGGCAAGCGGTCGAGGCAAAATGCAGAAAATCACAGTCTATAATGAAGAACACCAAGGGCATCTCCAAAGTGGTACCTCAAAGCTCCCATAAAGGTCTAGACCACGTGGTCCAAACACTTTTTTTCATCTAATGTTGTCCCCTAAACATCCACGGACCATTACACATGTCTGTTTTCCCCCAAACTAGAAGCAAACTTGGAAGGGCTTTGCGGGAGTCTGAACACATGCGGAGGTATGCTTGGCCCATCGTTACTTGGATCACATGTCCACACAGCCCATGTGTTTCCCCTTTTTGAGCAAAAACGGTAGGTAAAAACCCTACTGCAAACTATTTTTTTTCATTAATATGGGGTGGTCATTTACAGATGGTATACATCATGGGAGAATCAAAGAAAAACAAAGTTGTTCACAAGTAATCTAGCCAATTCTGCATGCCCTCTTTAAGACTAGGTTTATCTCTTTTAATGATGGTGCCATAGTGTTCCTTGAAACATGTAATGCGGCAGTCCAGATTTTTGCACTTGTTTCAAAGATAATATTGTTTTTGTGCTTACATATGGCCTAGCAGCCAGCTATTAGGCATTCTTTACAGGGTTGAATTTGAGTCATGTCTTTAATTAGCCTCCATCAACGTGTTATTGCATTCCAAGTCTGTGTTTCATTCAATACCAAGTGATAGCCAGAAATTCTAACTAAAGTCACATGAGAAAAAAGATGTTTCAGATACTCTATTGGCTCATCATCAGAGAGGACACATCTGGGTGTCTCCACATAGAAATTTTCCTGCTTAATGGGTCTCTGGTGTTGAGTCTGTCCAACAGCAACATCCAAAAGAAAATTTTATGTTTTGGCAAACAACTTGATTTCCATATCCATTGGAATGGCTTTGGTGCTTTTTCGGGGCAGCCATTCAGTTCTAAGTGTACTTTCTTGGTAACGTATTTTCCTGATGGCCAATTGAACTTCCATATATTAGGTGACCTCCTACCAACTATTCCATTTAGTATCTACATCAGTGCATTGCTCTGTTGGACAGAGATGACATGGGAAAATGAAATATGCGGTATAAATTTGCCTCGGCTTGAGAGCATGCATTTTGCAATGCGATTGCTCGGTTTTTAGCATATGAAAACTGTTGTGGAAAGGTATCTTTGAGTATGTCATCATTCCATTTGTCATACCATAATAGAATGGTCTTTCCTGTGCAAGCCTTGCATGTAGTTAATTCTTTGGATTGTTCAAGAATTGAGCAACAATCTCTCCACCGGAAAGAACCAGCTCTGGTTGGGAACTTTGGGAAATCACCATTGGAGTAATATGTGCTCCAAATCAATTGGACCCATTGGATGTCCATTTTGTTGAAGAACTTATATAGGAATTTAGTTAGCAGAGCTTTGTTGTGAACTCTAAGATCCAGAACACCAAGTCCTCCAGTTGATTTTGGAAGACATACTTGTTCCCATTTGACTAGACATTTTCCATATTTGTTTATTCCATTACCATACCATAGAAAAGCTCTGTCGGATTTGTCAAAGTGATCTAGGATAGTGAGTGGTACTCTAATACAACACATAGCAAATACAGGTAGAGCAATTATAATATTTTTTAAAATATGTAAGCTAACAAGCATATAACATCATGGTGGCAATCCCAGATAATCTTTTATCCAGTCTGGAAACCATAGGCATGAGGTCATCAACCCTTGGTCTAGTGGATCCCATAGGTAGATCTAGGTATGTGAAAGGCATGATTTCTCTTTTGCAACCCAAAATTTGGCAAGCTGTGTGGCTCTATCATCAGATATGTTAATGGTGACAAGGGAGGACTTATGATAGTTAACTTTCAACCCTGTGAAGTCTGAGAAAAACTGCAGAATTCCCATAGCATGTGAAATTTGGTGTGGATCAGCAGGCATAATTATTAAAGTATCATCAACATATTTGGTGTGGTTCAGAATCCACTTTGAATATAACAATCCCCCTTTTGGATTTGTGGCACATGTGGATGTATTCAAATGACCATGCTATAAAGTCATGTATTTTTCTGGTTTTGATGAAATCATATTGGTTCTTGCTGATAACTGAAATAATAATGTTTTGACCTCTATTAGCAAGTAATTTAGTAAGGATTTTGATGGGCATACTCACCAGGGAAATAGGTCTGTAATTGATATGTCTCCAACGTATCTATAATTTATAAAGTATTCTTGCCATGTTTACAACAATTTTATATGGTTTTGGTATGATTTGATTAGAACTAACCCGGAATAACGTTATTTTCAGCAGAACTACCATGGTGTCGTTTTTTGTGCAGAAATAAAAGTTCTCGGAATGGCTGAAAATTTACAGAGATTTTGTATGGACCGAAAGAGACCCCAAAGCACCGGTGCTCGGCTAGGAAGTGGACGAGGAGGCCACAAGATCGCTAGGCGCACCCTACCCCCAGTGCGCTAGCTCCGACCTTGTGGGACCCTCCGGCACCCCCTTGATGTGAGACAAATACCAAAAAATCCTATAAATACCAAAACCCCTGAAAATAACCCTAGATGAGAAGTTCCGACACCGCAAGCCTCAATAGACACAAAAACTTAGTCGGTAGCCCGTTCCGGCACCCTGCAGGAGAGGGAAATCATCACCAGGGGACATCTTCATCATCCCGACGGCCACCGTGATGAGGAGGAAGTAGTCCACCCTCGGGGCTGAGGGTTTATACCAGTAGCTATGTGTTATCTCTCTCTCTCTCTCTCTCTCTCTCTCTCTCTCTCTCTCTCTCTCGTATTCTTGATTTGGCACGATCTTGTTCTACCACAAGCTTTCTTTTTACATTTGTATCTTATGGTGTTGTTCCCTCTCTACATTCTTGTGATGAATTAAATCTTTTCCTTTTAGGTTTTGTTATGCCGGATTGAATCTTTTGGATGTGAGAGCACTTGATGTATGTCTTGCGATGGGTTATCTGTGGTGACAATGGGATGCTCTATTGGTTCACTTGATGTATGGTTTGGTTATCAAATTGTGGGTTCCCGTGGTGACATTGGGGTAATCTATGCAAAGGGGTTGATACGCGTTTTCATATTCCTTTCTTCGATAAAAATCTTGCAGTGCTCTTTGAAGTTATTTGTGTTGGATTCAATATTATGAATCTGAAATTGTGCGATGCACGGCATATAATTGAACCACGGATATTTGTGGTGAAATTGGAGTATCTAGGAGACATTAGGGTTGACTGATGCATGTCATATAGTGTTATTTTAGTACGAACTCTAGGGCTGTTTGTGAGACTGGTAGGAATAGCCCAATAGATTGATCAAAAAGAATAACTTTGAGGTAGTTTCATACCCTACAAACAATTTCATCTTATGTTCTTCGCGATAGGAACTTTGGATTGATTCTTTGTTGCACGTTGAGCGATTATTATATGATCCAATTATGTTATCATTGTTGAGAGATTTTGCACTAGTGAATTATGAACCCTAGCCCTTGTTTTCAAGCATTGCAGTACCGTTTTCGCTTACTTTTCGTACTTGCTACCTTGCAGTTTTTATATTTTAAGATTACAAAACATATGTCTACTATCCATATTGCACTTGTATCACCATCTCTTCGCCGAACTAGTGCACCTATACAATTTACCATTGTATTGCGTGTGTTGGGGAAACAAGAGATCTCCTGTATTTGGTTGCATGGTTGTTTGAGAGACCTTATTCATCCTACGCCTCCCACGGATTGATAAACCTTAGGTCATCCACTTGAGGGAAATTTGCTACTGTCCTACGAAACTGTGCGCTTGGAGGCCCAACACGAGTCTACAAGAAGAAAGGTTGCGAGTAGACATCAAGCTCTTTTCTAGTGCCGTTGCTGGGGAGGTGAGTGCTTAAAGGTATATCTTTATATCTTGCAATTCTATCTTTTAGTTTCTTGTTTTATCACTAGTTTGGTTTATAAAATAAAATTGCAAAAAAATGGAATTTAGGTTGCCTCATATTATTCATCTTTATAATGTCTTTCTTGAAAATTATGGAGCGGAAATTTGTGCTGAATTGATAGAAGAAGAATTCCATAAAATGTTTGGCATAAAATCTTTGAATGATGAGCATGATTGCAATGTTGTTAGTATGAATTATTTGAATATACATGATGCTAGTGATATGCAAAGCCATAAGCTTGGGGATGCTATGTTTGATGAAGATCATATTTTTAGTCCCCCGAGATTTCATGAGAAAATTTATTATGATGAAAGCATGCCTCCTATCTATGATGATTATTGTCATGAAATGTATGCTATAAAGAATAATTATAACCATGAAAATTTTCATCATGATTTTAATGTTCAATTTGGTTATGTCAATCAAGTATCTCATGATAGTTATTTGTTGAATTTGCTCATCCCACTACTACGAATGGGAAGAATTTTGCTTATGTGGAGAGTAGTAAAATTTCTATGCTTATGAATCATGAAAACAATGCTTTATGTGATAGTTATATTGTTGAATTAATTCATGATTCTACCAAAAATTGTTATGACAGAGGAACATATGCTTGTAGGTATTGCAATAATATCAAGTTTCCTCTCTATGTGCTGAAAGTTTTGAAGTCATGCTTGGTTTGCCTTCCTATGCTAGTTGATTCTTGTTCCCATAAATTATTTGATCACAAAATACCTATGCATGGGAAATGTGTTAGGATTTAATGTGCTTGCCATGTGATTATTGATGCTCCCTTTTATGTTTCAATTCCTATCTTTATGTGAGCATCATTGAAATCATCATGCCTAGCTAAAAATGCATTAAAGAAAAATGCTTGTTGGGAGACAACCCAACACTTATAGCTATTGTTTTTCTGTCACCACATGATTAAGCTACTATAGTATTCATGTTTTATAGCTTTTTTCAATAAAGTGCCAAGTGAATCCTTTGGGATAGTGTGGATGATAGTTGACTTGATTCTATGCAAAAATAGAAAGTTTTGCGTCCAGTGCAGAAAATTATACAAATCACTGGAAAGTGTTAATTTTCTGAAATTTAACACACGATTTATATACAAATTGCCTACGTTGTCCTAATTGTTCATAATTTTTAGATTTGCATAAGTATGGTCATTGTTCAGATCATTACAGACTGTTCTGTTTTTGATAGATTCTTTTTGCAATGCATAGTTTGCTTGTTTTAATGTTTCCATAGTTTATATTAAGTGATATAAATTGTGTAAATGATAAGTTATAGTAGGCATTGTGTGATAAAAATTATAAATCTTGTCTTTGACAATACCTAAGTGCATGATTTGCTTTATTATACTAACGCATCTCACGAAGTCCCGTTAAGTTATGTGTCATTGAACTTTTCAAGTTTTGGGTGAGATATTGATATGAGACGAATAAGGAGTGTAAATACACTAAGCTTGGGGATGCCCAAGGCACCCCAAGATAATATTCATGGAATAACCAAGCAACTAAGCTTGGGGATGCCCCGGAAGGCATCCCCTCTTTCGTCTTCAACATTATTGGTAACCTTACTTGGAGCTATATTTTTATTCGTCACACGATATGTGTTTTACTTGTAGCGTCATTTTGTTTTGTTGAGATTTGCTTGATGTTATTTAGAATAAGGTTTGTATATTTTATCTCAATAAAAGTTTGAAGGATAGCCTTCACCATGCTTAGTTTGCAAGTATATAAGTTGTTGTCTCAAAACAGAAAGTTTATCGCTATTGCAAAAATTCCCGAAAAAGCCGGGATGTGATAAAAGCTTGAAATTTTGACACAATATGCAATGATAAATTATCTATAGTTTGGTAAAAAATTCAGATTTTTTTGAGTTAAATAAGTATGTATCTTCCTTAATCCTTTACACACTGTTATGTTTAGACAGATTGCTGTTATGATTGCATTGTTTGCATATGTTTGCTTGTTTAATGATTCTATTTGAGGATGAGAGTATTAAATATGCAGAGGAATTTAGTATGCAATGTCAAATTATAATTATAGTGATTTTCTACAGTAGAGAATGATAATGTTTTGCATGGATTTATACTAACTTATTTCACGAGTTCTTATTGAGTTTTGTGTGGATGAAGTTTTTAAGATTTAGGGAAACCGTGACATAAGAGGTATTAAGGAGACACAAGATATCAAGCTTGGGGATGACCGAGGCATCCGAAGATAATATTTCAAGAAGTCTCAAGCATCTAAGCTTGGGGATGCCAAGGTAGGCATCCCACCTTTCTTCATCAACAATTATCGGTTAGTATCGGTTGAGCCTAAGTTTTTTGCTTCTTCACATGATGTGTGCTATCCTTGGAATGCCAATTTATTTTGTTTGGCTTGTTGTTTGAATAAAAAACTTAGATTTGAAATCTTTATTTGGAGAGAGTCTTCCCATGGCTACTTAATCATTTCACTACTCATTATCTTCACTTATACCTTTTGGACTATTTTGTCATTTACTCTCGTGCTTCACTTATATCTTTTCGAGAGTCTTATAAATAGTAATGGTAACATGCATGTGTTATGAAATTGGTCCTAATATGATAAATTTTCAAGAAGGATATGATAAAAACTTTCATGTAGATCACTGAATATATGAGAAGTTTGATTCCTTGCAATAGTTTTGAGATATAAAGATGGCGATATTAGAGTCATCCTAGTGAGTAAATTATGGATCAGTAATAATATTTTGTGTTGAGGTTTGTGATTTCCGCAAAATGCACGTATGGCCTTCCTGTTATGTGATGAAGTTGGAGCACAATTTATCCTTGATTGTCTTCCTTTGCGTGAAGCTCGGGGGCACGCGATGGTTAACTCCTACCAACCTCTCCCCTAGAAGCATGCGTGGTAGTACTTTGCTTCGAGCGCTATTAAACTTTTCACAACAAGTATATGAGTTCTTTATGACTAATGTTGAGTCCATGGATTATATGCACTCTCACCCTTCCAACTTTGCTACCCTCTCTAGTACCGCGCAACTTTCGCCAGTGCATTAAATCCTCCTTATACCTTTCCTCAAAACAGCCACCATACCTACTTATTATGGCATTTCCATAGCCATTACGAGATATTGCCATGCAACTTCCAACGTTCCGCTTATATTATGACACACATCATTATTGTCATATTTCCTTGCATGATCACACAGCCTACGTGTCATTTGTGGCTAGGCCACCGTTCTTCATATTCATACATGCTATGCTTTGATCTTTGCACATCCCGGTACAACGCCAGAGGCATTCATATAGAGTCATAATTTTGTTCTAGTATTGAGTTGTAAGTAAATAAAAGTTTGGTGGTCATTATTAGAACATTGTCCCATGCGAGGAAATAAAAAAAGGCTAAATGAGCCCAAGAAAAAAGAGGCCAAAGTGCGCACCCAAAAAAGAAAAAAAAAGAAAATGAGAGAAGGGGTGAAATTACTATCCTTTTCCACACTTGTGCTTCAAAGTAGCACCATGTTATTCATATAGAGAGTCTCCTATTTTGTCACTTTCAAATATTACTAGTGGGAATATTTCATTATTGAACTTGGCTTGTATATTCCGATGATGGGCTTCCTCAAAATGCCCGAGGTCTTCATGAGCAAGCAAGTTGGATGCACACCCACTTGATTTTCTTTTGAGCTTTCATACACTTATAGATCTAGTGCATCCATTGCATGGCAATCCCTACCCACTCGCATCGATATCAATTGATGAGCATCTCCATAGCTCACTAATTTGCATAGTTGATGTGAGGCTTTCTCCCTTCTTTTTTGTCTACTACCACCTTCTATTCCACCTATAGTGTTATGTCCATGGCTCACGCTCATGTATTGTGTGAGAGTTGAAAAGGATGAAGCACGTTAAAAAGTATGAACCAAATGCTTGGCTAACACCGGTGTAGTATATGATTTATACTTTGCGTTGATAAGAGGGAGCATAACAAGACTATATGATATTGTAGGGATAACTTTATTTAGCCATGATATTTTGAAAGACATGATTGCTTGTTAAGTATGCTTGAAGTATTGTTGTTTTTATGTCAATATTAGACTTTTGTTTTGAATCTTACAGATCTGAATATTCACACCACATAAAGAAAGATTACATGATAGTGTCAAGAAAGTGCATTGTTTGAACCATTACATGTGAATTGATTGCCACTTTATCAAGATGAGTTCTATGAGAAAGAGTTGTTGTTATGATGCTAGGAAAAGTGATTGAAATTATCATTGATCAAACTTATACACTATGCTAGCATTCACACTTTGTAAATTATTTCTTTTATCATTACCCACTCGAGGACGAGCAGGAATTAAGCTTGGGGATGTTGATATGTCTCCAACGTATCTATAATTTATGATGTATTCATGACATCTTTATGTCAATTTTATATGGTTTTGGTATGATTTGATTAGAACTAACCCGGACTAATGTTGTTTTCAGCAGAACTACTGTTGTGTCGTTTTTTGTGCAGAAATAAAAGTTCTCGGAATGGGTTCAAAAATTACGGTGATTTTTTATGGACCAAAAGAGACCCCCCAACGCATCAGAGTTGGGCCAGGAAGTGGACGAAGAGGCCACAAGCTCGCTAGGCGCGCCCTACCCCCGGGGCGCTAGCTCCGAGCTTGTGGGCCCCTCGGGCACCCCCTTGACGTGAGACCAACACCAAAAATTCCTATAAATACCAAAAAACCCGAAAATAACCCTAGATGAGAAGTTCCGCTGCCGCAAGCCACTGCAGCCACCAAAACTCAATCGGGAGCCCATTCCGGCACCCTAACGGAGGGGGAAATCATCACTGGGGGCATCTTCATCATCCCGGTGACCACCATGATGAGGAGGGAGTAGTCCACCCTCGGGGCTGATAGTTTGTACCAATAGTTATGTGTTTTATCTCTCGTGTTCTTGATTTGGCACGATCTTGATGTACCGCAAGCTTTGTTATTATATTTGGATCTTATGGTGTTCTTCCCTCTCTACCTTCTTGTGATGAATTGAATCTTTTCCTTTGAGGTTTTGTTATGTCGGGTCGAATCTTTTGGATGTTAGAGGACTTGATGTATGTCTTTTGATGGGATGTCCGTGGTGACAATGGGATGTTCTATTGATTCACTCGATGTATGTTTTGGTTATCAGCTTGCGGATTCTCGTGGTGACACTGGGGTAATCTATGCATAGGGGAAGATACGCATTTTCATATTTCTTTCTCTGATAGAAATCTTGCGGTACTATTTGAAGTTATTTGTGTTGGATTGAATATTATGAATCTGAAATTGTGTTATGCACATTGTATAATTGACCCACGGATACTTGTGGTGACATTGGAGTATCTAGGTGACATTAGGCTTGATTGATGCGTTTCATATGGTGTTATTTTAGTATGAACTCTAGGGTTGTTTGTGACACTTTGTGACGCCCGGGTAATCAAGCTACAGTAACCCTCTAGTAATGATGCCACGTCACCATGATTACTGTTGCTAATCTCGTTTTAGATCAGTACCGATCGAAATTCAAATTTGAAGTAAAGTCAAACTACAAAAGTTTTCAAATATCAAAACTAAAATGTTCAAGTTGTAGCAAATAAATCACAAATAATATTGGTGCAGAAACCACATTTTTGTAAAGGGTTTAAATACATTGGGGTAATTTAAATGACAACAAAACATTTAATTAATTACCTTTTTCAAATTTATAAAATATTAAACTATTCTATTTAGCCGTGCAAGTTATGGTGGTAGTGGCATGTCTATTAATACTGTTTTAGGCATAACCTTTTGTATTTAATATAAACCAAAATATAATAAACACAAAAGTAGAAGCTATATAAAAAAAAGCAAAGCAGATAAAAAAAGAAGAAGAAAGGAAATATCCCCTCCCCTGGGCCACTTGGCCCAGTTGCCACTAAGGCCGGCCCAACCACCTCACCTCATCCCCTCCTCTCTCTACAAAGGACGGGGGAGGGCGTGGCAGCCATCCCGCGGCCATGGCCGCTCCCCGGCCACGCGCCGGCCATCCACATCCCTCCCTCGACTACAAGTCGACCCCGTACCCAACCCTAGCCCTCCAGTAACCCCTCCCTCACTCTCTCGTTCCAGATCGAGCAGTCAAACGAAGCTCCGCCGCCGCCGCCGCCTCGTAGCAGTGCTCTAGGACCTCCCCGAGCCTCGTGGAGACTTCCAGGAGCTCGGTCCGCCTCTTCTTCATCGATTCCAAGCAGTAGATCAAGCGGGGGAGCGCCGCATCGCCGCCATCGAGGCATCTTCTTCACGCACGGCCGCAACACCTCACCACAGATTGTGTCGCCACCGAGCCATCCCCGGCCTCCCTGAGCACGTCACCGAGCTCCGTGGTGAGCTCACGCACCTCCTCCCTCTCTTATTTTTCTCGCGCGCATCCTCTACGTGGGTTCCCCGCATCACCATCGTAGCCGCTTCCCATGGCCCGCCTGCCTACAGCGGCGCCGCTGCCGCCGGCCTCCGCCCGGCCGTGCCCTCCCACGCCGCTGCCCCCGCGCTCGAGCTCCCCCCCCCCGCTGCTCGCCCCGGGCCTATGCCGCGGCGCCTCCCCTGGTCGCCCGCCTGGCTCCTCTCATCCCCACCGCGTCGGCCGCCCCTGCTCCCGCATGCTGCTCCTTCTGCTACTGCCACCCCACCGCGCCTCGCCG
>LR738710.1:588423509-588453285 GCA_902687465.1 Secale cereale
CCGCTGCTCGCCCCGGGCCTATGCCGCGGCGCCTCCCCTGGTCGCCCGCCTGGCTCCTCTCATCCCCACCGCGTCGGCCGCCCCTGCTCCCGCATGCTGCTCCTTCTGCTACTGCCACCCCACCGCGCCTCGCCGCTTCCCGCCATGAGCGCGTGCCTCCCCTGGCTGTCGGCGACCCGCCGTGCCGGCCGCATCCGTCGCTACCTCCGGCGAGTCCTCGCCCCGCGTTGCCCCCCCCCCTCGTTCCCACGCGGACCACCGCCGCCGAGTGCGCCCGGCCGCGCCAGTGTGTGGCCTCGCCTGGCCTCGTCTCCCCTGCTCCCGCCGGGCCGCGGCCACCCCACCGCCGCCGGCCCCTGCCCTGCTTCGCCCTCCTCCGCCGGGCCGGAGCCCCCGCCGCCTCCGGCGGCCGGCTTCGACGCGCCCATGGCTGGCGTCCCGCCCCGCCGAACTGGGTGTGCGCCCATTCGTGCTGGGCGCCAGCGCCCGTTTGCCCGCAACCGCCGTAGCCCTCTGGGCCACTGACTTGGGGGGCCCAGCCCCTTGTTAAAAAAAGAAGTTAAAAAATAGATATAAAAATAATTAATTATAAATTAATTTGTTAACTTAATTAAAAGGTTAGTTAAACAAATTAATTTGGTTAACTGCTAAGCATTCAATGACAGTGAGGTCCACTAGATAATTAGGTGAATTAATTAATCTTATCTTTTGTTAATTAGTCTAGTCTATGACACGTGGGTTCCACCTGTCAGGTTTGACCAGTCAACTGGTCAGTTGACCTGCTGACATCATGCTGCTGTCATGATGACGTCATCAATCACTATTCTGGATAATTCGAATTTAAATATTAAATTAAATCCAAAATTTCTTTGAAAACTTTGAAAAATCATATAAATTAATCTGTAACTCGGATGACAATAATTTATATATGAAAGTTGCTCAGAACGACGAGACGAATCCGAATACGCAGTCCGTTCGTTCACCACACGCCCCTAGCATAGCCAACCTGCAACATTCCCCCTCCGTTTCATCTGCCCGAAAACGCGAAACACCGGGAATACTTTCCCGAATGTTTTTCATCCTCGCCAGTATCACCTCCTACTGCGTTAGGTCACACGTAGCACCGCGTATTGCCTTATTATATTTTGTGATGTTATTGTTTGCTCTATTATTTATTTGTTTCCCCTTCGTTGCTTCTTTTTGGTAGACTCTGATACCGTGTTAGACCCCGAGACCATTGATGCTTCGGTGTTCGACAATGGCTACGCTTCCGAAGATTCCTTTCGTCTGCAGAGCTTCCAGGCAAGCCCCCCCCCCCTTGATCACCAGATATCGCCCACTCTTCTCTCTTATTCTTGCATTAGATTTGCTATTGTTGATTCGATAGCTCCTATTCTGTTGCATAGCCTGTCATTGTTGCTACATCTGTTGATACCTTTACCTGTTATCCTAATGCTTAGTGTAGGATGATAGTATTCCATCAGTGGCCCCACATCCTTGTCCGTCTGCCATGCTATACTATTGGGCCGTGATCACTCGGGTGGTGATCACGGGTATATACTATACTTTACATACACATGATGATGATTCGGATATGGGGGCTGAAGGGGCAGGTGGTTCCACCCAGGTAGTGGTGGGCCTGGGTTCCCGACAGCCCCTTGATGGTTACTTTGTGGCGGAGCGATAGGGCGGGTCGCGACCACCTAGGAGACAGGTGGGCCTGGCCCTGGTCGTTGTCCGCGGTTATTTCATAATAACACGTTTAACGGGATCTTGGTATTTGATCCGAGTCTGGCCATTGGCCTATACGCACTAACCAGCTACGTGGGAATAGTTATGGGCACTCGACGTCGTGGTATCAGCCGAAGCCTTCTTGACGTCAGCGACTTAACGGCGCGCGCCGGATTGGACCGCGCAACGTAACTTCCTTAGTAATGGAAGTTGCTAGGTCTGCTCACCGGCCGCCCTCGCAACGTGCAGGTGTGCATTGGGCGATGGGCCCAGACCCTTGTGCGCTTAGGACTTAGACCGGCGTGCTGACCTCTCTGTTGTGCTTAGGTAGGGCTACGACGTGTTGATCTTCTGAGGCCGGGCATGACCCTGGAAAGTGTGTCTGGCCAAATGGGATCGAGCGTGCTGGGTTGTGTGGTGCACCCCTGCAAGGAAGTTAATCTATTCGAATAGCCGTGTCCCTTGGTAAAAGGACGACCTGGAGTTGTACTCTGACCTCATGACAACTAGAACCGGATACTTAATAAAACACACCCAGATGAGTTCCAGATATAACTCGGTGGTTGCTCTCTCACAGGGTGATGTGCAGGAGGATCGCCGGGTAGGATTATGCTATACGATGTTACTTGGTGAACTTACCATCTATTCTATTCTACTGCTGCAAGACGGAGGCTGCGAGAAGCGGAGATACTTGTTACTTTCCAGCTACCCTCATCTTCTGCTGCAAGATGGAGGCTACGAGAAGCGTAGTCTTCGATTGGATTAGTTATCCCCCTCTTATTCTGGCATTCTGCAGTTTAGCCCACGGATATTACCCTTTACACATATATCATTGCATGTGTAGTGTAGATCCTTGCTTGCGAGTACTTTGGATGAGCACTCACGGTTGCTTTGCTCCCCCTTTTCCCCCTTTTCTCTCTCTTCTCGGATGACGCAACCAGATGGTGGAGTCCAGGACCAAGAGGATCCCGATGATGTTTCTATATGGAGTTCGGCTTCGAGGAGTAGTTAGGAGGTCCCAGGCAGGAGGCCTTGCCTTTTCGACCGTTGCTATATTTGTGCTAGCCTTCTTAAGGCAAACTTGTTTAACTTATGTCTGTACTCAGATATTATTGCTTCCGCTGACTCTTGTGTTTTCGAGCTTATGTATTCGAGCCCTCGAGGCCCCTGGCTTGTAATATAAAGCTTGTATTATTTTAATTTGTGTCTAGAGTTGTATTGTGATATCTTCCAGTGAGTCCCTGATCTTGGTCGTACACATTTGCGTGCATGATTAGTGTACGGTCAAATCGGGGGCGTCACACACTTACAGGAATAGCCCAATAGATTGATCAGAAATAATAACTTTGAGGTGTTTTCGTACCATACAAACAATTTCATCTTATGTTTTCCGCGGTAGGAACTTTGGAGTGATTCTTTGTTGCACGTTGAGGTATTGTTATATGATCCAATTATGTTATCATTGTTGAGAGATTTTGAGCTAGTGAAAGTATGAACCCTAGGCCTTGTTTTCAAGCATTGCAATACCGTTTTTGCTCACTTTTCCTACTTGCTACTTTGCTGTTTTTATATTTTTAGATTACAAAAACTATATCTACTATCCATATTACACTTGTATCACCATCTCTTCGCCGAACTGGTGCACCTATAAAATTTACCACCGTATTGGGTGTGTTGGGGACACAATAGATTTCTTGTATTTGATTGCAGGGTTGTTTGAGAGACCATCTTCATCCAACGCCTCCCACGGATTGATAAACCTTAGGTCATCCACTTGAGGCAAATTTGCTACTGTCCTACAAAACTCTGCGCTTGGAGGCCCAACATGAGTCTACAAGAAGAAAGGTTGTGTAGTAGACATCAGTAATCATTAGGTGTTTCTGGATTGTCTTTCTGTGGGATTAGAGCAATATAAGCAAAGTTAACAGGAGTAACATCCACATTTTCTGCCTGGAAATCATGAAACGGTTTGTAGAAACTATCTTTGATAACATGCCAGCATTTTCTCATGAAAATTCCGTTAAATCCATCAGGGCCAGGGGACTTGTCATTTGGCATGGTTTTCATGACATCATCAATTTTCTCATTAGTAAATGGTTTCTCTAGCTCATCTTGATTGATAGTCCTTGTCAGATCGTCAATGTTGAACTGCATATGGGATATAATAGTAGTACCTATTCTATCCTTGAATGATTTCCACAGTATAGCAGCTTTTTGCTCATGGTCATTGATAATCAAGTCATCAATATTTAGGATAAATGAGATATAATTGCTCTTGAAAACTTGAGTAGCAATGGGATGATATTTTTTTGGTGTTTTCATCTCCAAGTTGAGCCCATCTAATATTTGCTCTTAGCTTCTAGCAGCTTGTTGGTGTGGGTAATCATGATCTTTCTATAGTTCTTTTCATGTATGTCAAGTGCCCTCTGATCTTCAATGCCATCCAATAATTTGACATAGAAACAACATTTATCAATGATTTTGTTAAGTTCGGATAGTTTTCTGCTCCATGCTTTCGGTCCCTTTCTGATAGATTTAAATCTGGCAACAATGTTTTTAGATGGGTAAGCAAAGAAAGTGCAATTGTTCCAGTGGTTAGTGATGGTGTCAATAAAACCTTCAAGATCCAAACAGAATTCCTCAAACCTGAACATATGGCACTTAGGGATCTTACTATCAACCTGTATATTGATAGGAACATGATCAAATGATAGTTTAGCCATAGGAGTGGCCAATGTGTTAGGATATTTGCTAGTCCACTCGGCACTAGTGAATGCCCAGTACAATTTTTCCAGTAGGGGATTGTCTTGCATGTTGCTCCAGGTGAACTGTCTACCTTTAAGTGGAATTTCCACCAAATCAAGGTTTATAATATTTCTGTTAAAAGGCATCATATAATTATGATCACTACCTCCTCTGTTTCTATTCTCAGGTCCCCTGATATACTTAAAATCACCTACAATGAGCCAATACTTCATAGTAGATGTGTTGATATTCATCAGCCAATCAGTAAATTCTATTTTTGCCCTCATTTGAGTTTGGTCCATAGATATTTGTCAGGTACCATACATAATTGTCCAGCTTTGAGGTTAGCTCAATAGTGATCTGATAAAAATCTTTTGAGGTCAACCTACCATTAAAGAGATTACCATTCCATATTGTCATCAATCCACCTGAATTTCCAACTGAAGGAAAATAAATATATTGATTGAATCTCTTGGGACAGAAGTTCCTAATGTATGCCATATCAAAAGTTTCTCTTTTTCTTTCTTGAAATGTCATGATACAACAATTCCCTCAATCTTTATCCTAATATCATCCCATCTCCCTGATGAGTTAATACATCTTACATTCCAGTTTAAAATATTCCAGCTTCTATTCACGATTCATATGGCGAGGAAACTTATTTTTCATGTCATGAATAGAATGGCATGAAGAGCAGGAACCATTTGATTTATGTCTTAAGGTACAACAGTAGATGTGGAATTGCAGGTTGTAATATTGAAACTTGAATAAGTGGCAGATCAACAAGGGGATATAGCAGACACCATCATATCTGACATAGCATGTAACACATAGCAGTCTAATTGGTGGTGCACACATGCAGCAGTCTAGAGAATTATTACAAACCAAGTTCAAAGATGTGCACAGAGGAACAAATAACATAAAACCAAAATGAAGCATGGTTTATAGAAGCAGTAAAAAAACATAACTAGGCAGCAGATTGGGGAGCACCCAAAACCCCATAGAGCACCATCTGAGCTATCATAGTTTAGTGTTGAGGATGACACTTCATGAGGTGCCATCTTGCATGGGACAGTCCCAGTAGCTTGGATGGTTTACAAGGCAGGACAGGTGGAGGAGGAGAATTTTTTCCAGCACAATAGCAGCAAATCTTGGTCCTAGGTTGATAGCAACCCCAACTTTTTTCTTAGATACTTCTTTAGCAGCTTGATTGTTCTGGTTCTGGGTATTGGAGGTACTAGCTTTATCCATGGCAGATTTTGCAGCTTGATTGTTTTGGTTATTTGTTTTGTCCTTTAGGTCCGCCTGAACAACCTTTGATGTCCGGATTTGACGCCTATGTGAAGAACATGGTTGGATGACTGGCTCTCGTATCCTGTCCATGGTCGCGTCTGAATGTGCTCCGCAGACGGATAGTGTGTTTAGGAATACCCAAAGTAAAATATGATTCAAAATGCACTCCTCGACAAATAAAATCATACTTTCACTGATAAGCCAAGTAAATATTGATTCAACTGTAAGCTAACATCTATTTTTTGACACGTAATCACATGAACAATAACATGTAAAGTGCATTGATTGCGCACACAATATTTGTACCTCGTTGCAGGCACGGACAATTGTTCCGCCTCCTCCCCAAAAAGGTTAGGGTTCATCCGCCTTCCGCTGGAGTTCGCGCCGGTCCGCCTCATCGGCGATGGCCTTAGGCCAACTCCAACGCGTGACCCCAAACGTACGTCTGTTTCGTCCACTTTTCATCTGTTTGGGGGTGGAAATGGGGCCGTGTCTACCTGGATTTGTGGATGCGGTGGCCGTGCGCCCAACGCGGGGAAGGATTTCGGCCGCATCTTGTCCGTTCACCAGCACACTAAAATGAAAATGATGCATATGAAATGTTTTAAATCAAACATAGCTCCGAAATAGTCTTACAACCCAACCGAAATTTGTTTGCATGACAAGAAAACAATATCAAATAGTATTACAACCCAATAGAAAATTGTTTGCATGACAAGAAATTAAACAGATAGATCTACTGGTTGCCAATGTGAGTCCACACATGCTCAACCAAGACATACTAGAGCTAGATATGAGTATGCCAATCGCGCAATTCCCGATGAAACTCGGTAAGCTCTTCAAAGGTTGAAGGAGGTTGTAGGATCGAAAGTATGTCTAGAGGGGGGGTGATTAGACTACTTGACCAAATAAAAATCTAGCCTTTTCCCAATTTTAATTCTTGGCAGATTTTAGCAACTCAGCACAAGTCAAGCAATCAACCTACACATGCAATTCTAAGAGTATAGTAGCGGAATGTAAAAAAATGCATATGAAGGTAAAGGGAGGAGTTTGGAGGAGCAAACGCAAGTGTAGACACGGATGTTTTTGTCGTTGTTCCGATAGGTGGTGCTATCGTACATCCACGTTGATGGAGACTTCAACCCACGAAGGGTAACGGCTGCCCGAGTCAACGGAGGGCTCCACCCACGAAGGTTCCACGAAGAATCAACCTTGTCTATCCCACCATGGCCATCGCCCACGAAGGACTTGCCTCACTAGGGTAGATCTTCACGAAGTAGGCGATCTCATTGCCCGTAAAAACTCCTTGGTTCAACTCCACAATCTTGTCGGGGGCTCCCAAGTGACACCTAACCAATCTAGGAGACACCACTCTCCAAAAGGTAATAGACGGTGTGTCGATGATGAACTCCTTGCTCTTGTGCTTCAAATGATAGTCTCCCCAACACTCAAAGAGTTCCTCATAGATTTGGATATGGTGGAAGAATGATTGAGTGGAAAGCAACTTGGGGAAGGCTAGAGATCAAGATTCATATGGTAGGAATAGAATATCTTGGTCTCAACACATGAGTAGGTGGTTCTCTCTCAGAACAATGAGTAATGGAAGTGTAGGTATGTTCTAATGGCTCTCTCTACGAATGAAGAGTGGGTGGAGGGTATATATAGCCTCCACACAAAATCTAACTGTTACACACAATTTACCAAACTCGGTGGGACCGAATCAGACAATTCGGTCAGACTGATTTAGTTCATAATGTGACCGTTAGGCATTTTGGTGGGACCGATATGATCAACTCGGTGGGACCAATTTCATTAGGGTTAGGGCATAACGTAATCTTGGTGAGACCGATTACACAAACTCGGTAGGACCGATTTTGGTAATGCGCACACACAGAGTTGGTTGGGAAAACTCGGTGGGACCGATTCGCTCGTTTCGGTGGGACCGAAACGTTACGAAGGGGAAACAGAGAGTTTGCATCACGAACTCGGTGGGACCGATCGCTCATCTCGGTGAGACCGAAATGTTACAAAGGAAAACAGAGAGTTTGCAATCCCATCTCGGTGAGACCGAGATCCCTTTCGGTGAGACCGAAATGATTAGGGTTTCTGGTAGTTGCTATGTCAAATGAACTCGATGGCGCCGGATAGAACTTTTCGGTAGGGCCGAGTTTGGCTTTTGGTTTGGGACATATGTGGATGTTAGAAAGTGGTTGAGGGTTTTTGGAGCATATCACTAAGCACTTTGAGCAAGCAACCCATTAAGCAACACCTCATCCTCTTTTAATAGTATTGGCTTTCCTATGGACTCAATGTGATCTTGGATCACTAAAATATAAAATGTAGAGTCTTGAGCTTGAGCCAATATTTGTCCTTAGCATTTTGAGGGGTCCACATTCCTAATCCATGCCATTCCAATCATTGAACTTTCTGAAATGATTTATCTTGAAATAGCATTAGTTCAATGAGCTATATGTTGTTAGGAATTACCAAAACCACCCAGGGGTAGTTGCACTTTCAATCTCCCCCTTTTTGGTAATTGATGACAATATATAGATCAAAGCTTCGACAAATGATAATAAGATTTAAATACATCGTCGCTTTGAGAAGTATGTGATAAGCAAGAGCTCCCCCTAAATTTGTGCATTATTTAAAGTTTGTGTTTGAATGCAAATGCACAATCGATTGGGATCATGGATTACTATTCCATGCCACATACATCTTGGTGGAGCACTCAAAATGATATAGACTAAAGACATGCACTCATCACCAAGCAAAGTGAATGATCATATAGGGATTCAAAGGATAATAGCATTCAAGCAAGCATTAAGGTAGCATATGATCAATCACATGATCAAACAAGTATCTCACACACGGACATAGAGTATAAAGCAAACATGCAATAAAGTTCAACCAAAAGCAAGAGAGACCAAGAGGCAAAACACTCTCTCTCTCTCGAAGCCTATGATCTATACATATTTCTCCCCCTTTGGCAACAAGTTACCAAAAAGTTTGAAAATGCATAGTGCTATGCATCTCTCAGGCTTGATCTTCGGGAGGCGGTGTAGAGAGAACTCCAAGGACGAAGGCTTCAAATGATGTAGTTGGAGCTGGTGGAGTGGCTGCTGGAGGTGGCACTGAAGCTGTGGCTACTGGTGCTGATGTAGTAACTCTCGTATCATGTACTAGCACTGTAGCAGACCTCTGACCTCTAGGCACTCGCTGAAATGCATCTGTGGTAGCCTGCCCTCTCCTCTCCTCTGCTTCCTCCTAGAGCTGCTCAACTGCAGACTGTATCTCTATCACTTTCAGATCAAGACCATAGAACTTAGTTTCAATGATCCTCTCCAAGCTCTCCTGATTTTGAGCTAGGGTGGCCAAGCCCTTCTCAGTCCTCATAGTTGCTTGAATCATATATTCCATTTGATCTTGTTTGGACTTGAGAGACATTTGAGATGCCTCTGCAACACTTGGCATCTTGGTAGCTTTCTTATCTCTGGCTTTCTCTCTCTTTTCATGTGCTTGCACTGATGAAGGTTCATTCTCATCCATGACAACTATGTTGTATTCAAAGTCAGGATATAGGGGCAGGTGTTTCTTGTCCAACAAGTATATGCTTGTGCCCATCTTGGAGTTGATGAGCTCCTGAATGTGTGGAGCATACCCACATGATCTCTTTTGATCTGCAACAGTCCTCTTGATTGTTTCAACAATCAGACTTATGACTTTGAATTTTTGAGGGACATCAAAAATATGCAGCAAGTTGATTGAATGTCCTCTTATCATCTTGTGATCTCCTGATTTGGGCAACAATGTATTCCTCAAGATAGTGTTGATTGTGGCTAGACCAAACAACAAGAGATGCACATATCCAAACTGATGTGTTTCCAATGCATCATCAGGGATCTCCTTGTACATATTGGCCATAGAATTGTGGTCTTGCTTATTCTTGGCATACACATCTAGGTCATCCTCATGCTCTTTAGAGGCTTTTATCATCTTGGCCCACTCATCAACAGTAGACTGGTACCTTGTATCTTCAGACATCCATACAATCCTACCATCAGGATAAAAGTGAGTTGTGGAGTAGAATTGCATGATGAGTTCATCATTCCATTTGGTCAACTCCTGACCTACAAACTTGTCAACACCACATGCTTTGAAACTTTCAATCATATTTGGAAAGTTATCTTCATTGTCCTTGATGTAGTCCCGGTCAACCCATCTCATGTCACACACTATGGGCTTCTTGTCAAGCAGAACTGTCTCATAGAAGTCTTGTTGTTCTTTGGTATGAAACATGTAGTCCACAACAGTCCTTATCCTCACAGCATATGGGTCATTTTCTCTCCATCTTTTGAGACTTGCATCCTTCCTCAACTTCATATCCTCAACAACAATATGAGTATTATCATGATCAGGAATTTTGGGCTTCAACTTTTTGAGCACTTGGACCTCAGCATCTTCATCAACTTCAGGCACTGGGGCCTTGTTCTTCTCTGAAGCTGGAATGTTTCTAGTGCTTCTCTTGGGTGTAGACTTGGTGGCTTGAGCAGCTTTGGGAGCAGTCTTGGGCATTGAAGGAGCAGCCCCTGACTTGATAGCACCTCCCATAAGCTTCTGAGCTTTGGGTGCTGGTGCAGCAACCTCTTCTTCTTCTTCAGCTTCATCTTCATACCTCATGGATGGCTTGCCAATCACTCTGTCTGTTGTCTTTCTAGCTCTCTTCTTAGTTCCTCCAGGCTCATCATCTCTGGTTTCAAGTGTGAAAACCATTGTCTCTTGAGTAGAGGCTCTGGCCTTAGACATTGGAATCCTCTTGGCAGGTGCCTTCTTGTTAAAGCCTGGCTTTATTGCAACAGATGTGCATACTCCTTCCTGAGCACCTTCTTCTTTGAAGTGGCCTCGTCAGCAACAAAATCCTCATCATCACCGTCAGAAGCTTTCTTCTTCCTGGTCTTGGTAGCTGCCTTGGGAAAGTTGCTAGGTGTGCTCCTGCTACTCTCATAGTAGCTAGAGTTATTGGGACTAGAGCCCTCACTCAATTGTGCTTGTTCCTCAGATCTATTTTGGCTGTCACTCTGATCAGACATCTTGGCAAAAACTGACAGCAAACCCTGTGAATAGATGTAGATGAGGTAGAGTGGATGAGCATCACAAAGTGCAGAGTTTTTACAAAACAGATGACTCAAAAACTTAGTTTTAGTTCTCTACATATAGCATTTCGGAGCTGCCGATTTGTTAAACTCGGTGATGCTGAAGCAATTCTGGAATCTAAACTAGTGAACTCGGTCAGACCGAGTCACATTTCGGTGGCACCGAGATTGCTAGGGTTTCACAGAGAGTTGAACTCAGTCACACCGATTTGCAATTTTTTGTCAGACCGAAAATCACTTGTGCAATGGCCTAAGCCAAATCGGTGAGACCGATTTCTACAACTCGGTCGGTCCGAGATGAGTTCGGCGGAGACCTAACCCTAAATTTTTCGAATCAAAACTAATTCCTATGGAGTTTCTGCTGGATAGGATGATTTCAATTGTGGCATGAATCATGGCAAAGCAATGTGCTAAGAATCGGAGTAAAGAATAACACAAAGATCAAGTTCACACCCTAACTCGACGGTGAACTTGCTACGGCGGCAACGGCGGGGCAGATTGCCGTTGACGGCAACGGAGACCAGCGGCGGGAGGTCACTGGCGGCGAGGAGATGATCCAGAGACCCGAGGAGGAAGAGTAAGTTATGCGCAGGCGATATATAACCTTTCCCTATCGGTGTGACCGAGTGGAACAACTCGGTGGCACCGAGATGCAAAACTGCTAGCACTTACTGCAACTCGGTGTGACCGAAAAGTTCAAATCGGTTGCACCGAGATTGAAAACCTAGATCAACTTAGTGGACTCGGTGTGACCGAAGTGGATGACTCGGTCATACCGAAATGCACAAAGAGGTTTTGGAAGTTTAAGTCTATGACGAATCGGGGACTCCGAGTGCTCCTCACACAGAGTGGTTCGAATCTGACTTGATCAAACTTTGTGATGTAGCATGAATAGAGTTTGAGACGAGAAAAGCATAGATAGCTAGAGGGTGTTCTTAGGCATTCTTGTCCATCCATTTGGCAAAAAAAAGTGCCAGACAATCAAAGCAACAAATAGATGTCCTTGAATGAGAAAAATATGCATTCAACATGCTCACACAATAAGATAGCAAATGAAACATGTGGCAAAGCATGCACAACCATTCTAGCATTTATCAAGCAATTGGCGATGACTAGGTCATCTATATATGCGTATATTGACTTAGGAGTCAAATGAGAACATTTGATCATAGTCATACTCATCGTTTAAGCACAAGTGGGGTTACCACTTTTACATAAAACATTGTTGTGTTCACAATATTAGAGTTGCTTTAGATCAATTGATTAGAGTAAATCTCCCCCTAGATGTGATATCCCCCCTAAGAGGGATGAACTAACCTTGGGTTTTCTCATTGATGACTTCATGTAGGTGTTGAAGATGTAGATGCTCAATGTTGATGTAGATCATTTGGAGCAATCCATTGGAGTGAGTTGCACTTTCAATACCTACACGGGTTAGTTCCACAAGGAACAAACAAGGATATCCATAGACATAGAGTGAATTGCACACATGATGATGTCCATTAAAGCATTAGGTTACCTTGTCCCTTGTCTTACCAACAAGAGGGTTTGTGACTCCTTGAACTAGTGCAAGATATGGAAGTTTTTTGCACTTGTCCTCGCCAAAATGATATGAGTGAAGTATGTTGGCAGAGTCTCCCTCAAGAACTCTCTGGTTCTTCTTCTTCGGGATCCACACCATCTTGATGGGAATCCTTGGAGCTTTAGTCGTACTTGATGAAGTAGAACTTGAAGTAGTCTTGGGAACCCACTTGACCAACGCCTTGGAAGCTTCTTCAAATGTATCAATCTCCTCTTGAAGCTTGTCCTTGCCCTTTAGCTTGTGGTCTTGTGGTGGAAGATCATCTTGTGCTTGTGTCCCTTGAAAAGAAGTAGGATCATACTTCTCTTGTTGAGGAACAAACTTCGTCTTGGGGTATCAATCTTCCTCCCACTCAACTCCATTGGCATTGAACTTTCGTTCAAAACCAACACCTTGATTCTTCCCGTGTCTTCCTTGCTTGCGTACAATTTCCTCAAATTGCTTACTCCCGGCAAGGCTCTTGTAAACACTTTTCTCTATAATTCCCTTCAATAAGCTATTTTCTTGCTCAAGTGTAACTTGGCTAAGAGAATCAGTAGTGTAATCAAGAGAACTACTAGAAGCAATAATATTTGATTTAGTATGATTGTTGTTACTACTAGAGGAAGAATCTTTCTTGTTCTTGTTGCTAGATTTTATGTGTGGCATGTAGGTAGACAAGAGTAAACGCTTGGCAATGTAAGAAGAACTTTTCTTGCGAAGATCATCATTGATTGCTTTTAAGAACTCATGCTCTTGCTCAAGGTTGAGCTTTTCAAAGCGTAACTTCTCATGAGTCTTTAAAAGTTCTCGATGATCTTCCAAGGTAGTTTCATGAGCTAGCTTAAGAGTATTTAATTCTTTAGTTAGACGCTCAATCTCCTCCTTATCATTGTCATTCGTTTTATCTTGATTAGCATGATTAATAGCAATTTCATCATAGTTTTCATCACTATTGCTACCAACAAGTAAATCATCATCTCCTAGCAAGTCATGTTCAGCACTATTAAAATCAAGATACTCGAGGTGTGATACCTTAGGGCCTTTAGCCATGAAGTATCTTCCAGTTACTTCATTTGGTGAGTCAAATATGTCATAGGAGTTGGTTGACACAAGAGCAATTCTGGCAACACCTTCATCTTGAGTATCTTCAGAGTCAGAGTAATAGCTTCTCTCGGAGTGGTCATCGGAGTCGGAACCGGATACCCATTCACCAACATGAGCTTGATGTCTTCGTCTTGTATAGCTCCTTAAAGATTTTTCCTTCCTTTCCGAATCTTTGCTTCTCTGAGAATGTCTTCGTTGATAACGATCATCTCTACTCCTTCTCTCTCTTGGTGGTGATTCTTCTCTTCTAATTCTCCTTTTAGGTGAGTCTTCTCTTCTCTTGTGGGGAGCCGTACACTCATTGGAGTAATGTTCGGGTCTTCCACAATTGTAGCAATTCTGATCATGACTTGAATATCTCTTGTCATTGTAGGACCTTGATTTGGAACTTCTCTCTTTGCTTCTATTCTTGTAGAACTTGTTGAAGTTCTTTACCATTAAGCTCAATTCTTCATTGTAGACTTGTTTCTCACTTGATGATGTAGGAGCGTCACATGAGGCTTTGTAAGCACCACTAGACTTGTTGTGAAGCTCTTCTTTATCTTTAAGTGACATCTCATGAGCAACAATTCTTCCAATGACTTCTGTAGGCTTGAGATCTTTGTAATTGGGCATCATTTGGATCAATGTGCACAAGGTATCATACTTTCCATCCAAGGCTGTTAGGATCTTCTTGATGGTGAATCTGTCGGTCATGTCTTCACTTCCTAAGCCGGCAATCTCATTTGTGATGAGAGCAAGCCTAGAGTACATTTCAGCGGCACCTTCACCATCCTTCATTTTGAACTTGTCAATTTGACTTTGAAGCACATCCAACTTGGATTCCTTGACGGAGTCGGTACCTTCGTGCGTATCAATCAAAGTATCCCAAATTTCCTTTGCATTCTCAAGACAGTTGATTTTGTTGAATTCTTCGGGGCACAATCCGTTGAAGAGGATATCGCAAGCTTGAGCATTGTATTGAAACATCTTCAACTCTTCCGCGGATGCTTCACGATTCGGTTCCTTCCCATCGAAGAATTCACCTTGCAAACCAATACACACAATAGCCCAAACGGCGGGGTTATGTCCAAGAATGTGCATTTTCATCTTATGCTTTATACTAGCAAAATTAGTACCATCAAAGTAAGGACCTCTACGGTGGTAACTTCCCTCGCTAGACGCCATACTCTCCTAGGTTGTGAAACCAATGCTATGATCACCAAAGCTATGGAAATCAAGGCAAATGGAGACCAAAGCTCTGATACCACTTGTAGGATCGAAAGTATGTCTAGAGGGGGGGCGATTAGACTACTTGACCAAATAAAAATCTATCCTTTTCCCAATTTTAATTCTTGGCAGATTTTAGTAACTTAGCACAAGTCAAACAATCAACCTACACATGCAATTCTAAGAGTATAGCAGTGGAATGTAAAACAATTGCATATGGAGGTAAAGGGAGGAGTTTGGAGGAGCAAACGCAAGTGTGGACACAGATGTTTTTGTCGTGGTTCCAATAGGTGGTGCTATCGTACATCCACATTGATGGAGACTTCAACCCACGAAGGGTAACGGTTGCGCGAGTCCATGGTGGGCTCCACCCACGAAGGGTCCATGAAGAAGCAACCTTGTCTATCCCACCATGGCCATCGCCCATGAAGGACTTGCCTCACTAGGGTAGATCTTCACGAGGTAGGCGATCTCCTTGCCCGTACAAACTCCTTGGTTCAACTCCAAAATCTTGTCGGAGGCTCCCAAGCGACACATAACCAATCTAGAAGACACCACTCTCCAAAAGGTAATAGATGGTGTGTCGATGATGAACTCCTTGCTCTTGTGCTTCAAATGATAGTCTCCCCAACACTCAAGCAGTTCCTCACAGATTTGGATATGGTGGAAGAATGATTTGAGTGGAAAGCAACTTGGGGAAGGCTAGTGAGCAAGATTCATATGGTAGGAATGGAATATCTTGGTCTCAACACATGAGTAGGTGGTTCTCTCTCAAAAAATGAGTAATGGAAGTGTAGGTATGTTCTGATGGCTCTCTCTACGAATAAAGAGTGGGTGGAGGGTATATATAGCCTCCACACAAAATCTAACTGTTACACACAATTTACCAAACTCGGTGGGACCGAATCAGACAACTCGGTCAGACCGATTTAGTTCATAATGTGACCGTTAGGCATTTCGGTGGGACCGATATGATCAACTCGGTGGGACCGATTTCATTAGGGTTAGGGTATAACGTAATCTTGGTGAGACCGACTACACAAACTCGGTAGGACCGATTTTGGTAATGATCACACACACAGTTGGTCAGGCAAACTCGGTGGGACCGATTCGCTCGTTTCGGTGGGACCGAAACATTATGAAGGGGAAACAGAGAGTTTGCATTGCGAACTCGGTGAGACTGATCGCTCATCTTGGTGAGACCGAAATGTTACGAAGGGAAACACAGAGTTTGCAATCCCATCTCGGTGAGACCAAGATCCCTTTCGGTGAGATCGAAATGATTAGGGTTTCTAGCAGTGGCTATGTCAAATGAACTCAGTGGCGCCGGATAGAACTTTTCGGTAGGGCCGAGTTTGACTTTTCGTTTGGGACATATATGGATGTGAGAAAGTGGTTGAGGGTTTTTGGAGCATATAATTAAGCACTTTGAGCAAGCAATCCATTAAGCAACACCTCATCCCCTTTTAATAATATTGGCTTTCCTATGGACTCAATGTGATCTTGGATCACTAAAATATAAAATGTAGAGTATTGAGCTTGAGCCAATATGTGTCCTTAGCATTTTGAGGGTTCCACATTCCTAATCCATGCCATGATAATCATTGAACTTTCTGAAATGATTTATTTTGAAATATCATTAGTTCAATGAGCTGTTGTTAGGAATTACCAAAACCACCCAGGGATAGTTGCACTTTCAGAGGTACATGCTCAGGCTCAACATTTCACCCTGGAAATTAAACCCTTGGTCGTAGATGCCATCATTGCGCTCATCCTCCACGCACATGTTGTGCATGATCACACAAGCAGTCATCACCTCCTAAAGCGTCTTCGTGCTCCATGTCAATGCAGGGTTACGAACGATACCCCACCAAGACCGAAGCACACCAAAAGCACGCTCCACATCCTTCCTAGCACTCTCTTGCATTTTGGGCAAACCTCTGTATCTTCTCTCCTTGCAGATTGGGTGTGGTCTTCACATGAGTGGACCACTGAGCATAGATGCCATCGGCTAGGTAATATCCCTTGTTGTAATGTTGGCCATTGACCTCAAAGTTAACCGTCGGGGAGTGCCCTTCCGCAAGCCTTGCAAACACCAGAGATAGCTGAAGAACACTAATATCATTATGAGAACCAGCCATGCCGAAGAAAGAATGCCATATCCAGAGATCTTGTGAAGCCACAACTTCAAGTATAACAGTGGCACCTTTCAGATGCCCATTGTACTACCCCTACCAAGAATATGGACAGTTCTTCCACTTCATGTGCATACAATCTATACTACCAAGCATGCCCGGTAAGCCCCGACATTGATCGCCAACAACCTCTCCGTATCATCGACAGTTGGCTCTGTGATGTACTCCGGGCCGAACACTTCCACCACGGCCGTGCAAAAACTATACAATGAGAGGAGGCATGTGGACTTACTCATACGAACATACTCATCCACCAGATCACTAGGAATTCCATATGCAAGCATGCAGATAGCTGCAATGCATTTCTGGTATGAAGAGAAACCAAGCTTGCCTAGGGCATCCTCTTTGCACTCAAAGTATGGGTTATGCGTGACCACTCCCTTGCGAATACGATTGAATACACGCCTTCTCATTCGGAATCAGCGACGAAATTGATTTGGCCTAAAGAGTGCTCCATCCTTGAAGTAATCAGCATAGAGAAGTGTGTAGCCTTTCTCCCTGTTGCGGTCCAAGGCCAGAGCATGGCCGAGGATTGATCCCCTGTACCGAGGCCACTTCCTAGTAATGTGCTCATGTACGACCAACGCAGCCATCAGCTCTTCATCATCCGATGAGAAAATGATGTTGTGAAAGAAAAACTCATCACTAGTATCCATTGTACCTTGTGAGCAATTCGTCGAACATCTTGATGTCGTGCTGGGGAAGCGGCCGGATAGTGCACGCCCTGCTCCCCTCGCGGGCAGCAAAGCAAGGTTTGGGGTCGGTGGTTCTGGAGGGAGCCCTGCGTCACCGAATGGCCAGCCGGAAGAGGTTGGGGACGATGGGTGACGCCGATGGCCATAGATTCTCTCCTAGCGGCAACAAGGTAAATGCTGACCAAATGCTTTCTAGAAAGCCGGTTCGGAGACAACTATGGCATGACGCGATGCCGTTTGGGACGACCCTTGTGGAAGACGGCGCGACCGGGGAGGGTGGTGGCAGAGGCAATGTCGGGGCGCGAAGGGAGGTAGAAGAAGAGAAAAGGGAGGGTTGTCTCCCCGATGGGCGGGCCTGGGCAGGACAAGGGCATGAGCCGCTCGCTTCTGCGCGTGTCCATTCGGCCGCAAACTCGGCCCAAACTTGGCCAAGAAAGGGTTGAAAGCGGACCGAAAACGGACGACAGACCATTTGCAGCCGCGCGTTAGAAGGCCCGCTTTGTCCGTTTACCCCCAAACGGACGCGGGCGGGCGGGATAGGGTCGTGCGAGGAGTTGGATTTAGGGCCAGGGGCGCGGTGGATCCCGGCCCTTGCAAGTGGGATACACCACTCTCCAAAAGGTAATAGATGGTATGTCGATGATGAACTCCTTGCTCTTGTGCTTCAAATGATAGTCTCCCCAACACTCAAACAGTTCCTCACAGATTTGGATATGGTGGAAGAATGATTTGAGTGGAAAGCAATTTGGGGAAGGCTAGAGATCAAGATTCATATGGTAGGAATGGAATATCTTGGTCTCAACACATGAGTAGGTGGTTCTCTCTCAAAACAATGAGTAATGGAAGTAGGTATGTTCTGATGGCTCTCTCTACTAATGAAGAGTGGGTGGAGGGGTAGATATATCCTCCACACAAAATCTAACCGTTACACACAATTTACCAAACTCGGTGGGATCGAATCAGACAACTCAGTCAGACCGATTTAGTTCATAATGTGACCGTTAGGCATTTCGGTGGGACCGATATGATCAACTCGGTGGGACCGATTTCATTAGGGTTAGGGCATAACGTAATCTCGGTGAGACCAATTACACAAACTCGATAGGACCAATTTTGGTAATGAGCACACACAGAGGCAAACTCGGTGGGACCGATTCGCTCGTTTTGGTGGGATCGAAATGTTACGAAGGGGAAACAGAGAGTTTGCATTGCGAACTCGGTGAGACCGAAATGTTACGAAGGGAAACAGAGAGTTTGCAATCCCATCTCGGTGAGACTGAGATCCCTTTCGGTGAGACCGAAATGATTAGGGTTTCTGGCAGTGGCTATGTCAAATGAACTCGGTGGCGCCGGATAGAACTTTTCGGTAGTTCCGAGTTTGACTTTTGGTTTGGGACATATGTGGATGTGAGAAAGTGGTTGAGGGATTTTGGAGCATATCACTAAGCACTTTGAAAAAGCAACCCATTAAGCAACACATCATCCTCTTTTAATAGTATTGGCTTTCCTATGGACTCAGTGTGATCTTGGATCACTAAAATATAAAATGTAGAGTCTTGAGCTTGAGCCAATATGTGTCCTTAGCATTTTGAGGGTTCCACATTCCTAATCCATGCCATGCTAATCATTGAACTTTATGAAATGATTTATCTTGAAATAGCATTAGTTCAGTGAGCTATATGTTGTTAGGAATTACCAAAACCACCCAGGGATAGTTGCACTTTCAGAGGTGCATGCTCAGGCTCAACATTTCACCCTGGAAATTAAACCCTTAGTTGTAGATGCCATCATTGCGCTCATCCTCCACGCACATGTTGTGCATGATCACACAAGCAGTCATCACCTCCTAAAGCGTCTTCGTGCTCCATGTCAATGCAGGGTTACGGACGATACCCCACCGAGACTGAAGCACACCGAAAGCACGCTCCACATCCTTCCTAGCACTCTCTTGCATTTTGGGCAAACCTCTGTATCTTCTCTCCTTGCGGATTGGGTGTGGTCTTCACAGGAGTGGACCACTGAGCATAGATGCCATCAGCTAGGTCATATCCCTTGTTGTAATGGTGGCCATTGACCTTAAAGTTGACCTTTGGGGAGTGCCCTTCGGCAAGCCTTGCAAACACCGGAGACCGCTGAAGAACACTAATATCATTCTGAGAAGCAGCCATGCCGAAGAAAGAATGCCATATCCAGAGATCTTGTGAAGCCACAACTTCAAGTATAACAGTGGCACCTTTCAGATGCCCCTTGTACTACCCCTACCAAGAATATGTACAGTTCTTCCACTTCCTGTGCATACAATCTATACTACCAACCATGCCCGGTAAGCCCCTGCATTGATCGCCAACAACCTCTCTGTATCATCGACAGTTGGCTCTCTGTTGTACTCCGGGCCGAACACTTCCACCACGGCCGTGCAAAAACTATGCAATGAGAGGAGGCATGTGGACTCACTCATACGAACATATTCATCCACAAGATCACTAGGAATTCCATATGCAAGCATGCACATAGCCGCAATGAATTTCTGGTATGAAGAGAAACCAAGCTTGCCTAGGGCATCCTCTTTGCGCTCAAAGTATGGGTTATGCGCGACCACTCTGTAATGCCCAGGATGGAGCTATACCTCCTACGTGTCGAGGCACGACTTAAAGGCATAAGTCCATCCTAGAATGATCTCAAGTTTGGTAATCTTTGCACATCTCATGTAAAAGAGGGGAATTGTAAACATAAATAGTTGGCTTACACTCGCCACGTCACACAAATACAATACATGTCTCAAACATCATACATTAAGAACAATCACAACCCTCTAAGGGCAAAATTCCAAATGTCAAGATACCAAACTTCAATAAAATCCACAGGTCGGATCGAATCCTAGTAGAAGTCTCCACTACTGATCATCCGGATAACGAACATAGTACCGACTACGCTCCTCGTCGTACTCCCAGTCTAGCTCGGTGCCATCACCTGGATAGCTCACAACTGGACCTGCATCTGGTGTGGTGAAGTAACTGTGAGCCACAGAGGACTCAGCAATCCCGTTCTCGGGTAACAAGACTATTTAAGCCTTGGGAGAGGATAAGGCTGAAGAAAGGAATAAGTGTCTGCAGCAGCAACTAGCAACTAGCTTACGTGAAAGAGAGCGAGAAGAGGAAGCCTCGGACGAGAGATGATCACGAAGTGATCCTAGCTACAGCTCAACAAACATAATCCCTCCGTGTTCAACTCCCGAATCCCTATTCGGAAATTGACGGTCACGGAACACACGCTGATAGTGTATTAGAAACATTGTGTTAAGTTATCTACAACCGGATATTAACAAGCTCCCATCTGCCACATAACCGCGGGCACGGCTTTAGAAAGTTCATAACCCTGCAGGGGTGTTCCAACTTGACCCATTACAAGCCCACGATCCGCGGAGTCGCAACTCCAAAGTGGGAAGACCCGAGTATTCTCGGAATCCCGTGCTCAAGATACTCCAAACTAAGGTAAGGCTAATCCAGCAAATCCTCCCGGCGTGTCGACACCCTGATAGTAGCCGCGCGTATCTAAGTCTCAGGACACGACCGGATGGGTGATGCTACGGGTTTTTACCAGACCTCGAGTTTCCTTGAGGTGGCCCCGCAGGACCCCCAGTTCGGACCAACACTCATGTGGAGCACTGGCCCGGGGTTGTTGATTAAAGAAAAAGGGTTTATAACTCCCTATGCAAGTTTAGTTTGTTATTAGGCAAATAATACCAATGTTGGGACTTGCTGGAAAAGACTTAGCACTTAGCGGTTTATCGAGGGGGTCCCATACACCCCAACCGTGTTAGGAACGCATAATCAAGGAACATAACACCGGTTTATACGGTTCCTAACGGCATGAGTGGAACAAATCACCAAGCAAAAGGCTTAGCCTTCCACCCTTGCCAATATATAGATGATTTCATTTTAAGCATGTATATAGTGTGATATAACCCAACAAAACTTCAACATGAAGCAAGCATCTTCGATCTTCACCTGCAACTAGCAATGCTATAAGAAGGGCTGAGCGAAGCGTACTTAGCCAAGCAACGGTTTGCGTAGGTAGGGTGGTTAAACATGGCAATGGTTACAAGTAGGAGGCTGACAGGAAGAACATGGGCATCGAGGCAAAACTAAAGAACGGAACTACTAGCAATAGGCAAAGATAGTAATGTTATCGGGGTTCGGTCATCTTGCCTGAAGAGAAGTCGTTCGGATCGTAAGAAGGGTCCTCGTGCTCAACCTCGTTGGTAACCTCGTGCTCGTACTCGTACTCGGTCTCAGCTTTCGGCTCTAAACAATACAATCACACAAGGCACAAATCAACAAGATGCAATGCGCACTCGAAAATGATGGATGCATGATGGATGCGCTAAGGATGCACACGGAGCACGTAAAATAGCACTCAAGCAAAACACCTCAAAACATGATAACAATAAGATATTATGAATCTACACAGAAAATCAATCAAGTTTCATATAAGACTCGCTGAAATCGGAGCTACGGGCTAAAAGTTATGCCCGAAACAAGAAAAGAGCGAAAGCTGAAAATTACAGCAACATAGCATCTTCGGAGCACAAAATAATTAAGCTACAGCACTCAAACATTATGGCAAAGGACATGAACATAAACTAGACATATCCTACAGCAAATAAGTCCAAAGGTGCACCCCCAAAGGAGCCACGGATCAATAGCAATAAGCTTGGACATATTGAACTTGACAATAAAATTCTGGCAGCAGAATTTTATTGAAACTTTGGAGCAAAAGTTAAACATGCTACAGCCACTCAAATAAGCATGTGAGAACATGAATGGAAAGCCAACAATATATACTACAAGGAACAATCAAGATCCACTCCAAAGCTAACATGGTTTGTCCTAGAGCAGCAAGCAAACATGGCATCGGAACGTTACAGATTTCAGACTTAGTGAAAAAACCACTAAGTCCTAAAACAACAATTTCATCATGGCATCTAAACGAGCAAGTTTAAGTCACCTCGAAACTAAACATGGCAAGTGGTAAGCACCTCATCAAAGTACACATGATGGTGATTCCGAAACACACAAGCATGCTTCATGGAGATAAACACAACGATAGCAATGAGCTCAACAAGATGGCATTTCATAACAAGTGAAACAACATCACAGGCACATGGCACTTTGCAACGATGATAAACATGGCAAGAATAAATCTATCATGCAACCTAACACAAGCAACATGTAGAGCATGGCAAGACGAACACGTGGACATGTCATTTGCATCATTCGGACAAACGAGCTAAAAGATATCACATGGCAAAGATGACATAAAAACATCACATAGCAGCAATTATATCGGGATGCACTCTTGCAACGGGAAAACAAACATCTAGATGACCTCTAACATGCATGACACCAAAAGATAAAACGTAGTGCTAATCACCACGAACGTCTGGACATGCTATTTGCGCGAAACGGACAATCACACACAAAGTTAGAGCAGTTATAAGAATGCATCACGGAACAAAACTACAGGGACTTAGGAGGAAAAAGGTCAACCTCTCCCTCAGATCTGAAAAGAGGCCAACGGGCCCGGGGTTGGATCCGGCCCGGTGGCTGCAGATAGGAACGGCGGCGGCCCGTTGAAGGAGAGGCCCGCGGAGCTGAGGGAGTGGCCGGCCCAGCCGAGGGAGGGCGCGGCCCGGCTCGGAGGAGAAGGCCAGCCGAGGAAGCGGGCTGGCGGTGGCCTGGCTGACGCGGCCTGCGGTGGCGATGGGCCTCGCGGCTGGCCCGGAGGGAGGCGCGAAGGGGCCTGCTGGAGCTGGCGCGCGGGAGGAGCAGACGGGCCGGCCCCAACGCGGCGCTCGGTCGATGGTGATGATGTGGTCCCGCTGGACCGAGGCCTTCTGGAGCGGGGCGCTGGAGGCCGAAGCGGTCGGGCCGGGCGCGGTGGTCGAGCGGAGCGGCTGGCTCGAAGGAGGTGGCGCGCGGGCGAAGTGGTCCAGGCCTTCGGGTGGCTGGAGCCCAGCTGGCAGATCGAGCGGAGTGGCGATGGCGTTGACCCAGGTTCGATCGGATCTGGCGATCGAGGGGATCGCCCGATTCCGTCGAAAAATTGCGGCGGCGGTCGAGGGGATGATCCCCAGGCAGTGGATCTGAAAGAAAAAATGAGGAGAGAAAAAGGGGGAAGAAGAGGCTAGAGGTTAGGGATGCCCAAAATGGACCTAGGGGTCTATATATATCAGATCTGCTAGGGTTGGGGTTTTGGGGGTGTTAGGAGCCCTCCGATCGCGATTCGACGGATCCGATCGCGGGGAAAATTTAGATGGGCCTAGGAGAGGGTAGAGGGCTGCTGCAGGGGGGTGTTTCTGGGCCACAAAGCGAGGCACTTTGAGCCCATACAAATAACTGTTGGGATAGCAAACGGAGTCCAAGCGCGACGAGATTTGAGAGGCGGGTTACACACAACAAAACAACAACACACGACAAGTCTCGCGCCAAACCGGCAACGTTACACGCCCAAACAACAAAGTAGGCCTACGGGACACCACGGACACGTGAGGGAGCTCCGGAACGCGAAACGGACAACGGGAAGGAACGCGTGGAACCGGATGCAACCGACAACACAAATGCAATGCGATGCACATGTCTACATGATATGAATGAATGCCACACACGCACACAACAACACGATGAAAACCCGAAAGACAAAGAACCCGGAATGGAAATAGATGAAGCCGGAGATATATTATATGCCCAAAAGGGAAAGTATTACATCCGGGGCATTACACACTCCCTCGCGAATACGATTGAATACACGCCTTTCTCATTCGAAATCAGCAATGAAATTGATTTGGCCTAAAGAGTGCTCCATCCTTGAAGTAATCAGCATATAGAAGTGTGTGGCCTTTCTCCCTATTGAGGTCCAAGGCCGGAGCATGACCGGGGATTGATCCCCTGTACCGAGGCCACTTACTAGTAATGTGTTCATGTACGACCAACGCAGCCATCAACTCCGCATCATCCGATGAGCAAATGATGTTGTGAAAGAAAAACTCATCACCAGTATCCATTGTACCTTGTGAGCAATTCGTCGAACGTCTTGATGTCGTGCTGGGGAAGCGGCCGGATAGTGCACACCCTGCTCCCCTCGCGGGCAGCAAAGCAAGGTTTTGGTTCGGTGGTTCTGGAGGGAGCCCTGCGTCACCGAACGGCCAGCCGGAAGAGGTTGGGGACGACGGGCGACGCTGACGGCCGTAGATTCTCTCCCACCGGCAACAAGGAGAACGCCGACCAAATGCTTTCCAGAAAGCCGGTTCGGAGACAGCTATGGCATGACGCTATGCCGTTTGGGACGACCCTTGTGGATGACGACGCGACCGGGGAGGGTGGTGGCGGCGGCAATGTCGGGGCGCAGAGGGAGGTAGAAGAAGAGAAAAGGGAGGACTGTCTACCCGACGGGCGGGCCAGGGCAGGACAAGGGCACTAGCCGCTCGTGTCCGCGCTTGTTCGTTCGGCCGCAAACTCGGCCCGAACTTGGGCCAAGAAAGGGTCGAAAACGGACCGAAAACGGACGACAGACCGTTTGCAGCCGCGCGTTAGAAAGCCCGCTTTGTCCGTTTACCCCCAAACGGACGCGGGCGGATGGGATAGGGTCGTGCGTTGGAGTTGGCTTTAGGGCCAGGGGCGCGGTGGATCCCGGCCCTTGCCAGTGAGAGGGCTATGTTTTAGATGTTTCATTGAGTTTTGTTAGGGTTCGTGTCCTGCTCCGTAAAATGATACGACAATGGCTCCCTAAAGATGGAATATGGTTCTCCCTGCCTAGCCCCCCATGGTGCATCTAGCATCGTTGGTGGACGTGTGAAGATGTGTCTTCGGTGAATCTGCTTGGATTTGGTCGTTGTTTGTCTACGCTCATGTGTCTTCAGGTTGGATCCTTCCACCGCACTTCATCGGCGGCGATCGTTGTTCTGGTGCGCTGGTCATATAAGGCCTTAGCACGACAACTTTCTGACTGTCTACTACAACAAGTTTTTCCTGTCTCCGGCAAGGGAGGAGCGATGACGTCGGTGCGTATTCGACTTGTTTCAGTGCTTGTAGTCGTCGTTAGAGGATACACGGATCTTGATGTAATTTTTATTATTTCTAGTATTGTTGTACAACCATGATTATACAGTAGATATACATTTTAAAAAAAAAACTTGCGCCATCGTCAACCAGACAAAGGCAACACCGAAGATTTCATCTAAAAAAATAGCAACTCCACACATTTCTCGGCAACCACACAGACATGTGCCCACAAGGCCACAGCTGCTGCCTGCTGGTCCGGGCGTCCGGCCACATTGCAAAGTCTCTTTTGTGCCTGTGTAGCCAACTTTCGAGAAACAACAACGACTGGCTAGGAACGATGAAAAAAGAAGAAGAAAAACTGATGCGCTACTGTGGCACGGCCTTTCGATTTAACAACGATTATCATCTGCGCCATCGCTTCTGCCTACGAATTTTCCCCTGCCACTAACCAGGGTCCCGTCGCAGCCGGCGGCGGCCACATGAGATCCGAGCACGGCGACGAGATCCGGGAAGATTCCCGCATGCCACGCCTGTCCCCACAACAAACGGGCCCGTGCTTCCATTAGAAAACAAAAAAGAAGAAACGAATTAAAAACAGAGCCGCCACTCACCAACCGCCACATGTCGTCATGCCCATCCATGACCCAAACAAGCCTCTCGCTGTCGCTGGGACCATGTAATTCCCAGGCCCACTGTCATGCAGAAGTAGCCCTCCGGGGAGTATGCTTCGCATCATAAAAGGGCAACCGGAAAGGCTCTGCAGATTGCGTCCAAAAAGACGTGGACTAATCCGGCCAAAAACAGAATGGTGGTAGGGGTACGACTTCTTCTTTGACCCTACAGTTATACAAAAAATCCGTTCCAGTCCAAGATGGTCTATTTATTGGTCTTTGGATAAAATTTCCTACGATCAAGGCGTTTTTTTCAATAAAAGTTGGTGATCAAAACGTTGTTATAGACCAGATTCGTAGGAAAAATACAAGGAGCTTAAAAGTGATCAAGTGCCACAGTTTGTGAAAGCTACAAATTTGATTGTGATTTTTTGGGTGATACATCGACAAATGACAATGATATGAAAGTTCAAAGGTGAAAGCAACATGTAAGAAGAGTGAAGGGTGATCCGTCGCTAGTACTAACGATATTCTTTCTTGAATACGCAGTATTTCTTTTTGAGCGTGTACAATAGTACATCGAATTTTTGCCTCCCGTCGACGCCGCCGCGGGTCCGCCTCCTTTCCGGTGGCCTTAGGGCCACGGGGCGCGGTGGATCTCGGCAATGGTCGGCGGGAGGCCTCCGTTTTGATTGTTTCTTTCAGTTTTGTTAGGGTTTGTGTCCTGCTCAGGAAGATGAGACGGCGGCGGCTCCCTGAAGATGGAATAAAGGTCTCCCCGCCTAGCCCCATTCCGGCGACGCGTCTAGTATCGTTGGTGGGCGTGTGGAGGTGTGTCTCCGGCGGATCTATCTTTAATGGATTTGCTCGGATCTCATCGTTGTTCGTCTATGTTCGTGTTTTTCGGATTGGATTTTTCTGATCAACGTTATTCTTCATCTGCGGCGGTTGTTGTTCTGGTGCGCTAGTCCTACGGGGCCTTAGTACGACGACTTCCCGACTGTCTACTACCACAAGTTGTGTCCGACTTCGGCGATGGAGGGGCGATGACGGCGACGCGCCTTCAGCTCACTTCAGTGCTGGTAGTTGTCGCTAGGTGGTCTACGGATCTGGATGTAATTTCTATTATTTCTGGTATTCGTTGTACTGCCATGATTGAAGATTAATAGATTGGAAATTTTCTCGCAAAAACAGAAACAAAGCAGATGATTGTATGTGCACTTTATTTGTAGCATACAAATGAATGCTTCACCACTAGTACTATACCATGCTACTCTCTCGGTCTCATATTAGTTGTCACTCAAGCGGGTGTATCCCGCTTCAGCGATAGCTTATACTCCCTCCGTTCTCAAATATAAGTCTTTTTAGAGATTGCAACAAATGACTACATACGGAACAATATGAGTGAATGCATACTCTAAAATATGTCCACATACATCTGTATGTTGCAGTCTATTTAAAATGTCTAAAAAGACTTATATTTAGGAATGGAGGGAGTATGAGACAAAGGAGGTACATCAAACAATACTACCAACATCGGCAATGACGCTGGATTTTTTTTATATCACCTCGATATTAAGAAACAGTCTATAGCAAGCTAAGGAAGCATACTGACAATCCAAACATTGACAATCTAGGTGTAAGCTATAAATTCTGATAGCGAGACTAAGCATCTTTTTAAATAACATGAATGGACATTCTTACAAATCATCAACCGTGCGAGGGCACTATGTGACATTACAAACTTATAGCGGTATACCTTGTGAAACTTACCACCCCTATTATAAATACCTTTGCTGCTTCCAGCCAAACTTCCAAATTCCAAATCGGCCCCTGGCGTCTCCTCCTCCTCCTCCTTCCCCTCCCGGCCTCCAATTGTCCTCCTCCCGCCTCCCCTCCCTCCCCTCCAAGCTTCCCACGCCACAGCCCAGAGAACCCTAGCGGAAGCCTTTGCTCCCCAGAGCCCAAGCATGGAGGCGACGGCGCCTAGCGTGGGCGCCGGCGCCAATGGTTCCCTGGCGGCGGCGGCGAGGGCGCAGGTGGGGCCGCCCACGAACCCCATGGCCACGGCGCTGCTCACCGATCAGTACCAGTTCTCCATGGCCTACGCCTACTGGAAGGCCGGCAAGCACGCCGACCATGCCGTGTAAGCACCCCTCGCCTCTGCCTCGTGTCCTCCGCTTCGCGTATGTCTGGTTCGGTTGTGCCGATTGGATTGGATCGACGGGTGGTGTGATCTGGTGCCAGTTGGTGAGTTGGTTGGTTCCGGGTTAGGTTCGGGGCAATGAATTGGTGAGAGGTCTGATTTTTTGGGAGATACTTGGACTGTTCCTGCAATTCTGTCATTGCTGCGGCGAATAGTTTGGTTTCAATCTATGCGGTAGTTTGGTTTTTGTTCGCAACTCTGTCATTGCCGTGGTCCAGCATCTTTTTTCGCGCCCTCTACGTCATTGCTGAACACGGCGCAGTTTTGTACTTTGTTGGTTTATTATCTGGCAGTTCCGTTGTTGGCTAACTGATACTCTGGTTTTGTTCTCGGAAGCCGTCTTGCCTGTAGTTTTGATCATCTTCCTTGTCAGTAACTTAAACAAAAAAAAAATGCTGTATGCTGGTTTTAATTTGTCTTTTGAATATGTATTCTTGTTATTAGTATGTGTGGCTGCGTAGGCTGGGGCTATCCTTTTTTAAAATAAACACACACACAGCCGAAGTGGCATTTTTTGGTTGTTTCTTGATTGTTCCGCTATGCATTACTTTGGAAAGCCCTTCTCAATGTGCATTGTTTAGTTAATCCCTTTATGTCAACATTGTGAGTTCAACTGTCGTTTATTGATTGGGCTTGCCATTGCTTTCTTGTGGGTCCAGATGTTCTTGTGTTAACAAAACTGGACTGGCCTTTCTTTTAGGATTTTTTTCCCATTGTTGTTTTAGTATGTGGCACCTCATGTGTGGATCCTAACACATAAGCGCAGATATTTATTATTTCATTGTGGGCTCTCTAGAATTTTCAGTGTGGATCAATATTTTCTACTCCCTCCGTCTCAAAATTCTTGTCTTAGATTTGTCTAGATAAGGATGTACCTAATACTAAAACGTGACTTGATACATCCGTATTTAGACAAATCTAAGACAAGAATTTTGGGACGGAGGGAGTAAATGTTTATATGATTTAGTACTCCGGGTGGAGAGGAAACAAACGGATGGGGACATTTAAATGATGTCACATGGTTGAATGAACTAAAATTTTCAGTTTGGAGATGGAGTATTTTCCAATTGGTGGCTTAATTTACGCCTGGTGCAGAGGAAACAAATGGATGTGGACATTTGAATGATGTGACATGGTTGAATGAGCAATGAACTTTGGTACTTGAGTAAACAAAGAGACTATTGGTTTTTGGATCCCATACTTAATGATT
>LR738710.1:588453345-588469399 GCA_902687465.1 Secale cereale
GGGGGGGGGGGGGGGGGGAGGATGCTGTGCCAATTTTTGAGAAGGGGAAAGTGACTGCTTTCGGACTTGGGGAAGTCACAAGAAAAGAAAAATCTTTTTAATTTTGTCATTGGCAGAATATTCTGAGAGAGAGTCACTTTTGCATATTGCTTTGAACAACATGACAATAAAATTCAGAAGCTACCCAAAAATATTTGAAAATTGAGCTAAAAGAGAAAAGTTAGTGAAGACACTTTCTCTGTGTTTGTATGGTCATATATGCCGATGTGTTGTTTGCTTCATCCCAATGGGCTCACACGGCGTGCTTTGATGTCTATTGAGTCAATTTCACTTAATATGGACCTGCAATTTTAGCTAACAACTCAGATGTACTCAATTGCATGCTGATTTTGTTCCTTTTCATTTTACAGGTTTGACCTGTACTTTAGGAAAAATCCATTTGGTGGAGAGTTTACTGTTTTTGCCGGTCTTGAGGAATGTATTAAATTCATTGCAAACTTTAAGTTCACAGAAGATGAGATATCTTTCCTGCAGTCAGTCATGCCAATGTGTGAGGTATCATCTGAACACCATATACATATATTATACTCCCTCCGTTCCCAAATATAAGTCTTTTTAGAGATTACAACAAGTGACTACATACGGAGCAAAATGAGTGAATCTACACTCTAAAATATGTCTACATACATCCGTATGTTGTAGTCCATTTGAAATGTCTAAAAAGACTTAAATTTAGGAGCGGAGGGAGTACACAATATTCTTTCTTTCTTCAAATGGTAAATAGGTCCTGTGATTAGCTGCTAGGTTATGAATAGGCCTTTTGGTTGGTCCTGTGTATAGACAGGCTGATTCATGGGCTACAAAAAGTCCACCTCAAATACTACATGTAAGGAAGTTTTTTTTTCCTATATTTTTTTTCGAAAAGGGGGAGATCCCCGGCCTCTGCATCAGAGTGATGCATACGGCCACATTTATTAAAAAGCAAATAAGTTCAACACAGGTCTTGAAGTCTCAAACAAACAAACCAAAAATGCTCACAAAGAGCAGAAGTAAAAAGGTGAAGCCACAACCGGCTGGCAAAAGAAAGATAGGAAAACTAATTGCCTATCCTATTACATGACCGCCATCCAAACCGGTTGAAAATAGCCCGTGCTATCATCTCCCATCGGATAGACCCAGTAACCAAACGCTCCCTGGCCTCCGTCGGAATGAGTAGCGACCACATACATGTAAGGAAGGGTAACTTTAAACTTTGTGTGTCCTTCCTTGTATAAGCTATTCCTCACCCAACTTTTAGTATGCATATATGTCATGCTCAGTCAGTTATTTGATCTGAGAAACACTTATTTACTGATATAATTGCAATTTCTAGGATGCATTCTTTGATTATCTCCGTGGAATTGATTGCTCTGATGTTGAGGTGTACTCCATTCCTGAGGGCTCAGTAGTCTTTCCAAAAGTGCCCTTGATGAGAGTTGAGGGTCCGGTTGCTGTAAGTACAAAGCCCTTACCAGCTGTTATGTCTAATACTATCAGTCACAAACTTTAGTTCTGAGCATGAACTAAAACTTGAATTTTTTGCTATAGCAACTTACTCTTGTTATAATATCATCAGGTGGTTCAACTACTTGAGACTCCATTTGTAAATCTCATCAATTATGCCTCTTTGGTAACCACCAATGCTGCGCGGCACCGTCATGTTGCTGGAAAGTCAAAGGTTCTAATGGAATTTGGTTTAAGACGAGCACAGGTGTGATCTTCTTCTATCCTTTCTGCACCATCAGTTTAGCTTTAATTTTATACAAATACATGCGAAATCTGAAATGTACCTTTGGATTTATGTTTGCAGGGGCCTGATGGCGCAATAAGTGCTTCAAAGTATTGTTTTATGGGAGGCTTTGATGCGACCAGGTGAGTTCTTTCACATCACTGGAAGATCATATGTGTGCTCTATCTCCTTATATTGTTTCACTTCTCCTTTTCTCCTTACATTTTTTTATTTGCTCCCGAAAATGTTAGTGCTGCTATAGTGCACCATTGGTTAATTTTATTCTCTTGTTCTTGCAGTAATGTATTGGCAGGACATCTATTTGGCATACCACTCCGTGGAACACATTCTCATGCTTATGTCAGCTCATATATGGTTAGTAAAATACCATTCCTGTTATTGATGAACAAAAGCTATTACATATGCAATAATGTGCTATGATTGGAGCACCTTACCGTGCCTCTGTTCATGATGTAGTTTCATTAGTCAGGATTGAAGTTTGAATATTTGTTTTCTCGTCATACTAGCACTCAAATTATGATCCTGGTGACCATCTAGTTCATTCAATGATAGATATTTATAAATATTTCGAACATACAGATACAAATCATTTTTTGAACATACCAACTCTTCTCTTGTTTACACTTGTGTGCCACCGCGACATTTGGTACCGCCCCTTGCATTTGCATCTTCAGAACTCATCCTTACATATCTCTGGTATTCTGAAAGTTTTTTTCTCTGGCATCCATTGTTATTTACATTGATGGCTGATTTGGCAATTGCTTTAAATCTTCCAGAGCCTTGATGAGATCCCAGACAGGACCCTAAGGAACAAAGATGGTTCAAAAATCTGCAAGGATTTTGTTAGTTTAGTGAAAGAGTGGCTTTGCAAGATTCAGGTACAATTGCAGAACTTTGTTGTGCAGTTTTCGCTTGTTGCAGCATTCTTATGTTACTTTTCATTGATTTCAGGCAGTAGAATCATTACGTAATGTATTTGGCGATACAAATCAAAGTGAGCTGGCTGCATTTGCATCATATGCGTTGGCTTTTCCAAGCAGTTTCCTAGCACTGGTGGACACATATGATGTGAGCTGTTAACTTATTACAGCCTTCAACTTATTCCCTTATTGTTCTGCTGCTATTCATCTCTGAAACTTAGCACATGATAGTTGTTTGCATTGTTCTTGTCAAGCTCCTTTGTTGGTATTTTCTTAAAAAGTACTATGGTCTGTTATATCTATGAGCTGTTTGGCTCTTGTATTTTAAAATGGTTATTTGGACTGATTTGTTGCATCCGTGGTCTCCTGCACCCTTTAGTTCACAAAAATTAAAAAGTGTGTTGTACAAAAAAAAAAATACTATTAAAAAATCTGAAAAATCCATGCATGTGCATACGGTATTATAGTATGCAAATTTTCGTGAGAAAATATGCTAGTTTGTGTTCAGGAACCTTTTGTCTAGGGAATTTATTCTTTCTCCACAGGGCACTAGAATGCATCTTTTGGGATCAAAATTGGCGGATACAAGCTTCAGTACTTGTATATGTGTGATTTATTTCAAGAATTCTGAGAGTGTCAACTTCTTTTAAGCCGGGAGCTCATGCTTCTAAGCTTAGCTCGAAGTTAGGACATCAGCCTGGTTTTACTCCAGGAAGGTGTAGTCAACTCTGTATTGATGTTTGCACAACTTTACCCTTGTTTTGTGTGTAACAAATGATGACCATGCAAGTGCACGTACATGACCTATTCTCCCTCTTCTACCATTAGCATTCTTCATTTGTAACGTGTATATTATTAGCTTATTTATGCTGTCCCTGCATTATCTGGAGCAGAATCTCACATTTTTTTTCCTTTTAGGTTATGCGAAGTGGGATTCCAAATTTCTGTGCGGTAGCTCTAGCACTCCATGACTTAGGGTATGTCAAACTTATTCTTGGACACCTATTCATGTGCATTGGGTTATCAGTATTGGAGCTTGGCATATCTTGGAAATTTGTACATAGTAGAGTAGCTAATGTAGGGAAAGGCTGCATACAAAAGACCCAAAGTGGTCAGAACCTTCCTCGGACCCTGCGCAAGCGGTAGCTACATGCATTGGGCTGCCCTTTAGAATAGCAACATTCAGAAAATCCCTTATCCAAGAAATTACAAATGAAGCTAAAGTTTATCAGAAACTCCATCCCAGTGATATCAAATTTAGGAGTGGTTTAATCTTACAACAACTTTTTGTTTATATGCTGAAGCCTTCCCAAACAAGTTATTGTCAGATTCATGTTTACTTGCAAAATAATCCATAATATCCCAGTACTCTTGATCCCCTCTCGCTCTGATAATCTAAAGGTGACATCTATTTGTTTTGGTCTTTAATGTTCTGTTCTTATATAGTCATGGAAAATGTTATAGATTACGTAATCTTGTGGTCATTATTTTGGTAAAAAAATCATTGAAACAATCAGTTTGGATAAATATATTTCATTTGTAGGTACAAGGCATCTGGTATCAGATTAGACTCTGGTGATCTAGCCTATCTGTCTATTGAAGCCCGGAAAGTTTTTCGTGCAATAGAAAAGGAATTCAGTATACCCGATTTCGGGAAGATGATCATTACTGCTAGCAATGACCTGAATGAGGAAACAATTGATGCCCTGAACAAGCAGGTAAAATGTTGTCTCATTATTGAGTGACTTGACAAGTTCCCTTACACCCTGTACGTACAATGCAAGGTGCTTGTAAAAATAAACTGATTTTGCTTAAGCACCGATGCTTGTTTCATAGCAGTGGTGTGCCTAATTAAGCATTTGTGCTATACAAATAAGCACCAGTGCTTAAAAAACGATTTGTTCTCACGGAGCACCTCTCTCTAAGCACCTTGCATTGTACATAACCTTACAGCGAAGTGAGATGACAATACATCAAGAACTTCGTGTCATGTACTTATGCTGTTATATGTCTGTGTGTGCTTCTGTGGCGCTAATGATCATGAACTACATAATTTTTCTTTATTTTATTTTCATATGCATATGTGGTTACAAATTTTCATCTTCTTTACAGGGTCATGAAGTTGATGCCTTTGGAATCGGAACTTATCTTGTAACATGTTATTCCCAAGCTGCTCTTGGATGTGTCTTTAAGCTAGTTGAGATCAACAGTAGACCTCGCATCAAACTTTCCGAGGATGTGGCAAAAGTATGTTTGCTGTTTACACCCTGAAAAAGATCTGCATAATTTTACTTTCCTGATACTTAAGGGTGGTGTCATGTTATGTTGCAGGTCTCTATTCCATGCAAAAAGCGGTGTTTCAGATTGTATGGAAAAGAAGGCTATCCGTTGGTAGACATCATGATACGTGAGAGTGAACCATCACCAAAGGTAACAATGCACGTGTGTTCTCTGTTCAGATGTGAGGTTCTATAGTTGTCACACTATTGTCAATCATAATCTACCTTAGAATGGAGTATAGTGAGTCGATCATATGCTTCACATTGTTATCATGCGACTGTCTTCACCTTTCATATCCTTTGCTCACTTCATCTATAGTCAGTGGCGGATACAGGACCCAGGCCGGGGGGGGCTGGGCCTGGGGCGTGAGGATTTATTCCTTTGTTTAGTCTAGCGTTTTTACACTGTTTATCATTGTTAATCACTGTACTAATGAAGCAGGCCCGGGGCTTGGTGCTAGCCTGGCGCCGCCCCTGTCTATAGTGTCTTGTTCTTATTTATTTTTAACTGAACTTCACATCTTTGAAACATTCCAGGCAGGAGAGCGAATTCTTTGCCGCCACCCGTTCCTTGAATCCAAGAGGGCTTATGTTGTCCCCCAGCATGTTGAGGAGCTGCTTCATTGCTACTGGCCTGGGAGTTCAGGTATGGACCTCTTATCATTTACCGCGATGAGTTTTCTTCAAAAAACCTCAAAAGGGCAGGTGCTCTGCAATTCACTATAGAAGAAAGACTTGCCACTGAATTTTGGGAAAACCATTATAAATGCTCGATCTTGTAATGGAATCGGCCAAATTTGCAAAGTCCGCATTCAGGTTACCCCTGAAATAAAACACCCAGGCAACTCCAGTTGGCTTGCCTGCACTCATGCAACCAACAACAGGCAACACAAATGCCAGGGGCAGCCTTGCCACACTTGACGTCCCACTGGACAGCACCACCAGCCACACTCCCACTACTCCTAACATGTCCGTATCTAGTTATTTCTTGCAGCAACTTTGTCCACCATGGCTAATTCGGAAAGTGGTTGCCGAATGAGTAATTAGGATCACTATATGTTGGCTAATTTGGAAAGTGGTTGCCGAACGAGTAATTAGGATCACTATACGATGGGGTTGTTTTGTTGCATAACAGCCATTCAAATCACGAAATCTGTTAAAAAGAAAGGAGGTGACATGAAAGGCTCACCTGAAACAGTTCTTGTACTAGTATTTTCTAGTGGTCTGTAGTGTTGATATTTTCCTAGACTTGATGTAGAAAGATCAACTACCTCTTAGTGTTGCATCGTCCAACCCTGAGTGATGGAAGGCTAGCTATTTGGACTAGCGCCTGCTTCTTAATGCAAAGACGTGCTTCCATGCACGGTGGAGAAAACTGGCACTGGAGCTGGTGATTGCAAAAGTGGAACAAGCCTGTTATACTGTGGACCGTAGTAGTATTGTCACAGTGGATTAAACATGAATTATATGTGTACATCTGTGTTGTGTGCAGATAAACCTAGAGCAGAGCTGCCCCCGCTGCTGAAGATCAGAAGCCGCTGTATGCAACAGCTCGAAAAACTTCGACCGGATCACATCAGACGGCTAAATCCGACACCTTACAAGGTTGTAATTTTGAAATGTTCATTTAATTACATTTGTTTGTCTATCACTTGAGAGTATAATTTTATCTTTCACAAAAAAGAGTCGTAACTTAAATCTTGTTGACTTGGAGCAGGTGAGTGTGAGTGCAAAGCTGTACGAGTTCATCCATTACCTATGGCTGAACGAGGCGCCAGTAGGCGAATTACAGTAGATGGCTGCACAAGTTGTTGGAGTCAGACCACATTCTTGCAAGCATAGCAATTGCATGCAATACGTTATACTACGTCAAAGAAAGTTAGAGCTCTGTTGTTGTTGTACAACACATGGCGATCCATCAGCTCATAGCCCCATCTCGTAGAATTTTATTCTTGACCTCCACTTTCCATTTGTACAAATTCATTGCCAGTATAAAGGCAGGAACATCAGTTTACCCCTTGGCTGGTGGAATACTATATATGGAGTGCTATGGAATTATTAAAGAATAAGAAACAGTTGAGAGGAACATGCTTGTTGCTTTGCGGCACACACCGACACATTTGCAGGCTATTCTGGGAAATTGAAAACACAACTAGTGTAGTGTAGCGAGGCTGAAACTTGAGGCACACCATGTGTCGGCTCAGCTCTAGTTTTGATCTTGCTTTGGCTTATTTATGCGAGGCTACCTGGAGATGAATACAAAGGACGCACTCAAACAGCGAGCAGAAAAGGACGGGTGCTGTGCTTTCCAACTACCCTTCTACTCCCTCTATAAACTAATATAAGAGCGTTTAGATCATTATTTAGCTCAACGGTTTGGATTGGTTGATGATAGCGATCGTGATTGTTTTACTAAATAAATGACTTTTGTTTCAAAAAAATACTAATAATTAACCCACAGGAATTCTGTACGGGACAGTGTGGAGTAGTAGATCTCGAGTTGAGCATCATCATTTCCACTTTACGCACGCTGGCAGCCCCTGGTGCCACACAGAGCGCGTTAAGGGCAAACTCCAACGCATCGATCCATTTCGTTTTGAGTCACCACGAAAAGAAAAAATTGATCTAACGCGCCGACTCAAATGGACGCGGGTCCGCTTTTCGTCCGCCAGGTGACCCATTTCTGACCTAAATTTGGGCCTTATTTGCGTCGGCGCGGACACGAAGCGGACGCGCGTGACGTGCGCCAACTCCTCCCCCTTGCTCGCTAGTCGGTGGCACAACGACCATCATTTTCCTTCACTTTCGCAAAACACTCCCGCCCACTCGCCATGGGCGACGCGCCGACCCTTGATGTTGCCGCCGGCCTTGCCTCGTCCAGCCTCACCTTCGTCGCCTCTGTCAAAGGCAAGCCCCGCGCGTCCCGCAAGACCGTGGCGCTGCCCAAGAAGAAGAAGCTGACGCCCGAGGAGCGGACCCTTCAGTCGGAGGCACGTACGGGACGCAAGGGACGAAGCAGCGGCCGTTGCGCCGAACAACAAGAGGAATCCAATGCCCGAGTCGTTGCGGCAACGAGGGATGCCCTGCTTTACCTTGGGTTACACCCTGGGCTCATTAACGCCGCCGTGGCCGCGGCCAGCACAGGCTTGTCAGCATTTCCTCGGATGGTGCTGCCAGAGTGGCCGCGCTTGTCTGCCACGCAACCGATTCCCGGCTTCCACGTCTATCCGCAAGCCCCACGCTTGTTAGGGGAATGCTCGCCAGAGGTGAGCGTGGTGGTGTCGTCCATGATACGTCTCCAACGTATCTATATTTTTTGTTTGTTCCATGCTATTATATTATCCTTCTAGGATGTTTTATGGGTTTTATTATACATTTTTTTAATTATTTTTGGGACTAACCTATTAACCCAGAGCCCAGTGCCAGTTTCTGTTTTTCTCCTGTTTTAGGGTTTCGTAGAAAAGGAATATCGAACGGAGCCCAATTGACCTGAAAATCAACGGAGATCGTTTTTGGACCTGAAGAAGCCCACGGAGTGTCGGAGGGGGACGAGAGGACCCACGTGCTTCCCATGAGGGGGCGCGCCCCCCTGCCTCGTGGACAACCCGTAGCCCCCCGACTCCAACACCTCCTATATATACTGAAACCTCCGGAAATTAACCTAGATCGGGAGTTCCGCCGCCGAAAGCCTCTGTTGCCACCGAAAACCAATCTAGACCCGTTCTGGCACCCTCCCGGAGGGGGGAATCCCTCTCCGGTGGCCATCTTCATCATCCCGGCGCTCTCCATGACGAGGAGGGAGTAGTCCACCCTCGGGGCTGAGGGTATGTATCAGTAGCTATGTGTTTGATCTCTCTCTCTCTCTCTCTCTCTCTCTCTCTCTCTCTCGTGTTTTTGAGATGGCACGATCTTGATGTATCGCGAGCTTTGCTATTCTAGTTGGATCTTATAATGCTTCTCCCCCTCTACTCTCTTGTAATGGATTGAGTTTTCCCTTTGAAGTTATCTTATCAGATTGAGTCTTTAAGGATTTGAGAACACTTGATGTATGTCTTGCACGTGTTTATCCGTGGTGACAATGGGATATCATGTGATCTACTTGATGTATGTTTTGGTGATCAACTTGCGGGTTCCGTGACCTTGGGAATATATGCATAGGGGTTGGCACACGTTTTCGTCTTGACTTTCCGGTAGAAACTTTGGGGCACTCTTTGAAGTTCTATGTGTTGGTTGAATAGATGTTTCTGAGATTGTGTGATGCATATCGTATAATCATACCCACAGATACTTGAGGTGACATTGGAGTATCTAGGTGACATTAGGGTTTTGATTGATTTGTGTCTTAAGGTGTTATTCTAGTACGAACTCTATCATAGATTGAACGTTACTACGGACTCTTGAATAGACCGATCAGAAAGAATAACTTTGAGGTGGTTTCGTACCCTACCATAATATCTTCGTTTGTTCTCCGCTATTAGTTACTTTGGAGTGACTCTTTGTTGCATGTTGAGGGCTAGTAATATGATCCATTTATGTTATCCTTGTTGAGAGAACTTGCACTAGTGAAAGTATGAACCCTAGGCCTTGTCTACTATCATTGCAATACCGTTTATGATCACGTTTACCACTTGCTACCTTGCTGTTTTTATATTTTCTCATTACAAAAACCTATATCTACCATCCATATTGCACTTGTATCACCATCTCTTCCCCGAACTAGTGCACCTATACAATTTACCATTGTATTGGGTGTGTTGGGGACACAAGAGACTCTTTGTTATTTGGTTGCAGGGTTGTTTGAGAGAGACCGTCTTCATCCTACGCCTCCCGCGGATTGATAAACCTTAGGTCATCCACTTGAGGGAAATTTTCTACTATCCTACAAACCTCTGCACTTGGAGGCCCAACAACGTCTACAAGAAGAAGGTTGTGTAGTAGACATCAAGCTCTTTTCTGGCATCGTTGCCGGGGAGGTGAGTGCTTGAAGGTATATCTTTAGATCTTGCAATCGAATCTTTTAGTTTCTTGTTTTATCACTAGTTTAGTTATAAAAGAAAACTACAAAAAAATGGAATTAAGGTTACCTCATATGCTTCATCTTTTTAATATCTTTCGTGAAAATGATGGGAATGAAAATTGTGCTCAAGTACTAGAAAGAGAACAACATAGAATTCTTGGCATAAAATATGTGAATGATGAGCATGATTGCAATGTTGTTAGTATGAATTCTTTTAATACCCATGATACTAATGATATGCAAAGCCACAAGCTTGGGGAAGCTATGTTTAATGAAGATGATATTTTTAGCCCCCCAAGATTTGATGAGCCAATTTATTATGATGAAAGCATGCCTCCTATTTATGATGATTATATTGATGAAAGTGGATTTGGAGAGGTCATGACTTTATTTAGTAATGATTCCACTATTTTGGAAGAGGTTCCAATTGATTATGAGAACAAAGTTGCTATCTATGATGATTATTGTGATGACTTGTATGCTATTAAGAATAATGATAACCATGAAACTTGTCATCATGATTTTAGTTTTCAATTGGATTATGCTTCACATGATAGTTATTTTGTTGAGTTTGCTCCCACTACTATGAATGAGAAGAATTTTGCTTATGTGGAGAGTAGTAAAATTTCTATGCAAGTAGATCATGAAAAGAATGCTTTATGTGCTGGTTATATTGTTGAATTCATTCATTATGCCACTGAAAATTATTATGAGAGAGGATCATATGCTTGCAGGAATTGCAATAGTATCAAGTATCCTCTCTATGTGCTTAAAATCTTGAAGTTATGCTTGTTTTCCGTTCCTATGCTAGTTGATTATCGTTCCCATAAGTTGTTTGCTCAAAAAGTCCCTATGCATGGGAAGTGGGTTAGGCTTAAATGTGCTAGTCATATTCTTCATGATGCTCCCGTTATGTTTCAATTCTCATCTTTTATGCGAGCATCATTGAAATCATCATGCCTAGCTAGGGGCGTTAAACGATAGCGTTTGTTGGGAGGCAACCCAACTTTATTTTGTTTTCTTTGATTTTACTTCTGTTTAGGAATAAATATTGCATCTAGCTTCTGGTTAGATGTGGTTTTGTGTTTTAATTAGTGTTTGTGCCAAGTAGAACCTTTGGGAAGACTTGTGTGAAGTCTATATGATCATGCTGTGAAAAACAGAATCGTTAGAGCTCGCTAGAATGGTCACCAGATTTTACTGGAGTGTGATATTTAATTGATTCTTTTTGCAAATGATTAGTAGACAAATTCCTCACGTTTACCAATTTATTTGAAAAAAAATTGGTTTACAGAAGTATGCGAAACCCGCAGATTACTACACACTGTTCTGTTTTTGACAGATTCTGTTTTTCGTGTGTTGTTTGCTTATTTCAATGCATATATGAGTAATATTGGGAAGTATGAACCATAGAGAAGTTGGAATATAGTAGGTTTAACACCAATATAAACAAATAATGAATTCATTCCAGTACCTTTGAGTAGTGGTTTGCTTTCTTATACTAACTGAGCTCACGAGATTTTTGTCTAAGTTTTGTGTTGTGAAGTTTTCAAGGTTTGAGTATTGCTTTGATGGATTATGGAACAAAGAGTGGTAAGAGCCTAAGCTTGGGGATGCCCATGGCACCCCAAGGTAAAATTCAAGGACAACCAAAAGCCTAAGCTTGTGGATGCCCCGGGAAGGCATCCCCTCTTTCGTCTTCATCCATCGATAACTATACTCCGAGCTATATTTTTATTCACCACATGATATGTGTTTTACTTGGAGCGTCTTGTATAATTTGAGTCTTTGCTTGTTAGTTTGCCAAAATTATCCTTGCTGGACACACCTATTTGAGAGAGTTAAATATGGCCAAGGAATTGTTAGAACACTCTATGTGCTTAGGCTATAAAATTAGTCTTCACATGATAGACATCCAATATCAATGTAGTAAAAACTTTCACACTAAGTGCATTGAATATGATGAGAAGTTGGATGCTTGATAATTGTTTTGAGATATGAGGATAGTGATATTAGAGTCATGCTAGTGGAGTTATTATGAAATTGAGAAATGCTTGTGTTAAGGTTAGTGATTCCCGTAGCATGTACGTATGGTGAACCGCTATGTGACGAAGTTAGAGCATGAGGTATTTATAAAGTGTCAACCTTTGTGTGGAGGTCGGGGGCGCGCGATGGTTAACTCCTACCAACCTCCCCCCTAGGGGCATGCGTTGATTGCTTTGTTTTGATGACTCGTAGATTTTTGCAATAAGTATATGAGTTCTTTATGACTAATGTTGAGTCTGTGGATTATACGCACTCTCACCCTTCCACCATTGCTAGCCTCTCTTGTATCGTGCAACTTTCGCCGGTACCATACACCCACTATATATCCTTCCTCAAAACAGCCACCATACCTACCTATCATGGCATTTCCATAGCCATTCCGATATATATTGCCATGCAACTTTCCACCGTTCCGTTCATATGACACGCATCATATTGTCATATTGCCATGCATGATCATGTAATTGACATCGTATTTGTGGCAAAGCCACTATGCATAATTTTTCATACATGTCACTCTTGATTCGTTGCACATCCCGGTACACCGCCGGAGGCATTCATATAGAGGCATACTTGTTCTAGTATCGAGTTGTAATATCGAGTTGTAAATCAATAAAAGTGTGATGATCATAATTATTAGAGCATTGTCCCATGTGAGGAAAGGCCAATAAAAAAAGATGGCCCAAAAAAATAGAGAGGGGCTAATAAAAAAAAGAGAGAAATCCCCTCCAAAAAAATGAGAGAAAAGATAGAAGGGACAATTGCTACTATCTTTTTCCACACTTGTGCTTCAAAGTAGCACCATGTTCTTCATGATAGAGAGTCTCATGCTTAGTCACTTTCATATACTAGTGGGAATTTTCATTATAAAACTTGGCTTGTATATTCCAACGATGGGCTTCCTCAAATGCCCTAGGTCTTCATGAGCAAGCAAGTTAGATGCACACCCACTAGTTTCTTTTGTTGAGCTTTCATACATTTTTAGCTCTAGTGCATCCGTTGCATGGCAATCCCTACTCACTCACATTGATATCTATTGATGGGCATCTCCATAGCCCGTTGATACGCCTAGTTGATGTGAGACTATCTCCCTCCTTTTGTCTTCTCCACAACCACCTCTCTATTCCACCCATAGTGCAATGTCCATGGCTCACGCTCATGTATTGCGTGAAAGTTGAAAGGTTTGAAAGAATAGAGTATGAAAACAAGTGCTTGGCTGAAATCGGGGTTGTGCATGATATGAATATTTTGTGTGATGAAGAGGGAGCATAGCCAGACTATATGATGTTGTAGGGATAACTTTCTTTAGCCATAGTATTTTGAGAAGACATGATTGCTTTGTTAATATGCTTGAAGTATTATTATTTCTTATGTCAATATAGACTTTTGTCTTGAATCTTTCAGATCTGAACATTCATGCCACAATTAAGAGAATTACATTGAAAAACTTTGTTGGTTAGCATTCCACATCAAAAATTCTGTTTTTATCATTTACCTACTCGATGACGAGCAGGGATTAAGCTTGGGGATGCTGATACGTCTCCAACGTATCTATAATTGTTTATTGTTCCATGCTATTATATTATCCTTCTAGGATATTTTATGGGCTTTATTATACACTTTTATATTATTTTGGGACTAACCTATTAACCCAGAGCCCAGTGCGAGTTTCTGTTTTTCTCCTATTTTAGGATTTCACAGAAAAGGAATATCAAACAGAGCCCAATTGACATGAAAATCAACAGAGATCGCTTTTGGACCAGAAGAAGCCCACGGAGTGCCGGAGGGGGACGAGAGGACCCACGGGCTGCCCACGAGGGTGGGGACGCCCCCCTAGGGCGCGCCCCCTGCCTCGTGGACAGCCCGTAGCCCCCCTTTGTTTGGCCTCGACTCCAACACCTCCTATATATACTGAAACATCCGGAAATTAACCTAGATCGGGAGTTCCGCCGCCGAAAGCCTCTGTTGCCACCGAAAACCAATCTAGACCCGTTCTGGCACCCTCCCGGAGGGGGGAATCCCTCTCCGGTGGCCATCTTCATCATCCCGGCGCTCTCCATGACGAGGAGGGAGTAGTCCACCCTCGGGGCTGAGGGTATGTATCAGTAGCTATGTGTTTGATCTCTCTCTCTCTCTCTCTCTCTCTCTCTCTCTCTCTCGTGTTTTTGAGATGGCACGATCTTGATGTATCGCGAGCTTTGCTATTCTAGTTGGATCTTATAATGCTTCTCCCCCTCTACTCTCTTGTAATGGATTGAGTTTTCCCTTTGAAGTTATCTTATCAGATTGAGTCTTTAAGGATTTGAGAACACTTGATGTATGTCTTGCACGTGTTTATCCGTGGTGACAATGGGATATCATGTGATCTACTTGATGTATGTTTTGGTGATCAACTTGCGGGTTCCGTGACCTTGGGAATATATGCATAGGGGTTGGCACACGTTTTCGTCTTGACTTTCCGGTAGAAACTTTGGGGCACTCTTTGAAGTTCTATGTGTTGGTTGAATAGATGTTTCTGAGATTGTGTGATGCATATCGTATAATCATACCCACGGATACTTGAGGTGACATTGGAGTATCTAGGTGACATTAGGGTTTTTATTGATTTGTGTCTTAAGGTGTTATTCTAGTACGAACTCTATCATAGATTGAACGTTACTACGGACTCTTGAATAGATCGATCAGAAAGAATAACTTTGAGGTGGTTTCGTACCCTACCATAATCTCTTCGTTTGTTCTCCGCTATTAGTTACTTTGGAGTGACTCTTTGTTGCATGTTGAGGGCTAGTAATATGATCCATTTATGTTATCCTTGTTGAGAGAACTTGCACTAGTGAAAGTATGAACCCTAGGCCTTGTCTACTATCATTGCAATACCGTTTATGCTCACGTTTACCACTTGCTACCTTGCTGTTTTTATATTTTATTATTACAAAAACCTATATCTACCATCCATATTGCACTTGTATCACCATCTCTTCGCCGAACTAGTGCACATATACAATTTACCATTGTATTGGGTGTGTTGGGGACACAAGAGACTCTTTGTTATTTGGTTGCAGGGTTGTTTGAGAGAGACCATCTTCATCCTACGCCTCCCGCGGATTGATAAACCTTAGGTCATCCACTTGAGGGAAATTTTCTACTATCCTACAAACCTCTGCACTTGGAGACCCAACAACGTCTAAAAGAAGAAGGTTTTGTAGTAGACATCGGTCCACGCCCGCACCCATGCTCGTGGCCATTGAGCTTAACACCACGCCGATGGCCGGTGCATCATAATCCGGAGGGGCGAGGAAACGCCCGCGAGATATACCACCCGACATGCTTCCCGGCGCCCGCAACCTGTTCGACAGAATACCGGTGGCCGTTGACAACGAAACGGCCAACCATTTCATCGTAGAGAACATCATCTTTAGGCGGTGCGACAGACACTGCTTCCACTAGCGGTGCCACCGCAGCTGCCTAAGATCCCGAGGAGACCCAAAGCCAAGACGATCGAGCGCGATTCATGTCGGCGACCTAGGATCAAGCTGACATGGACGACACATTCATGCAAGATCGGGTGGCATGGGCAGCACCTTCCCGCTCAACCATGAGTACCCGGAGTACTATGGCCTCAGGTAAGAGGATGCAATGGACATCGATGAGGAGCGTTTGTTCGACGAAGAGCTCTCCAACCAAGTAGGCGCAAAGAAGAAGTGCAAAAGCAAACGGACGAAGGCATGCACGCCGTTGATACGTCCAAAACGTATCTATAATTTCTGCTTGCTCCATGCCACTTTTGGGTGATATTGCTATGATATTCATACACTTCCATACACTTTTGATCATATTTGGACTAACTTACTAATCCAGTGCACCCCAGTGCCAGTTTCTGTTTTCGGCTGTTTTTGTATTTCAGGTTTTCACGTTACGAGAACTGCCCAGAAAAATCCAGAAAAATTATATAAAAAATCAGCGTTTCGGGAACAACCTTGCGTCCGAAGGACAGCCGGGGGGG
>LR738710.1:588469425-588486002 GCA_902687465.1 Secale cereale
CGCCGGGGGGGGGGCGCCTGGGCCCCCCGAAGCTCCCCCGATGCCCTACTTTGGCATATATTTAAAGGGTCCTCCGAAACCCTCAGAACAGGAACTCTTTTCGCGATCCCATCTCTGTTCCGCCGCCGCCGCCGCTTCCAAGATCGGGAGCACCAGGAGAACTCTTCCCGGCACCCTGCCGGAGGGGAGGATCACCACCGGGAGCCTCTCCACCACCATGGACGCCTCCCGGATGACTCGTGAGTAGTCTCCCTTGGACCATGAGTCCATGACCAGTAGCTATGTGATGTTCTCCTCCCGTTCTTGTGCTTCACTAATTAGTCCTCGTGAGCTGCCCTACATGATCGAGGCACCTATGTAATCCTTATGCTGTTGCTATGTTGAGTTTGCTGGGATCCGATGGATTATGAGATTATGTTCAGATTGATCTTGAGTAATATATTTGATCTACCTCTTTTATATTTATGTTCATAAGTAATTCTTGCATGTTCTCCGTTGTTATTTATTGCTTTGGCCGAGTAGTAGGTAGTGACTCCAAGAGGGAACGTTATGCTCGATTGTGGGTTAATGCCCTCGATGACTAGCTTGAGTGACAGAAACATGAGTCTAGGGGATGTGCTGTTTCCACAAGGGGGAAAACAACGGTGCTTGTGCCCGCGGGTGCAAGGATTGTTTACTTTACGCAAAGTTCTTTTAATGCAGTTGTCTGTTGCATTGAGTTTACACTATGGGTGGGACTCGCAACTTAATACCAGCGAGATGTTCTGGACAGATATCTCAAGGTGGATGATTAGTAGTAGATATTGATGGATTTCGGTCTACTTACTTTGGCGTACCGCCCATGCTTTGAACCTCAACCTTTCTTGCAATGTAGTCAGCATTGGTTTGCGTTCGTGGTCCTGTCAATTGCCCAGCTGTAATTTGTTTACCTCACATAGCTGTTTTATCGTCTTTTGGGAGAGAGACATCACTAGTGAACATCATGAGACTCCGGTCCATATTACCATCATTGATCACATCCACTATTTACTTTTCGTTATTATTTACTATTACAAAATACTATCTATCACTACTATCATTGCTTTTAATCCTTTGTGAACTACAAGGCCAGAGGGATTGACAACCTCTCTGTACTCGTTGGGAACAAAGTTATTTGTATCTGTGTGCAGGTCCACGTTGATTGCTACTAATCTGGCACCGTAGCAGTTGACACCTACTTGTTGAACCTAGGAGTCTCTGGGGATTCGATCCTTGGCATCTTTGCTAAGGGAAAACACTTCTACAATACTGCATCTTACACCTTCCACTTGGGGTAACCAACGAGGGGTTCGAGGCCCATCAAGGAGTATTTTCTGGCGCCGTTGCCGGGGACTCCACTCTTCAGGATAGGGGAGTTGCATGCTATCTTTTACCTTTGCTTTTTAGTCTTGTTAGTTTACCTTTCATTTTTGCTTTAGTATCTTTTTATCGAAAATCACAAAAATAGTTATCTTGCTTGCTACTATGGGTTCCACTGAGAACACCAAGTTGTGTGACTTCACTAGTCACAACAACGATGACTTTATCGGCACACCTATCACTACACCTGCCACTTCAGCACCTTCATATGAAATTAAACCTGCTTTACTGAACTTAGTTATGAGAGAACAATTCTTCGGTGCTGGAGATGATGCTGCTTTACACTTGAACAACTTTGTTGAACTTTGTGATATGCAAAAGTACCAAGAAATAGATGGTAATATTGTTAAGCTTAAGCCTTTTCCTTTCTCCTTGAGAGGAGGAGCTAAAATATGGTTTCAGTCTTTGCCTAGAAATAGCATAGATTCATGGGACAAGTGCAAAGATGCTTTTATTGGAAAATACTATCCACCTGCTAAAATTATCCAACTTAGAAGTAACATAATGAATTTTAAACAATTGGATAATGAACACGTTGCCCAAGCTTGGGAACGTATGAAATCTCTTATCAAGAACTGCCCTACTCACGGTTTGACTACTTGGATGGTTATCCAAACTTTTTATGCAGGCTTGAACTTTACCTCGCGGAACTTGTTAGATTCGGCCGTGGGAGGAACTTTTATGTCAACTACACTTGGTGCTGCCACAAAGCTTCTCGATGAGATGATGACCAACTATTCCCAAAGGCACACCGAACGCGCTCCAACAGGTAGGAAGGTAAACTCTGTCGAGGAGATTTCCTCCCTTAACGAAAAAGTTGACTTGATCATGTCTCTACTTTCGAATCAATCTACTGTTGATCCTCGTGATGTTCCTTTAAATTCTTTGATTGCTCAAGAACAAGTAGATGTGAACTTTATCTCTAGAAACAATTTTAACAACAATGCTTATAGGAGTAATTTTGGTAACAATCCTAGACCGTTCCCCTCTAATTCTTATGGGAACAACAATGCTTATCCTAGTACCAAGAACTCCAATACTGAACTAGAGACTATGCTTAGAGATTTCATCACTACCCAAAAAGCCTTTAATAAGAATGTAGAAGAGAAACTACATAAACTAGATGATCTCTCTTTTAAGGTAGACCATTTAGCCAATGAGGTAAAATTGCTAAAAATTGAAACTTCTCCTCTTAAGGAGAGGGAAGTCATCCCTATTAATGCTACTCAAGTGCAAATTAATGAAAATATTAGGATGATGGCTAAACTTAAAGAAAGATGGGCTAGAGAAAGGGAGGAAGAGGATAGAATTAAGAGCCTTCCTACCCACCACACTGTTGCTACTATCCAAGTTGTTAAGGATGTTCACACTCTTAGCACCCAGTGTACTCCTGGTCCCATTGGACCTATTAATGGTGATGCTATGACTATAGAAGCTACCAAACAAGTGAACCTAAAGGACACCACTACCACTTTACTTGATGCTCGTGACCTTGATTTTGATAATTGCACTCTTACCGAAGTTATTGATTTCCTTCACAACATGTCTAGAGATCCCCGCACTAGCACGCTTAACCTTGCCTTCACAGAGCATATCACTAATGCTCTCATCAAAGCTAGGGAGGAGAAACTTAGAGTAGAAGCCTCCATACCTAGAAAGCTAGAAGATGGTTGGGATCCTATGATAAAAATTAATTTGAATGACTTCTCTTGTTATGCATTATGTGATGTTGGTGCTAGTACCTCTGTTATGCCCAAAAGAATATATGATATGCTTAAATTGAAACCTTTTGATTCTTGTTCTTTTGGTGTTCGTCTCGTTGATTCTTCCATAAAGAAACCTTTGGGGAGGATCGACGATGTTCTTATTGTTGTTAATGATAATTATGTTTCCGTTGATTTCACTATTATGGATATTGAATGTGATCCTTCATGTCCAATTATTTTGGGACGTCCCTTTTTGCGCACCGTTGGTGCTATCATTGACATGAAAGAGGGTAATATAAAATTTCAGTCTCCTCTCAAGAAAGGGTGGAACACTTCCCTCGAAAGAAGATCAAGTTACCTTTTGAGTCCGTTGTACGGGCTAGTTATTCTTTTACTCTTGATAAAACTTGATCTATGCATTATGCCTAGCTTAAAGGCATAAAAGAAAGCGCTTTTGGGAGGCAGTCCACATGAATATATTTTTTTTGCTTTTGTTGTGTCTTGATGTTGTTTACTGCTGTAGCATCATCATTGTATCTTTGCTTTTCATATTTGTGCCAAGTATAGCCTCTGATTGCTAGAAAGTTCAAAAGTTGTGAGGTGCTGTCCAGGAAACAGATTCTGTCCTTGGATAGAAAAATTCGTATAAAATCACCAGCTCAACTTTTTGGTCTGAATTTTTTCGACAGCGTTCTCTATATAATTTTCTTTCGTGCGTCTGTTCTGAGTTTTTTTATTTGAGTTGCAGAAGTATCCCGAACAGATCAATTACTACCTACTGTTCTGTTTTTCACAGATTCTGTCCTGTTTTGCCTTTCCTCCACTTTGCAAATCAAGAACTTGCTTTTTCTTTGCAAAAACCTTTTGGCAATCTTGAGAAACAGTAGAACTTCAAGAATATCCTTATTTCCAGCAAGGTATAATTATTTTATTAAGGGTACTAACCTCGCTAATCAGATTATGATGAGTTATGTATGAAGGGAGTTTTCAAGTGTGCGAGGGAAGATGATAAAAAGATTCAGGAGTTTCAAGCGCTCAAGCTTGGGGATGCCCCCATGCACCCCCAATAAATATTCAAGGAGACTCAAGCGCCTAAGCTTGGGGATGCCCCCGTGCATCCCCTTCTCCATCAACATTATCAGTTCGTCTTTCGTTCCGCTATATTTTTATCACTTCATGTGTTATGTGCTATGCTTGGAGCGTCTTGCTTTTAGTTTTCTTTTTAGTTTTTCATAACGAGTCGGAACTCAGCATTCTTTATGTGGGAGAGAAACACGCTCCACCTCTACTTAGCACTTAGCGGTTTATCAAGGGGGTCCCATACACCCCAACCGTGTTAGGAACGCATAATCAAGGAACATAACACCGGTTTATACGGTTCCTAACGGCATGAGTGGAACAAATCACCAAGCAAAAGGCTTAGCCTTCCACCCTTGCCAATATATAGATGATTTCATTTAAGCATTTATATAGTGTGATATAACCCAACCAAACTTCAACATGAAGCAAGCATCTTCAATCTTCACCTGCAACTAACAATGCTATAAGAAGGGCTGAGCGAAGCGTACTTAGCCAAGCAACGGTTTGCATAGGTAGGTTGGTTAAACATGGCAATTGGTTACAAGTAGGAGGCTGACAGGAAAACATGGGCATCGAGGCAATATACTAAAGAGCGATACTCTAGCAATAGGCAAAGATAGTAATGGTATCCGGGTTCGGTCATCTTGCCTGGGATTCCACAAGGGAGAAGAACGGATCCACGAAGAAGACGGAGCAACAGTCGAGAGAATCCTCACAACTCCGGAACGAAACCGAAGCTATCAAGAGAAGCAAACCGGAAAGAAAGAAACAACACGGTAAACACACAAGCAAGAACATGGCATACGGTGCACAACCAAGTATGATGCATGTCCAGTTTAAATATGCATGGCATGGCAAAGTGCACAAACAAAACTACAAGTTAAGTGGAGATCAATATGCAACGAGTTGCATATTGACGAAGCACCACATTATAATTATTTAGTTGGCTCTCGTTTATTTACAAGACAAGATTAAATGTTTGTTAACATGGCAAGAGGTGAAGCATAAACAAACTACCTATTTAGACATTTTAAATGAGGCCGGAAAAACAACAACAAACTCCGGAAAATCCCCATGAGCATGTTTAGTAATTATAAGCAAACAACAATTCACACATATTAATGTTGTTAACATGATGCGGATGACATGATCAAGTTTATGCAAGTTTATTAAAAGGTTGACTTAAAAGAGATATAGATGATAAGGAGAAATAGTCATCGTGGTGGAAAGAAGGGGGGCCACGGCAACGAACCGAAAATGATGCCACGGCAACATATCGGTTCCGGTAACTCGTTGAGAGTCCGGTGCAAAAGGAAAGATGGCGTGAGTGAGTCAAACGAGATGAAAGGTGGGGCGATCCCGTTACCGGGTTCCCACGAGTCGGTGACGAGGCAACCGAGGAACATGACAAAAGGTCGGAACGGGCACGAGCACACACGGGAAACATTTCATACAACACAACAAGCATCTCACGGGTCATCGTCTCGGGGTTATACCTTCGAAACATCGTTTCGGGGCGGTTCGAGATCGTAGAGGAAGGAGTGGAAGTAGTCGTTCACGTTTTCGAAGAGGAAGTAGCCGTTCACGTAGAGGTACACGTGTAGTCGTTCACATCCCGTTCGGAGAGGTACTTGCGGTCTCGGCGACGGTAGGGGTACACGGCGTCGGTAGTTGTACTCGCGGTCGTCGAGCGACGGTAGTGGTACACGTTCCGTAGGGGTACTTGTCGCATCGCCAGATGTGTAGTCGTTCTCGTCCGTAGTTGTACTTGAGGGTCTTCGGCGACGTAGTCGTTCACGTTACGTGTCGTGGTACTTGCAACGTCGGGGTACACGGGATCTCCATGTGTAGTCGAACTTGACGCAAACGAAGGGGTACTTGACGCGTTGTGTAGTGTCGTCGTGGTACTTGGTGTCTTGACGAATCCGGAGACGCGGTAGAGGTACTCGTTCTTCACCGAAGATAGCCGTACACGTACGTAGACGTTCTCGTCGTCGTGGCACTTGCTGCTCCATGTTTATTTGCTGGACAAAAACAAAACGCAAAATCGAACGAAAAAAGAAGCACAGCAGTAGCAAGGCGGAGGCGCACGGCTTTCCTGGACCGGCGGTGGGTGGCTGCTCGCCCGCGGGGCGCCAGGGGGCGAGGCAGAGGCGCGGGTCCTGTGGAAGGGAGGCGAGGCGCGCGGCAAGGCAGCAGGGGGGCGGCGGCCCAGAAGAAGGAGGCTCGGCGGCGCGGCACTGGGGTGCTCGAGGAGGGGCCGCGCGGAGGGAGCCGCGGGCTCGGCGAGGCGGTCGGCGCCCTGGAGGGACGAGGCCGGGCGCGGCGGTCCAGACGCAGAGGAGAGGGGGAGGCAACGAGGCGCTGGTGGCCGGGCGGGGAGGACGAGGCCGGGCGTGCTCGGGGCCCTGGCTGGACGGGCGTAGGAGGAAGGAGGGGATCCCCGCGGCGGCCGGCGACGGCTAGCGAAGGGCCTGCGCGGCGATGGTGAGGGGTGAGTGAGGGAGACGAAGGGGACTGGGTGCGGTGCGAGGGGAATCGAGGTGAGAAGGGAAGTGCGAGGCGATCGGGCGCTGGGGCCTCGGGATCGAGATGGGAGAGGGTGGCGGCGTGAGGAAACGGGGGAGAGGGACGAGCGATCGTGTGACGCCCGAGACCGACGTCCCAGAAGATTCCAGAAGAGTCCCGAAGATTCCAGATGTTCCGGGGTCTCCCGTGTGTTCTTTTTGCTTGTGTTATTTATTTATTTTTGCATTGCATCATGTCATCATGCCATCATGTCATTTTAATTTTTGCATCCCAACCTTAATAATCCGTGTGGACCTTCGGTCCATTTAAATCGAGGGAAGGTGACTTCTCTTTATAACATATCCTCCAAATATTATGGAGCTATATTAATAATTATTCCATTCGTTGGAATTAACCCAACACACTTGCAAAATTCCTCATTGTCTTTTCACTTCGAGTTTCACCTTCTAAATCTTGCCAATAATTCTTTTCCGTTGTTTCGAGGCTCCTCCAAAATCTAGACTCCTTTTGAACTCCTTGAGGCAAGCTATTTATTTTTAGTTTGCACTTCCTTTTTGTTGGAACTATTTTTGTGGGGTTGGTTTTTACTCCATAAAGTCTTTCAAAATGTTCCATCATTTTTTCCCCCCTGTTTTGGCCTCTTTTCTTTTTATTTTGGATCCATCTCTATTTATTTCTGCTGAGGAAATAAATAAAAAGAAGGCCCAGGCAGCACCTCTTCTCCTCCCAGGCCTCCTGGCCACTCCAGCCGCGCCTTGGCCCATCAGGCCCAGCAGGCCCATCTGTCCGAGGCCCAGCCTCCCCTTTTTTTTTTCCCTACCGAACCCTAGCCGCAGCCTCGCAGCTCTCATCGCTCCCTCTCGCTCCCCCTCTCCTACCGAGCGCCGCCAGGCCTCATCTCGATCCCCTCTGGCTGGTCCCGCAGCTCTCTCTCCCCTCGAGCCTCGCTCTCTCTCTCGCACGCCCGCACCCTCATCCCCATCGCCCCGTTCTTTTCCAGCTCGCCGACCCGCATCCTTCTTTTTCCTTTTTTTTTGTTTTTGTTTTTGTTTTGTGTGCTGCTATCTGTTAATCTCAAATAACCAGGGAGCAGTATGTATATCTACTTTTGGATCCTTGTTCAACTACGATGCGAGATCGAGAACCCTCAAGTACCTCTACACGTGACGTTGAACGGCTACGAGCTCGAGAACGACTACACGAACGAGTATCCGGCGACCCGACCAAGTACCCCTCCGTGACAAGTACAACTACGGCCGGAACGACTACGCAAGATGACACGCCAAGTACCACGACGACCCGAACGACTACCGTCGCCCGTGTACCTACTTCCCTCTACGGCATGTACCACTACCGTCGCCCCGTGTACCACGACTCGTGTACCACTACTTCCACTACTTCGACTCCTTCCTCTACGTCTCGAACCGCCCCGAAACGTTGGTTCCGAAGGTATAACCCCGTGGATGACCCGTGTGATGCATGCTTGCTTGTGTTGTATGAAATGTCTCCCGTGTGTGCTCCGTGTCCGTTTCGTCCCTTTTGTTGTTCCTCGGTTGCCTCGTCACCGACTCGTGGGAACCCGGCAACGGGAACACCCCATCATCTCGTTTGACTCGCTCTCCGTTATCTTTTGCACCGGTCTCTCTCCGAGTTACCGGAACCGATATGTTGCGTTGCCTCATTTTCGGATCGTTGCCGTGGCACTCTTTTCTTTCCACCACGGTGACAAACACTTCATGTCTTCCTCTTAAGTCAACCCTTTTAATAAAACTTGCATAAAACTTGATCATGTCATCCGCATCATGTTAACAACATTATAATGTGTTAAATTGTTGTTTGCTTATAATTATTAAACATGCTCATGAGGATTTTCCGGATATGTTGTTTCTTCCGGCCTCATTTAAAATGTCTTAATAGTGTAGGTTTATTTATGCTTCACCTCTTGCCATGCTAAAAACATTTAATCTTGTCTTGTAAATAACGAGAGTCAATTAAATAATTAATGTGGTGTTTCGTCAATATGCAACTCGTTGCATATTGAGCTCCACTTAACTTGTAGTGTTGTTTGTGCACTTTGCCATGCCATGCATATTTAAACCGGACATGCATCATGCTTGCTTGTGCATTGTATGCCATGTTTATGTTTATGTGTGTTTACTGTGTTGTTTCTTTCTTTCCGGTTTGCTTCTCTTGATAGCTTCGGTTTCGTTCCGGAGTTGTGAGGTTTCGCTCGACTGTTGCTCCGTCTTCTTCTTGGATCCGTTCTTCTCCCGTGTGGAATTCCCAGGCAAGATGACCGAACCCGGATACCATTACTATTTTTGCCTCTTGCTAGAGTATCGCTCTATAGTTTTGCCTCGATGCCCATGTCTTTCTTCTCAGCCTCCTACTTGTAACCATCGCCATGTTTAACCAACCTACCTATGCAAACCGTTGCTTGGCTAAGTACGCTTCGCTCAGCCCCTCTTATAGCATTGTTAGTTGCAGGTGAAGATTGAAGATGCTTGCTTCATGTTGAAGTTTGGTTGGGTTATATCACACTATATAAATGCTTAAAAATGAAATCATCTATATATTGGCTGGGTGGAAGGCTAAGCCTTTTGCTTGGTGTTTTGTTCCACTCATGCCGTTAGGAACCGTATAAACCGGTGTTATGTTCCTTGATTATGCGTTCCTAACACGGTTGGGGTGTATGGGACCCCCTTGATAAACCGCTAAGTGCTAAGTCTTTTCCAGCAAGTCCCAACATTTGGTACTATTTGCCTCATAATAACAACTTAATTAATTAATTAAATTTGCATAAGGGGGACGCTCCTTGGAGATTCTTTTTCTACATAGCAGGGGGGGCCAGTGCCGATGGTGTTGGTCCCAAACGGGGGTCCTGCGGGAACCACCACGGGGAAACTCGAGGTTTGGGTCCTGTAGCATCGCCCATCCGGTCGTGGCCTGAGACGAGATACGCGCGGCTACTATCAGGGTGTCGGCACGCCGGGAGGATTTGCTGGATTAGCCTTACCTTAGTTCGGTTTAACTTGAGCACGGGATTCCGAGAATACTCGGGTCTTCCCAACTATGGAGTTGCGACTCCGCGGATCGTGGGCTTGTGATGGGCTAAGTTGGAACACCCCTGCAGGGTTTGAACTTTCGAAAGCCGTGCCCGCGGTTATGTGGCAGATGGGAGCTTGTTAATTCCGGTTGTAGATAACTTGACACAATGTTTTTCAATACACTACCAGCGTGTGTACCGTGACTGTCAATTTCCGAATAGGGATTCGGGAGTTGAACACGGTGGGGTTATGTTTGACCGGCTTTAGTTAGGATCACTTCGTGATCATCTTTCGACCGATGCTCTTCTCTTCTCGCTCTCTATTGCGTAAGTTAGTGCTAGTTGCTGCTGCAGACTCTTGTTTGTTCCTTCACCTCATATTCTTTCTTCAGCCTTATCCTCACCCAAGGCTTAAATAGTCTTGTTACCCGGGAACGGGATTGCTGAGTCCTCTGTGGCTCACAGTTACTTCACCACACCAGATGCAGGTTCAGCCGAGTTTGATGCCGGAGTTGGACCAGTTCTTCACCGGGAGCTCGATGAAGAGTTTGGCTGTTTGTTTGTGACGTTTCGATGTTCAGTAGTGGTTTCTACTAGGATTCGATCTAGACCTGTGGCTTTATGTTGTTTTGGTATCTTTCTTTTGGATCTTCACCCGTAGTCGGGTTGTGATGTTCTGTATGATGATTGCTTATGTAACGTATTGTGTGAAGTGGCGAGTGTAAGCCAACTATCTCCTTTTGCTTTTTGATCCCTCTTTTACATGAGTTGTGCAAAGATACCAAACTTGAGATCATTCTAGGATGGGCTTATACCTTTAAGTCGTGCCTCGACACGTAGGAGGTATAGTCCCATCCTGGGCATTACAAGTTGGTATTCAGAGCCTTCTCCGACCTAGAAGCCCCACTGTTTGATCGAATCGTTGACGGTTGAGTCTAGGCACACACTTAAAAATATTTTTGAGTCCTATATTATATCGGAGAGTAGGATTTCTTTTGCTTCTCATCCCCTTTCTCTCTGGTGAGGACTCCTGACGATTACTCTTTTCTCTTCTACTTTCAAAATTGCACCAAATTTTTTTTAGGATCCCGCGAGTATTCTGGGATTGTTTCGATGTTCTTGTGACAAGGATATTGTTCTCGATGCCTCCTGTTACCGAGGAGTTGAGCTTCGGGGTATCATTGACACAAGCATATCGCGGCAGTACTAAATACTTAAGACGGCCGACATCGAAAATCTCTCCTATACGGCCAGTGGCAAGATAACCCCGACATCACCCAGTACTGGGGAGGTAGTTCGAGAGTATTGCCATAGCTTGTTATAGTGGATGCTTTTCGGAGGTCCGAGGTACACAGTTTCCGAGAAAGACTGGTTATGTGTTGAAGGATGGATACACCTGGATGTAGGTTTAGAGTTGATTGCGCGGTGCTTCCCGTGTATCCCCAACACCTGATTGCATAACTGGAAACTTTCGGAAATCTATAGGTGGGTTCATCTAGTAGTTCTAGGCATTCTTCCAACGGATGCTCGATATGAAGTTTGGGGTTCTGCATTGAGTGAAGTGGTTTTATGGACTTGTTCTGATCGGGAGTTGCATCTTAAAGGGTCCTTGGCTATGCTGATCCGGGGATTGCAAAACCCTTTTGTAACATGTTCCATGAGCTTTCAGCACGAAGATGTCGGACGAAACTTCTATCTTGTATTTGTTCTATCTGATCCTTGTTCTTTTTATTTACCTTTTGTTCTTCAAGTGGCTTCTCGACCAGTGATGTACCTACAGAATTCATTCGTTCGATCCTCTGTTCGGATGATGTTGTGAAGATCATGTTGCATATCTACCCTTTGTTCTTGTTTTGATTCTGGTATTCGAGTTGCTTCGATGTCAAATGTTGTTTCCATACCTTTCCTAATCGGTATTCTCATATTTCTATGAGACTGCAAATTCTTCTTGATCATCAAGATGGTCATGTTAAATCCTTTTCAACCGGTGTGCCTTCTCTTCAAGTTTTTCCATATGGACGTCGTTGAGAAATCTGACGATTTGTCTGTATTCTTTCATCCCAAGTTGTCTTTGTTTTCCCCACCCTCCCACCCTTCTTCTTCTCGGAGCCAGAGATTCTCTAATGAAATATCCATTTTATTCTTGTGATATTTCTTCATTCTTTTCCTTCAATGTTCTTATCCGGCGATTTATCGTGAAGATGCTCAAGAGCTTCTAGTTCTTCATTCTTTTGTTCTCTAATTCTTCCGGTGGATGTAATTCAAGAATTCGGTGTTCATCTTATCCTTTTTCCTCTTTTCACAATGCTTTCTTATTCCGGTGCACCAATTATTCATTCTCCTCTTGCTATTCTTATCCGGAGTGCTGAAGATTCATAATTCCATTCTTATTCCGTTCAAGCTATTTTTTTTGAGGTTGCTATCTTATTCAAGCCATTTAATTCAACCGGTGCAATATCTCTTAAACAATCTTTTCCAACGGTGATTTCTTTTGAGTGGGCCCTAACCCACAGGTCTTTTTCCAGGATCTTACCTGACTCTTCTATTTTTCCGGAGTTATTCTCAAATTCTTTTCAAAGTGTGACGTAAGAATGATTCCCATCAGTCACATGCCTTCTCCAAGATCGCTTTCAAATTCTTTCAATTTGTTTCAACTTTTTAATTCTTCATTCCGGAGTGCTCAACAATTCTTCATGGCATTTCTCGTCTTCATTCTCAACATTTGGAGACCGGAGAAGTGTTTCTCTTAAACCTTGGCCGTTCTCTTGAAGATTCGTGGTTCTAGCTTCATGCCATCCTCATTATTGTTTTGATTGTGAGGAATTCTTTTATACCATCCGAAGCATTTCATGAATTCTTTTCTTTGTGATCCTCCGAAGGCCATCATTTCAGAATATTTCTTTGTTCTTAGTTTTCAACTTCAACCAACAACTATTCTTCATTGATGTCTCTTCGTTCGTCTCCTATTTTTTTTACGGTGGTTCTTTCAAGTTTTCCATTCCGTTGTTATCGTTTTAATTCATTTGTTCTTTTCATAATCCTACTGGTGGTTCGTTGAATAACTATCCAAGCTTGTGCGAGACCTCTCTTTAATTCTTTTCAACGAGAATAAGTAGTTTGCCAAATCCTTTGGTTGTCATCAATTTAATTGGTGAAGGAGATGCATAACATAACTCTTATTCTTGTTCCTTCAGGTGATTTAATTCTTTTGTCTGGAGCTTGTTCATCATATTCTCGGTTCTAAATTCTTCATCTGTTTTCCGGAGATCCATGTTGTTTCAATTATATCATTTCAAAGCTCCATCTAATTCATCGCAGGCCTTGAATCTTATTCTTTTCATCTTTCACTTCTCATGCTTTCATTACCGGAGTTCTTCATGGTGGTTCATCATGTTTTAATTCATCCTCAAAGTTTCATCAAGATTCTTGTTGGAGCTCAAGCATTCTTCATCATGCTTCCTATTGCAATTCTTTCTACCTTATCTTCAGATGGTGTTATGTCATTCTTGTCAATTCATTCATGTTTCATGATTCACGAGTTATCGAGAATGAGATATCTAAAACCATCATTTTTCTTTGTTTAGGAGATCCTTCCAACCCTTCAATTTATTCGTTGAAGTAATCTTGGGTTATAATTCACCTAAAAGCTTTCCCTAAGGATTGTTGCTATTATGGTGCTCATAAATGACCCAAGTTCTTCATTTATCATCCCGGTGAATTAAGTTTATCGTCTCCTTGTTGATCTCAATCCAATCTTTTGTTTTCGTTAGTGGCTGGTTGTCACCTCTTAATTCTGAGATGTTTTCCATAAGCCCACATCAAGCTTATTCTTCTCGTTGTTGAAATTCCAACAACTCCGTTCAACCCTTCCTTGTAAGCATGCTCTTTCAAATTCAATTTTGAGAGAAGTTGTCTTTTTCTCTCCGTTCAATTCTTTCATTGATTGATATGCTATTCTTTCATTCCGGAGGCTTTGTGTTATTGCTCTCTTTTAACCATCATCTCGTTTTATCGAAATCATGTTCTTTTCCCTTGCTTATCATTTAACCGGAGTGTTGTATTCTTCATTCTAGTTCCCTCATCTTATCAAGTTTTAACTCTCTTTTAACCGGAGTGCTGTCTGAATCCTTCTTAACCTTGTGCCATTCTTTTAATTGTTTCGGAGGCAATATGTTGTTGTTTTCATCAAGTATCACTCCATCTCCTCTAGTTCTTGTTCAATTCCTTCCATTTTCAGACGGAGTGCTGTCCAAATTCTGTCATTCTTATTCCTTGGCCATACCATCGCAGTTTCATATTCTTTTGGTTCATGAGCTCTTGTTTTCATGTCTTTAAACCTTCAAGGTTCTCATAGTGCTCCTTGTTCCTCCTTTTAACGGAGTGCTCTTAACTTCTTTTATCTCTGTTGTATTCTTCTTTCAACTTGTTTAACCTATCAGGTTCCTGGTTTCACTCGTCTGTCAAAGAAGCAACTTTGTTTTACCTCTTCCTCTTCGTTTTTACCCGGTGATATCTCTAGGATCTCGGGTCGAGATCCTCTGTTAGTGTGGGAGAGTTGTGACGCCCGAGACCGACGTCCCAGAAGATTCCAGAAGAGTCCCGAAGATTCCAGATGTTCCGGGGTCTCCCGTGTGTTCTTTTTGCTTGTGTTATTTATTTATTTTTGCATTGCATCATGTCATCATGCCATCATGTCATTTTAATTTTTGCATCCCAACCTTAATAATCCGTGTGGACCTTCGGTCCATTTAAATCGAGGGAAGGTGACTTCTCTTTATAACATATCCTCCAAATATTATGGAGCTATATTAATAATTATTCCATTCGTTGGAATTAACCCAACACACTTGCAAAATTCCTCATTGTCTTTTCACTTCGAGTTTCACCTTCTAAATCTTGCCAATAATTCTTTTCCGTTGTTTCGAGGCTCCTCCAAAATCTAGACTCCTTTTGAACTCCTTGAGGCAAGCTATTTATTTTTAGTTTGCACTTCCTTTTTGTTGGAACTATTTTTGTGGGGTTGGTTTTTACTCCATAAAGTCTTTCAAAATGTTCCATCATTTTTTCCCCCTGTTTTGGCCTCTTTTCTTTTTATTTTGGATCCATCTCTATTTATTTCTGCTGAGGAAATAAATAAAAAGAAGGCCCAGGCAGCACCTCTTCTCCTCCCAGGCCTCCTGGCCACTCCAGCCGCGCCTTGGCCCATCAGGCCCAGCAGGCCCATCTGTCCGAGGCCCAGCCTCCCCTTTTTTTTTTCCCTACCGAACCCTAGCCGCAGCCTCGCAGCTCTCATCGCTCCCTCTCGCTCCCCCTCTCCTACCGAGCGCCGCCAGGCCTCATCTCGATCCCCTCTGGCTGGTCCCGCAGCTCTCTCTCCCCTCGAGCCTCGCTCTCTCTCTCGCACGCCCGCACCCTCATCCCCATCGCCCCGTTCTTTTCCAGCTCGCCGACCCGCATCCTTCTTTTTCCTTTTTTTTGTTTTTGTTTTTGTTTTGTGTGCTGCTATCTGTTAATCTCAAATAACCAGGGAGCAGTATGTATATCTACTTTTGGATCCTTGTTCAACTACGACGCGAGATCGAGAACCCTCAAGTACCTCTACACGTGACGTTGAACGGCTACGAGCTCGAGAACGACTACACGAACGAGTATCCGGCGACCCGACCAAGTACCCCTCCGTGACAAGTACAACTACGGCCGGAACGACTACGCAAGATGACACGCCAAGTACCACGACGACCCGAACGACTACCGTCGCCCGTGTACCTACTTCCCTCTACGGCATGTACCACTACCGTCGCCCCGTGTACCACGACTCGTGTACCACTACTTCCACTACTTCAACTCCTTCCTCTACGTCTCGAACCGCCCCGAAACGTTGGTTCCGAAGGTATAACCCCGTGGATGACCCGTGTGATGCATGCTTGCTTGTGTTGTATGAAATGTCTCCCGTGTGTGCTCCGTGTCCGTTTCGTCCCTTTTGTTGTTCCTCGGTTGCCTCGTCACCGACTCGTGGGAACCCGGCAACGGGAACACCCCATCATCTCGTTTGACTCGCTCTCCGTTATCTTTTGCACCGGTCTCTCTCCGAGTTACCGGAACCGATATGTTGCGTTGCCTCATTTTCGGATCGTTGCCGTGGCACTCTTTTCTTTCCACCACGGTGACAAACACTTCATGTCTTCCTCTTAAGTCAACCCTTTTAATAAAACTTGCATAAAACTTGATCATGTCATCCGCATCATGTTAACAACATTATAATGTGTTAAATTGTTGTTTGCTTATAATTATTAAACATGCTCATGAGGATTTTCCGGATATGTTGTTTCTTCCGGCCTCATTTAAAATGTCTTAATAGTGTAGGTTTATTTATGCTTCACCTCTTGCCATGCTAAAAACATTTAATCTTGTCTTGTAAATAACGAGAGTCAATTAAATAATTAATGTGGTGTTTCGTCAATATGCAACTCGTTGCATATTGAGCTCCACTTAACTTGTAGTGTTGTTTGTGCACTTTGCCATGCCATGCATATTTAAACCGGACATGCATCATGCTTGCTTGTGCATTGTATGCCATGTTTATGTTTATGTGTGTTTACTGTGTTGTTTCTTTCTTTCCGGTTTGCTTCTCTTGATAGCTTCGGTTTCGTTCCGGAGTTGTGAGGTTTCGCTCGACTGTTGCTCCGTCTTCTTCTTGGATCCGTTCTTCTCCCGTGTGGAATTCCCAGGCAAGATGACCGAACCCGGATACCATTACTATTTTTGCCTCTTGCTAGAGTATCGCTCTATAGTTTTGCCTCGATGCCCATGTCTTTCTT
>LR738710.1:588486609-588627669 GCA_902687465.1 Secale cereale
TTTTCAATACACTACCAGCGTGTGTACCGTGACTGTCAATTTCCGAATAGGGATTCGGGAGTTGAACACGGTGGGGTTATGTTTGACCGGCTTTAGTTAGGATCACTTCGTGATCATCTTTCGACCGATGCTCTTCTCTTCTCGCTCTCTATTGCGTAAGTTAGTGCTAGTTGCTGCTGCAGACTCTTGTTTGTTCCTTCACCTCATATTCTTTCTTCAGCCTTATCCTCACCCAAGGCTTAAATAGTCTTGTTACCCGGGAACGGGATTGCTGAGTCCTCTGTGGCTCACAGTTACTTCACCACACCAGATGCAGGTTCAGCCGAGTTTGATGCCGGAGTTGGACCAGTTCTTCACCGGGAGCTCGATGAAGAGTTTGGCTGTTTGTTTGTGACGTTTCGATGTTCAGTAGTGGTTTCTACTAGGATTCGATCTAGACCTGTGGCTTTATGTTGTTTTGGTATCTTTCTTTTGGATCTTCACCCGTAGTCGGGTTGTGATGTTCTGTATGATGATTGCTTATGTAACGTATTGTGTGAAGTGGCGAGTGTAAGCCAACTATCTCCTTTTGCTTTTTGATCCCTCTTTTACATGAGTTGTGCAAAGATACCAAACTTGAGATCATTCTAGGATGGGCTTATACCTTTAAGTCGTGCCTCGACACGTAGGAGGTATAGTCCCATCCTGGGCATTACAGATCGGGGCTCGATGCTAGGGTTAGCGGGGTCGAGGGAGCTGGTTGGTGGGCTGCGGCCTGGGAGGCCCAAGGGGAAGGAGGAATTGGGCCAGAGGGAATTGGGCCTGAGCCGGTTGGGAGGAGAGGGAGGAATGGTGGCTGCGCCAAGAGGGAGGGGTTGGGCCGGCCTGGGCCAGCTGCAGATGCTGGGCCAGCTGCGGCTGCTCTCTGTTTTTAAATTGATGTTGTTTTAAGAAAAGAAAAAGAAAACAACAAGGAGAAAGAAAAGGAAGGAGGTGATCTGAATAGGATTAAGGCATAGGGTAAAAATCCCTGGACTCACAAAAATGTCAGGAATTTAAATAAAATAGAAGGAGGGTTTTTGGAAGAACCCCGATACGACGGAAAATAAACATTGACAAGGTTAGAGGCAAGGAATGCGAAAGAGAAGGCATGGGGAAATTGTGCAAGTGTTTTACGGTGAATTCCAACGAATGGAATATTTATTATAGCTCCCTAATAATATTGGGATGATATGTTTTAAAGAGAAGACATTCTTCCCTCGATTTAAATGGATCGAAGATCCACACGGATTATTTAAGTTGAGATGCAAAAATTAAAATGACATGATGCAATGCAAAAAAAAATAACACAAGCACAAAAGAACACACGGGCAACCCGGAACATCTGGAATCTTCTGGAATCTTCTGGGACGTCGGTCTCGGGCGTCACAACTCTCCCACACTAATAGAGGATCTCGACCCAAGATCCTAGAGATATCACCGGGTAAAAACGGAAGAGGAAGAGGTAAAACAAAGTTGCTTCTTTGACAGACGAGTGAAACCAAAGAACCTTGAGAGGTTGAACAAATTGAAAGAAAGAATACAACAGAGATGAACGAAGATGAAAGCACTCCGGTAAAAGGAGGAACAAGGAACACAATGAGAACCTTGTAGGTTGAAAGACATGAAACAAGAGCTCACGGACCAAAAGAATATGAAACTGCAAGGGTATAGCCAAGGAAAAAGAATGACAGAATTCGGACAGCACTCCGACTGAAAAATGGAAGGAATTGAACAAGAACTTGAGAAGATGGATGATACTTGATTAAATCAACAACACACAACCTCTGAAACAAATGAAAGAATGGCACAACGGGTAAGAAGGATTCAGACAGCACTCCGGTTGAAAAGAGAGGCAAAACTAGATAAGATGAGAGAACTAGAATAGAAGGCACAACATTCCGGTTAAATGATAAGAAAGGGAAAATATGATCTTGATAAAAACGAGATGATGGGACGAAGAGAGCAATATCGCAATAGCTCCGGAATGAAAGAATAGGGTATAGATCGTTGGAAAGAAAAGAACGGAGAAAAAAAAGACAACTTCTCCCATGAATGCATTTGAAAGAGCATCCTTATGAAGAAGGGTTGAACGGAGTTGTTGGAAATTCAACAACGAAAGAATAAGCTTGATGTGGGCTTATGGAAAACATCTCAAAATTATGAGGTGACAACCAGCCACTAATGGAAAACAATTTGATTGGATTGATATCAACAAAGAGACGATAAACTTATTCGCCGGAATGAAAAATGAAGAACTTGGGTCATTTATAAGCACCATAATAGCAACAATTCTTAGGGAAAGCTTTTAGGTGAAATACAACCCAAGATAACTCCAACGAATAATTGAAGGGTTGAAAAGATCTCTTGAACAAGGAAAATGATGGTTTAAATATTTCATTCCTGACAACTTGTGAATCATGAAACATGAAGGAAAATTATCAAGAATGACATAACACCATCTGAAAAGATAAGGTAGAAAGAATTGCAATTGGAATGCATGATGAAGAATGCTTGAGCTCCAACAAGAATCTTGATGAAGACTTCAAGGATGAATTAAAACATGATGAACCACCATGAGAACTCCGGTAATGAAAGCATGAGAAGTGAGAGATAAAAAGAATAAGATTCAAGGCCTGCGATGAATTAGATGGAGCTTTGAAATGATGAAATAGAAATAACTTGGAGCTCCGGAAAACAAGATGAACAACTTAGAATCAAGGATATGATATGATGAACAAGCTCCAGACAAAAGAATTAAATCACCTTGAAGGAATAAGAATAAGAATTATTGTATGCTTATCCTTCACCAAATTAAATTGATGACAAGCAACAGATTTGGCATACTACTTATTCTCGTTGGAAAGAATTAAGAGAGATCTCTCACAAGCTTGAGAAAAGTCTTCAACGAACCACCGGTAGGATTGTGAAAAGAACAAATGAATTAAAACGATAACAAGGAAGAGAAATCTTGAACGAGCCACCGTAAGAATAGGGAGACGAACGAGAGGCATCAATGAAGAATAGTTGGAGGACGAAGTTGAAAACTGAGAACGAGGAAATATTCTGAAATGATGGCCTTCGGAGGAACACAAAGAAAAGAATTCATGAAATGCTTCGGATGGCACGAAAGAACTCCTCACAATCGGAACAATAATGAGGATGGCATGAAGCTAGAACCACGAATCTTCACGAGAACGGCCAAGATTTAAGAGAAACACTTCTCCGGTCTACAAATGTTGAGAATGAAGACGAGAAATGTCATAAGAATTGTTGAGCACTCCGGAATGAAGAATTAAAAGGTTGAACCAATGATGAACAAGAATTGAACGCGATCTTGGAGAAGGACTGTGACTGATGGAAAACATTCTTACGTCACACTTTGACAAGAATTTGAGTATAACTCCAGAAAACAAATAGAAGAGTCAGGTAAGATCCTGGAAAAGACCTGTGGGTTAGGGCCCACTCAAAGAAATCATCGTTGAAAAAGATTGCTTAAGAGATATTGCACCGGTTGAATTAAATGGCTTGAATAAGATGATAATCCTCAAAATAGCTTGAACGGATTAAGAATGGAAACATGAATGTTCAGCACTCCGGATATGAATAACAAGAGGAGAATGATTAATTGGTGCACCGTAATAAGAAAGCCTTGTGAAATGAGGAAAAGGATAAGATCAACACCGAAATCTTGAATTACATTCGCCGGCAGAATTGAGAACAAAAGAATGATGAACTTGAAGCTCTTGAGCATCTTCAAGATAATCACCGGATAAGAACATTGAAGGAGATGAATGATGAAACATCACATGAATAAAATGGATACTTCATTTGAGAACTCTTGCTCTGAGAAGAATAAGGGTGGGAGGGTGGGGAAAACAAGGACAACTTGGGACGAACAAAATGGACACCGGTTGAAAAAGAATTTAACATGACCATCTTGATGGTCAAGAAGAATTAGCACTCCCATAGAAATATGAGAACACCGATTGGGAAAGGTATGGAATCAACATTTGACAACGAAGCAACTCGAATACCAGAATCAAAACAAAAACAAAGGATAGATATGTTGCAGCAGGTCTTCACAATATCATCTGAACAGAGGATTGAACGAATGAATTCCGCAGGTACATCAACTTGACGAGAAGCCACTTGGAGAACAAAAAGGTAAATAAAAGGAACAAGGAACAGATAGAACAAATACAAGATAGAAGCTTCGTTCTAACATCTTTGTGCTGAAAGCATATGAACGCGTTACGAAAAGGTTTTGCAATCCCCGGATCAGCATAGCCAAGGACCCTTTAAGATGCAACTCCCGATCGGAACAAGTCCATAAAACCACTTCACTCAATGTAGAACCCCGAACTTCATATCGTGCATTCGTTGGAAGAATGCCTAGAAACTACTAGATGCACCCACCTATAGATTTCCGAAAGTTTCCAGTTATGCAATCAGGTGTTGGGGATACACGGGAAGCACCGCGCAATCAACTCTAAACCTACATCCAGGTGTATCCATCCTTCAACACATAACCAGTCTTTCTCGGAAACTGTTTACCTCGGACCTTCGAAAAGCATCCACTATAACAAGCTATGGCAATACTCTCGAACTACCTCCCCAGTACTGGGTGATGTCGGGGTTATCTTGCCACTGGCCGTATAGGAGAGATTTTCGATGTCGGCCGTCTTAAGTATTCTAGTACTGCCGCGATGGATTTGTGACGACAACACCTCGGAGCTCAACTCCCCGGGACACTGCCACAACCCCTAATGACAGGAGGCATCGAGAACAATGTTCTCGTCACAAAGACATCGGAACAATCCAAACAATACTCGCGAGATCCTAAAAAAATTTGGTGCAATTTTTGAAAGTAGAAGAGGCAAGAGTAATCGTCAGGAGTCCTCACCAGAGAGAAAAAGGGATGAGAAGCAAAGAATTCCTACTCTCCGATATATATATATATATAAGACTCAAAACATTTTCAAGTGTGTGCCTAGACTCAACCGTCAACGATTCGATCAACCAGTGGGGGCTTCTAGGTCGGAGAAGGCTCTGAATACCAACTTGTAATGCCCAGGATGGGACTATACCTCCTACGTGTCGAGGCACGACTTTAAGGTATAAGCCCATCCTAGAATGATCTCAAGTTTGGTATCTTTGCACGACTCATGTAAAAGAGGGATTAAATTGCAAAAAAAGATAGTTGGCTTACACTCGCCACTTCACACAATACAATACATAAGCAATACATCATTCAAAACATCACAACCCGACTACGGGCGAAGATCCAAAGAAAGATACCAAAACAACATAAAGCCACAGGTCAGGATCGAATCCTAGTAGAAGAACCACTACTGATCGTCGAAGCGTCACAAGCATACGACCAAACTCTTCATCAAACTCCCGGTGAAGAACTTGAACCAGCTCCTGCATCAAACTCGGCTGAACCTGCATCTGGTGTGGTGAAGTAACTGTGAGCCACAGAGGACTCAGCAATCCCGTTCCCGGGTAACATGACTATTTAAGCCTTGGGTGAGGACAAGGCTGAAGAAAGAACGAGAGGTGAAGGAACAACAAGAGTCTGCAGCAGCAACTAGCACTAACTTACGTAATAGAGAGCGAGAAGAGAAGTGCCTCGGTCGAGAGATGATCACGAAGTGATCCTAACTAAAGCCGGTCAAACATAACCCCACCGTGTTCAACTCCCGAATCCCTATTCGGAAATTGACAGTCACGGTACACACGCTGGTAGTGTATTGGAAACATTGTGTCAAGTTTTCTACAACCGGATATTAACAAGCTCCCATCTGCCACATAACCGCGGGCACAGCTTTCGAAAGTTCAAACCCTGCAGGGGTGTTCCAACTTGACCCATTACAAGCCCACGATCCGCGGAGTCGCAACTCCATAGGTGGGAAGGCCCGAGTATTCTCGTAATCCCGTGCTCAAGTTAAACCGAACTAAGGTAAGGCTAATCCAGCAAATCCTCCCGGCGTGCCGACACCCTGATAGTAGCCGCGCGTATCTAGTCTCAGGCCACGACCGGATGGGCACAGCGTACAGTGGCCGAAATACCCAAGTTGCCAAGGGGGGCCCCGCACACGACTCTAGTTTGGACCAACACTCAAATCGAGCACTGGCCCAGGGGGGTTGAATTAAATAAAAGGGATAGCTAGTCCCATATGCAAGTTTTATTAGTTATTAGGCAAATAGTACCAATGTTGGGACTTGCTGGAAAAGACTTAGCACTTAGCGGTTTATCATGGGGGTCCCATACACCCCAACCGTGTTAGGAACGCATAATCAAGGAACATAACACCGGTTTATACGGTTCCTAACGGCATGAGTGGAACAAATCACCAAGCAAAAGGCTTAGCCTTCCACCCTTGCCAATATATAGATGATTTCATTTAAGCATTTATATAGTGTGATATAACCCAACCAAACTTCAACATGAAGCAAGCATCTTCAATCTTCACCTGCAACTAACAATGCTATAAGAAGGGCTGAGCGAAGCGTACTTAGCCAAGCAACGGTTTGCATAGGTAGGTTGGTTAAACATGGCAATTGGTTACAAGTAGGAGGCTGACAGGAAAACATGGGCATCGAGGCAATATACTAAAGAGCGATACTCTAGCAATAGGCAAAGATAGTAATGGTATCCGGGTTCGGTCATCTTGCCTGGGATTCCACAAGGGAGAAGAACGGATCCACGAAGAAGACGGAGCAACAGTCGAGAGAATCCTCACAACTCCGGAACGAAACCGAAGCTATCAAGAGAAGCAAACCGGAAAGAAAGAAACAACACGGTAAACACACAAGCAAGAACATGGCATACGGTGCACAACCAAGTATGATGCATGTCCAGTTTAAATATGCATGGCATGGCAAAGTGCACAAACAAAACTACAAGTTAAGTGGAGATCAATATGCAACGAGTTGCATATTGACGAAACACCACATTATAATTATTTAGTTGGCTCTCGTTTATTTACAAGACAAGATTAAATGTTTGTTAACATGGCAAGAGGTGAAGCATAAACAAACTACCTATTTAGACATTTTAAATGAGGCCGGAAAAACAACAACAAACTCCGGAAAATCCCCATGAGCATGTTTAGTAATTATAAGCAAACAACAATTCACACATATTAATGTTGTTAACATGATGCGGATGACATGATCAAGTTTATGCAAGTTTATTAAAATGTTGACTTAAAAGAGATATAGATGATAAGGAGAAATAGTCATCGTGGTGGAAAGAAAGGGGGCCACGGCAACGATCCGAAAATGATGCCACGGCAACATATCGGTTCCGGTAACTCGTTGAGAGTCCGGTGCAAAAGAAAAGATGGCGTGAGTGAGTCAAACGAGATGAAAGGTGGGGCGATCCCGTTACCGGGTTCCCACGAGTCGGTGACGAGGCAACCGAGGAACATGACAAAAGGTCGGAACGGGCACGAGCACACACGGGAAACATTTCATACAACACAACAAGCATCTCACGGGTCATCGTCTCGGGGTTATACCTTCGAAACATCGTTTCGGGGCGGTTCGAGATCGTAGAGGAAGGAGTGGAAGTAGTCGTTCACGTTTCCGAAGAGGAAGTAGCCGTTCACGTAGAGGTACACGTGTAGTCGTTCACATCCCGTTCGGAGAGGTACTTGCGGTCTCGGCGACGGTAGGGGTACACGGCATCGGTAGTTGTACTCACGGTCGTCGAGCGACGGTAGTGGTACACGTTCCGTAGGGGTACTTGTCGCATCGCCAGATGTGTAGTCGTTCTCGTCCGTAGTTGTACTTGAGGGTCTTCGGCGACGTAGTCGTTCACGTTACGTGTCGTGGTACTTGCAACGTCGGGGTACACGGGATCTCCATGTTTAGTCGAACTTGACGCAAACGAAGGGGTACTTGACGCGTTGTGTAGTGTCGTCGTGGTACTTGGTGTCTTGACGAATCCGGAGACGCGGTAGAGGTACTCGTTCTTCACCGAAGATAGCCGTACACGTATAGACGTTCTCGTCGTCGTGGCACTTGCTGCTCCATGTTTATTTGCTGGACAAAAACAAAACGCAAAATCGAACGAAAAAAGAAGCACAGCAGCAGCAAGGCGGAGGCGCACGGCTTTCCTGGACCGGCGGTGGGTGGCTGCTCGCCCGCGGGGCGCCAGGGGGCGAGGCAGAGGCGCAGGTCCTGCGGAAGGGAGGCGAGGCGCGCGGCAAGGCAGCAGGGGGGCGGCGGCCCAGAAGAAGGAGGCTCGGCGGCGCGGCACTGGGGTGCTCGAGGAGGGGCCGCGCGGAGGGAGCCGCGGGCTCGGCGAGGCGGTCGGCGCCCTGGAGGGACGAGGCCGGGCGCGGCGGTCCAGACGCAGAGGAGAGGGGGAGGCGACGAGGCGCTGGTGGCCGGGCGGGGAGGACGAGGCCGGGCGTGCTCGGGGCCCTGGCTAGACGGGCGTAGGAGTAAGGAGGGGATCCCCGCGGCGGCCGGCGACGGCTAGCGAAGGGCCTGCGCGGCGGTGGTGAGGGGTGAGTGAGGGAGACGAAGGGGACTGGGTGCGGTGCGAGGGGAATCGAGGTGAGAAGGGAAGTGCGAGGCGATCGGGCGCTCGGGCCTCGGGATCGAGATGGGAGAGGGTGGCGGCATGAGGAAACGGGGGAGAGGGACGAGCGATCGGGGCTCGATGCTAGGGTTAGCGGGGTCGAGGGAGCTGGTTGGTGGGCTGCGGCCTGGGAGGCCCAAGGGGAAGGAGGAATTGGGCCAGAGTGAATTGGGCCTGAGCCGGTTGGGAGGAGAGGGAGGAATGGTGGCTGCGCCAAGAGGGAGGGGTTGGGCCGGCCTGGGCCAGCTGCAGATGCTGGGCCAGCTGCGGCTCCTCTCTATTTTTAAATTGATGTTGTTTTAAGAAAAGAAAAAGAAAACAGCAAGGAGAAAGAAAAGGAAGGAGGTGATCTGAATAGGATTAAGGCATAGGGTAAAAATCCCTGGACTCACAAAAATGTCAGGAATTTAAATAAAATAGAAGGAGGGTTTTTGGAAGAACCCCGATACGACGGAAAATAAACATTGACAAGGTTAGAGGCAAGGAATGCGAAAGAGAAGGCATGGGGAAATTGTGCAAGTGTGTTACGGTGAATTCCAACGAATGGAATATTTATTATAGCTCCCTAATAATATTGGGATGATATGTTTTAAAGAGAAGACATTCTTCCCTCGATTTAAATGGATCGAAGATCCACACGGATTATTTAAGTTGAGATGCAAAAATTAAAGTGACATGATGCAATGCAAAATAAATAAATAACACAAGCACAAAAGAACACACGGGCAACCCGGAACATCTGGAATCTTCTGGAATCTTCTGGGACGTCGGTCTCGGGCATCACAGTTGGTGTCCCTCTTGAAGCGATGGAGGGTGATACAACAAGAGTGCAACAAGTTTTGTGCCACCTTTGAGACCATCTAGGCATGCCCCATGAACGGCATCGGCATGAAAGATATGGTATACATGTGCCCCTCTTAGTATCCATTTCCATTATGCTTGGATGTTCATTTGCATGTCCATTTGCCCATATGCTTGCATGCTATTCATTTGTAAGCATTCCAAGCTTTGGAGGCATTCAAGGGCCAACATGAGGGCAAGTCCTTCAACCTCTCCCATTGTTGGATGGTCATCAACGGGCAGAATCACTCTGCCGGAGAGCAAAAGTGCTCCGCCCAGATCCTGCCTCGTAGATGGTGGTGGAAAGTTGTAATGCCCAGCATGCGACTATGTCTCGCACGTGTCGAGGCACGACTTAAAGACATAAGCGCATACTAGAATGATCTCAAGTATGGTATCTTTGCACATCTCATGTAAAATTCAGGGATGAAATTGTAAAAGATAGTTGGCTTACACTCGTCACGTCACACAATGAATATAATAGCATACATCATCCAAGAACATAGGGTCCGACTACGGACGAAAATCCAAATGAGAAAGATACCAAAACAGAAGCCTGGATCCTCCTAGTAAGAACCACTACTGATCATCGGGATACAAAACATAGTAACGTCCACGCTCTTCATCGAACTCCCAGTGAAGTTCTGAACCATCTCCTGCATTGTTCTCAGCGGTACCTGCATCTGGTGTGTGTTGAATCTGTGAGCTGATGGCTTCTCGCCCCTCGTTGGTTACCCCAAGTGGAAGGTTTGAGATGTAGCGTAACGGCAAGTTTCCCTTGGCAAGATACCAAGGATCGAATCCCGTGAGACTCCGAGGGTCGACAAGAAGGTGTCAACGGCTAACGACGCCAGATACTTAGCGGTTGACAGGACCTGCACACAGATACAAATAACTTTGCTCATAACGAGTACAGAGAGGTTGTCAATCCCTCCGGCCTTGTCGTTTACAAAGGATCAAACACAAGTGATAATAGTGATAGGTATGACTGCAACTAGGAAATAAGAACATGAAGTAAATAGCGGGTGTGATCAGTGATGGTAATATGGACCGGGATCCCATGATGTTCACTAGTGATGTCTCTCTCCCAAAAGACGATAAAACAGCTATGCGAGGTAAACAAATAACAGCTGGGCAATTGACAGGATTATGTGCGCAAACCAATGCTAACTATGCTGCAAGGAAAGGTAGAGGCTCAAAAGCATGGGCGGTACGCCAAGGCAAGTAGACCGAAATCCATCTGCATCTACTACTAATCATCCACCTTGAGATATCTATCCAGAACATCTCGCTGGTATTAAGTTGCGAGTCCCACCCATAGTGTAAACTCAAAGCAACAGACAACTGCATTAAAAGAACTTTGCGTAAAGTAAACAATCCTTGCACCCGCAAGTACAAGCACCGTTGTTTTCCCCCTTGTGGCAACAACACATCCCCTAGACTCATGTTTCTGTCACTCAAACTAGTCATCGAGGGGCATGAACCCACAATCAAGCATAACGTTCCCTCTTGGAGTTACTACCTACTACTCGGCCAAAGCAATAAACAGCAACGGAGAACATGCTAGAATTACTCAAGAACATAAATATAAAAGAGGTGAATCAAATATATTACTCACACACAATCTGAACATAATCTCATAATCCATCGGATCCCAGCAAACTCAGCAGAGCAACATCATAAAGATTACATATGTGCCTCGATCATGTAGGGCAGCTCACGAGGTCTAATCCATGAAGAACAAAGAGGGGAGGAGAACATCACATAGCTACTGGTCATGGACCCATGGTCCAAGGAGGACTACTCACGACTCATCCGGGAAGCGTCCATGGTGGTGGAGAAGCTCCCGGTGGTGGTTCTCCCCTCCGGCAGGGTGCCGGGAAGAGTTCTCCTGGTGCTCCCGATCTTGGAAGCACGACGGCGGAGGAACAGAGGCTAGATCGTAAAAAAGGGTTCCGTCCTCGAGGGTTTCGGGACGCGAGGAGTATATATGCCAAAGGGGGTCACCAGAAGCGGAGAGGGGGGCCCAGGCGCCCCCCTAGGGCGGCCAGGGGTGGGGCCGCCTGGGCTAGCCGCCTGGGCTGCCCCTGGCTCCCCTCTGGCCCTGCCTTGGTTTTTCTTGAAGCTCCCGGTACGCTGATTTTTCCTGTATTTTTCCCGGAATTTTTAGGGCACTTTTAATATGGGGGAAACCTGAAATAGAAAAACAGCAGAAAACAGGAACTGGCACTGTGGTGCACTGAGTTAATAGGTTAGTCCAAATATGATCAAAAGTGTATGGAAGTGCATAAATATCATAGCAATATCACACAAAAGAGGCATGGAGCAAGCAGAAATTATAGATACGTTTTGGACGTATCAACATCCCCAAGCTTAATTCCTGCTCGTCCTCGAGTAGGTAAATGATAACAAGCATAATTACTGTGGTGACATGCTATCAACCATATAAGAACTTTTAAGTAAATCAATCAAGGCATTTAATTCAATTCAAGTCATAACAAGTAAGAGTTTATATTAGCATTGTAACAAGTAACATAAGAACATAAAGGTGCAAGAGCTCTCGCTGTCCGTGACTCGAATGTCTCCAAATGGTGTTTGCGTGCAAGAAAGGGGATAGGGATATATGAGAGAGTAAAACATAATTTTTGTATTGTTGAGAACTTAATCTACTAAAGTTTCACACTTGGTCTTCTTTGGAATCTTATCTTGACTCATCCCCAGACCGTCAGCCAGGTACAAGTCAAAATGATCCACTCCCTTTTGATATTTTGAGCACTCATGCAATGGATGAGCGTAAGCAAGAAAGTCGACACTTAGGATGGCAAAGAGAGAAAAATGATAGAGGGGGAAGACAAAAAAGGTGTGAAAGGCTCACATCAATAAGGACAATCATCGGCGAGAGAAAGCCAAATTATAGATATGATGTGAGGAGTAGGGATTGCCATGCAACGGATGCACATATGAGCTAAGGTAAGCTCTCCAATGGAACTAGTGGGGGTGCATCCAACTTGCTTGCTCAAGAAGACCTAGAGCTCTTTTGAGGAGGCTCATCATTGGAATATACAAGCCAAGTTCTATAGTGTAAAGGTCCCCACATAGCTATATGCATGAACGATAATCTCTATGGAGTACAAGGTATAAGATGGAGTACGAGTGTGGATCTCTCAAAAGAAATAGTAGTGTGCCCCCTTCTCTCTTTTTATTTTTTTTCTCTTTCTTTTTTTTCTTTTTTTTTTATTTTTTTGTGGCCTCAATGGCTCTTTCTATTTATCTCTCATTTGTCCTCTTTGGGATCTTTTGATTTTGTCCTCTTTGGGATCTTTTCCTCACTTTAGGGGCAACACTCTACAAATTACAAGAAGTATAGAAGATCTTTCACACTTTACAAAAGTACTCAACATAAAGAAAATGAAACTATCATGATGTATGCAAATGTATGCTTCTGCCGGTGTAGCAGGATATGCAATGATACTAGCGCGTCATGTAGCAATGATTAGGGCAAGGCCCAACTAGCATACGGCTCATCGATCAAGCAAAAAGCATGTATGACATGAAGATCAAGTCATGAGAAGATGGCTGTTGCATGGCAATGTATCTCGGAAAGGCTATGGAAATGCCTTAATAGGTAGGTATGGTGGCTGTTTTGAGGAAGGATATAATGAGGCTTATGATGACAGAGCGTATCGTGCCAAGGATTTGGATGCACCGGCGAAGTATGCGCCAACTCTCGAGGTGAGAAAGGGCAATGCACGGTACCGAAGAGGCTAGAAAAATATGGTTAGCTGGAAGTGTCAACTTTCGAATACTCACATTAGTCCGAAGAACTCATGCACTTATTATCGATAACTCTCAATCTAATTAGGAGGTTCACAAAGAGACAAGTACCCCGAGGAGGAGTGTATGGGGGTTTGGTTATCCTTGCGCATCCTCGACTCATGGTACGTGAGTGTACTCTAATATCCTTGCGCATCCTCGACTCATGGTTCACATAGCTACTGGTCATGGACCCATGGTCCAAGGAGGACTACTCACGACTCATCCGGGAAGCGTCCATGGTGGTGGAGAAGCTCCCGGTGGTGGTTCTCCCCTCCGGCAGGGTGCCGGGAAGAGTTCTCCTGGTGCTCCCGATCTTGGAAGCACGGCGGCAGCGGAACAGAGGCTAGATCGTAAAAAAGGGTTCCGTCCTCGAGGGTTTCGGGACGCGAGGAGTATATATGCCAAAGGGGGTCACCAGAAGCGGAGAGGGGGGGCCCAGGCGCCCCCCTAGGGCGGCCAGGGGTGGGGCCGCCTGGGCTGGCCGCCTGGGCTGCCCCTGGCTCCCCTCTGGCCCTGCCTTGGTTTTTCTTGAAGCTCCCGGTACACTGATTTTTCCTGTATTTTTCCCGGAATTTTTAGGGCACTTTTAATATGGGGGGAACCTGAAATAGAAAAACAGCAGAAAACAGGAACTGGCACTGTGGTGCACTGAGTTAATAGGTTAGTCCAAATATGATCAAAAGTGTATGGAAGTGCATAAATATCATAGCAATATCACACAAAAGAGGCATGGAGCAAGCAGAAATTATAGATACGTTTTGGACGTATCATGAGCCACAAAGGACTCAGCAATCCCGTTCCCGGGTATCAAAAGTACCAAAGCCTTAGGTGTGGAAAGGCTATTAAAGTGGTTGCAGCAAGCACTAAGCACTAGCTTACGAGTTTAGAGCGAGAAGAGAAAGAGTGCCAACGATCGCTAAGTTGATCAAGAAGTGATCCTAACTACTCACGATCAAACATAACCCCACCGTGTTCACTTCCCGAAGCCCTTCGGAAAGAGACCATCACGGTTACTCACACATGTAGTGTATTCTTATGAATAAGGTGTCAAGTTATCTACAACCGGATATTAACAAATTCCCATATGCCACATAACTGCGGGCATGGCTTTCGAAAGATCAAACCCTGCAGGGGTGTCCCAACTTAGCCCATCACAAGCTCACGATCCGCGGAGTCGCAACTCCAAAGTGGGAAGACCCGAGTATTCTCGGAATCCCGTGCTCAAGATATTTCGACAAAGGTAAAACTAATCCAGCAAGACCTCCCGGCATGCCGACACCCTGATAGTAGCCACGCGTATCTCGTCTCAGGCCACGAACGGATGTGCGATTCTACAGGTATATACCAAACCTCGGGTTTCCCCGTGGTGGCCCCGCAGAACCCCCAGTTTGGACCAACACTCATGAGGAGCACTGGCCCGGGTTGTTAATTAAGAACTCGGGTTTGCAACGCCCTATGCAAGTTTTAGTTATAGGCAAATGTAAAACCAATGTTGGGCCTTGCTGGAAAAGCTTTAAACATAGCGAATTATCAAGGGGGGCCCATAAACCCCAACCGTGTTAGGAACGCAAAATCAAGGAACATAACACCAGATTATCGGTTCCTAAGGTGGCATGAGTGGAACAAAACACTAAGAAGAAGGCCAAGCCTTCCACCCATAGCCGATATATAGGTGAATTAGTTTAACAGGTATATATATTGTGTTATCCCAATAACAAGTTCATCATGGATCAGTCTTCAAAACTTCACCTGCAACTAACAACGCTATAAGAGGGGCCGAGCGATGTGTACTTAGCCAAACAACGGTTTGCTAGGAAGGCGGTTAGAGTGTTTCATGGCAACAATAGGAGGCTGACAAACAAGAATGGGCATCGAGGCATTTTTAAAGAACGAGAAAACTAGCATAGGCAAAGATAGAGGTGATATCGGGGAATGGTCATCTTGCCTGTTGAGTCCACGGAGGGATCGTAACCTTGCATCTCAAACTCAACCTCGAGAGGAACCTCGAACTGCGAATCGTCACCGAGCTCTAACCAACACAACAATGCAAACACCGGAACAACGATCAATCATCATGCAATGCTCAACCACATGATGCATGAATATGATGCATATGGACATGGGTAGGATATGATGGAACTCCTAGGGACAAGATGAGTGCACATGAGACATGGCAAGAAAACAAGGTCACAACATATGTAGGAACACAAGCAAAAGGAAACAAAAATAAACATAGTCACAAGTGGTTATGTAGATGATTTAAACAAACACCAAACAAGTTTTATAAGTTGTTTGACATGGCAAGGGGTGCAACTAGGATCAACAACATCATGCTAACAATTTAAATGGGCCGGAAAGAACAAACAACAATTTCCGGAAACTCCCATATTCATAAAAACACAATTAGGACAGATCTGAGAAAGTCATGTTTTAAACTTTTTAAACATGCAAAACAACAGCACCATCTTAATCTACACATTTTTCCACCCCAAATACATATAAAGTTTGTCAAATTTGGAGGTGTGGTTATTTAGTTATGAATTTAACAAGTTTGAGCATATTTAAACACAAAAAAACAGCATTTTAAATGTTGTTAACATGGCAACAAACTGCATATTAATATTCTACATGAAAAACTAGACAATTTTCATATATAAAGCATTTTCATCAGATGCATATATTAAAAGATATAAATATGCAAAAGAAAATGCAGAAAATAAAATAAAAACGGAAACAGAAAAGGAAAAGGGGTCAAGCCGACCCAGCCTGGACCTAGCCCTAGGCACTCACCCATGGGTCCAGGAAGTGTTGAGGTGGCGCTACGGGTGTGGGAGTGTGTGGGCGCGAGCTGGGTGGCTGACAGGTGGGGTCGGCCTGTGAGCGAGTCACAGAAATGCCAAAAGGGGGGATTATCCACTGCCCTGGCGGGATTCGATCCCTCGTGGCCTGGCTAACTGAAGGAGAGACACACCACTAGGCTATGCGCGTGCATCTGACAGAGAAGGGTGGTGTTGCCTTAAGTATAACCTGAAGATGCAGACGGAGGGGAAAAACAGAGCCGGTCGGAGGAGCTCGTCGGAGCTACTCCGACGACCTAGACGGGCGGCGGAGGCATGCGGTGTGCTCCTGGAGGAGTTCCGCATCCGTGACAATCACTAGCCCTACCTGACGAGCACTACAACGTCGCCGGCGGCAAGCAACAGAGGCGGCGGCGACAAACAACGGCGCGACAGCTGCGGGGCCTAACGGAGCGGCCAGGGCACGAAGCAGGCTCTACGTGGCACGGCGAAGATGATGGACACCAACGGAGGAGCTACGGTGGTCGGGGCACTCGCCGGAGACGAGGCCCGATGGCGACGTGTTCGGGTGTGCGCGGCTAGCACGGCTAGAGCAAGCAAACGAGGAGAAAAAGGGGTCGGGGAGGTGCGCGAACTCACCACAAGCACGGAGGTGTGCTTGGTTAGCCATGAGGAGGTCGGAGGCGACGGAATCTCGCAGGAGAAGAATGGAGGCCGACGCGGGGGAACTCGACGAGGAGGTAGTCGTACGTGGTGTCCCTCGGGCCGCAGAGGTAGCAGGAGAAGTAGTCGACGGCGGCGGACTTGACGGACACGATCTCCAGGGCGACGGTGTCCAGAGAGCACGTCGGCGACGAGGACGAGCACTCTGCAACGCTCGGGACGGTGGTGGAGCGATGGATCTGGTGATCTGGTGGCCTGGCGGCGGGCGAGGAAGTTGGAGGGAACCCTAGTGGGTTGGTTGGACAAGGTGGGGGCTTAAAAGAGGGGCCAGGGCGACGACGGAGCGGCGACGGCATCGTGCTCGCGGTCCCCATGGAGACGGCGGGAGGAGGACGAAAAGGTAGGTGTGCGGCTGTCCACAGACGCTGACCTATGGGCCCGTGCTGGCCACGTGGGTGCGATGCAGAGGGGGTATGCGGGGGCGCGGGTGAGAATAGGAGAGAGGGACGCGCGCGGGCTGCTGGCGGGCACTGGCTGCTGGGCCGAGGGGGAGGCCGAGCCCAAGTGCTGCTGGGCTGCTGCTGCTGATGCTTTTTCTTTTTCTTTTTCTTCAGACAGAAAAACAAAATGAAAAAGCACAGGCCAAAAGAAAATGACTTAGGAGAGAAGTAAAATATCCCCTAGCTCCTGGATTTATGCCCTATTTTTTAAAAATGACTTGGGCATTTTTAGAGGTAGAAAAATAAAATAAGTTTGAATATGGTTCAAACTTATATCATTTTTGAACCTGACCAAATCATTTTAAATTGGGGCAAGGCTTTGCAAGGTGACTTATGTCAAGGCAACAAAGATGTGGGGAGGAGATGAACATTTTTAAGAAGGGGCTAAGTCACTTGCCAAAAATACTTAAAGAATGAAAGAAGGGAAGGGAAGAGAGTGGTGCTACAAGAAAGGGTGGTAGGGTTTAGCATGGGCATGAACTTGCCACCACCACCAACACAAGAACAAGATGAACTCACATGACAAGCTAGGACAAGGACCAACACAAAGACAAGTGAAAGAATGCCATGATGATCATGATGCAATGGTGAAGATGAAGTAATGCATGAATGCAAATAATGCAATGACAATAATAATGCATAATTGAAAAAGTACCCCCGAGGAAAGGACAAGGATCAAATGGTAAAGCTTTATTGCCATATATGGAAGGTATCACATATGGGGTGTTACAAACTCTCCTCCACTACAAAAAGATCTCGTCCCGAGATCTAGGACTGAAAGAAGGTGGGATACTCGGAACGGAGATGATCTTCTCGTTCCCATGTAGTTTCTCGGTCGGTATGGTGTGACCACTTCACTTTCAATAATTTGATGGACTTGTTGTGGATCTTGCACTCAATTTCTTCAAGAATAGCAACGGGGTGCTCACGATAAGACAAGTCTTGTTGAAGATCAATCTCTTCGAAAGGAATAGTGCGTTCAGGCGTCTTGAAGCACTTGCGGAGTTGAGACACGTGAAACACATCATGCACATTTGCAAAGTTGGAGGGAAGCTCGAGTTGGGAGGCTAGATCGCCTCTCTTGCCAAGAATCTTGAAAGGGCCCACGTATCTTGGAGCAAGCTTGCCCTTGATACCGAACCTCTGAGTACCCTTCATGGGAGAAACACGGAGATAGACATGATCTCCAATGTCGAAAGCCAAGTCTCGATGCTTGTCGTCATAGTAGCTCTTTTGACGCGATTGCGCGGCCTTGAGATTCCCACGTATGACTTTGCACATTTCTTCGGCTTCTGAGATCAAATCATTTACAAGGAGTTGACGTTCACCAGTCTCGGACAAGTTGAGAGGGATACAACACTTTCTGCCATAGAGGGTTTCAAACGGAGCTTTGCCTGCACTTGCTTGGAAGCTGTTGTTGTAGGAGAATTCGGCAAATGGAAGGTAGTCTTCCCTTTTCATACCGAAGGAGATGACACAAGCTCTGAGCATATCTTCAAGGATTTGGTTCACTCTTTCGACTTGACCACTAGTCTGAGGGTGAAACGCAGTGCTGAAGCGAGCTGACTGAAAGGAATCCCAGAACTTGGAAGTGAACAAGCTTCCGCGGTCTGAGGAGATCACTTGAGGAATGGCATGCAAAGAGACAATTCTGGAGGTGTACAGCTCTGCCAGCTGAGCTGCGTTCATGGATTCTTTGACTGGAAGAAAATGAGCCACTTTAGTTAGCTTGTCAATCACCACAAAGATAGCATCATTTCCTTTCTTGGACTTGGGAAAACCGGTGACGAAATCCATCTCAATGTGATCGAATTTCCACTCGGGAATAGGTAGAGGTTGAAGGAGTCTGGCTGGACGTTGATGCTCTGCCTTCACTCTTCTACAGACATCACACTCATTCACGAATTGGGCAATCTCCCTTTTCATGCGAGTCCACCGATATGATTGCTTGAGGTCATGTTACATCTTGGAGCTTCCTGGATGTATCGAGAGAAGTGAGTCATGTGCTTCATTCATTATGAGCTTTCTGAGATCACCTTTGGGAACCACAATTATGTCCTCAAAGAACAAAGTGTCCCTGTCATCAATGCGATAGCACTTGTACTTGGGAGTATCCTCAGCAATACCATGTTTCATTTTCTGCACCATAGCATCACTGAGTTGGGCCTCACGGATTTGATCTTCCAAGGTAGGAGCAACTTGAAGGTTGGCAAGGAATCCTTGCGGAACAACTTGGAGGTTGAGCTTCCTGAATGATTCACAAAGTTCAGGTTGGAATGGTTTGAGAAGGAGACTGTTGCAATACGCCTTTCTGCTCAAGGCATCTGCAATGACATTTGCCTTGCCAGGAGTATACTCAATGCTTGGATCGTACTCTTGAATCATCTCAACCCAACGAGTCTGGTGAAGGTTAAGGTTTGGCTAAGTGAAAATGTACTTCAAGATCTTGTGATCGGTGAAGATGTCCACTTTTCTGCCCAACAGAAGGTGTCTCCACGTGATCAAGGCATGAACAACTGCTGCTAGCTCAAGACCATGTGTGGGGTAATTCTTCTCATTTGGTTTCAGCTGACGTGAAGTGTATGCAATGATCTTCTTGTCTTGCGTGAGGACACCACCAAGACCTTGCAATGAAGCATCACAAAAGACTTCATAAGGCTTGGACTCATCCGGAGGAGTAAGAACCGGTGCAGAAATGAGCTTCTCTTTAAGTGTCTTGAATGCCACATCACAATCAGGAGTCCACGAGTACTTGACATTCTTCTACAGCAAGTTGGAAAGAGGCTTGGCAATCTTGAAGAAGTTCTCAACGAATCTTCTGCAATAGCTTGCAAGACCAAGGAAACTTCGGAGTTGCTTGACATTCCGAGGAGGTTCCCAGTTGACAATAGCTTCAACCTTCTCGGGGTTAACAGAAATGCCCTCGGCAGAGATAATATGGCCAAGTAGAGGACTTTATCTAGCCAGAATTCACATTTGGAGAACTTCGCATAGAACCAGTGCTCACGGAGCCTGTCAAGGACCAAATGGAGGTGCTTGGCATGGTCTTCTTTATTCTTGGATAATACCAAGATATCATCGAGGTAGACGAGCACGAATTCATTGGTGTAGGGTTTGAATATGAAGTGCATCATCCGAGAGAAAGTGGGTGGAGCATTTGCAAGGCCGAAAGACATGACCATGTATTCATAGGAGCCATAGCTTGTTCTGAATGCGGTCTTGGGAATATCCTCTTCACGGATATGAATCTGATGGTAACCCATCCGGAGATCGAGCTTCGAGAAAACCTTGGCTCCTTTGAGCTGCTCCAACAATTCATTGATATTGGGGAGCGGGTACTTATTCTTTATTGTCTTCTTGTTCAATGGCCGATAATCAATGCAAAGGAATTCCGTGCCATCCTTCTTCTTGAAAAATAGAACACCACAACCCCAAGGAGAAGTACTTGGTCTGATTAGACCCATACTTTCTTGCTCATTGAGTTGTTTCTTCAGCTCCTTCAACTCCTTAGGAGAAAGCTTGTACGGACGCCGACATGCTGGCTCGGTATCGGGTTCAAGTTCAATGACGAATTCAACTGGACGGTTGGGAGGCATGCCTGGAAGCTCTTCAGAGAAAACATCCTCATATTCACAAACCACTGGAATCTGAGAAATGGCATTAATCTCGCCCTTGTCAGTGAGAGAGAATAGCCTGATTGTGTTATCTCGAGATGCGAAGATAATCACGTCTTCGGAAGGATGAGTTAGATTGACTTCCTTATTTGCACAATCAATAAGAGCATCATGCTTCGAGAGCCAATCCATCCCAAGAATAAGATCAATGTCCGAGTTACCGAGAATAATCAGGGAAACCAGAAAACTGTAATCACCATATGAATGGATATATCCGGAGCAAGCACGCTAGAATGCATTATTTTTCCCGGAGAAACAATTGATAACTCCCTTGGCAAATTTTTGGTGTCAAAATTGTGCTTCGTTGAAAAAGGGTGAGATATGAAAGAGCATGATGCACCCGGATCAAACAAGACTTTAGCGGGAGTTGAGTTAACCGGAAGATTACCAATTATCACATCAGAAGAATTCTCTACTTGAGCTGCATTCATCAAGTTCACTCTTGCATGATTGGGATTGTGCTTAACAATAGCATTGCTGACAGGTGGAGGAGGCGGAAGGCGCCTTGGGTTCGGACACTTGTTGCATAGTGACCCTTCTGAGAACACTTGTTGCAAGTAACTTCTGAAAGAGGCCGATGATAAGGACCACTTGGTCTTGGAGCTTGGAACTGAGACTTGGACTGGTAGCTTGGGTTGGGTGGGTGGGAGAATCCACGACCACCTGAGTGCTTGTTGTTGCTTGGAGGACAGAGCACTGGAGGAGGCGGTAGCCAGAACTTCTGCTGCTTGGCAACCACTTGAGAGGAAGAGGAAGAGTGGACAACATCTCTTATCCTCTTTTTGGAAGCTTCACTCTTGAGCTGAGCTGCCTCTTGCTTGAGAGCCATATTGTAGAATTGGTCAAGTTCATCCGGCTCGAACAAGGTGAGAGCAAGTTTGAGTTCATCTTTCAGACCACCCCGGAACTGGTATATCTTGCTCTTGGCATCGGGGATGTCTTGCTTCGCATAACGGGCAAGATTCTGGAACTTGACATTGTATTGATAGAGAGACATGGTGCCTTGCTTCAGCTTGCGGAATTGCTCACGCATGCCTTCAATGACATTGGTTGGAATGTGATGAGAACGGAAATCTCTGCAGAAATCAGTCCACGAGATCTCACGACCACCTCTGGAATCTTTGTACTGTTGCCACCAATCTGCAGCTTGATCTTTGAGTTGGAAAGTGGCAAACTTGACATAATCCTTAGGTCTTATGTTACTACATTCAAAGTGCTTCTTGATGTCTGTGATCCAATCTTCAGCATCTAGCGGGTCCACACAGTAACTGAAAGACTTTGGTTGGTTTGCCAGGAATTGGTTCAGTGTCGCAAAGTGAGGTTGATTGAACAGATTACCTTGGCCTTGGTTCCCTTGATTGCCTTGATTTGCTTGATTGTCTTGGAAATTCTGCATCATCTGCATGAGCATCCGAGTGTTTTGGTTGGTTGCTTGCATAATCGCTCTCCATGCCTCAGACGGAGGAGGAGGGGAAGGAGGACGTTCAGGAGGATGCTCTTCTTCACCCTCTTGGTTAGGGTTGGGAACCTTCTTAGGAGCCATCCTGAATATGATGACAACCGTTAGCCATTGATGCAAAATAGATAAGCTGAATCAACGGCTAGATATTTGCAACATATAGTCTTCACAATGAACATTCGAACAAAAATGAACGAATGAATTCCATAGCTTAATGGTACAACGATCTTGTCGAGAAGCCACTTGGGAGAACAAAACGATAGAATAAAACAACAAGGTACACATAGAACAAATACATGATAGAAGTTTCGTCCCACATGTTCGTGTTGAATGCCCCATGGCACGTGTTACAAAGGGTCTTGCAATCCCCGGATCAGCATAGCCAAGGATCCTTTAAGATGCAACTCCCAATTGGAACAACACCCATGAAACTTCTTCACTAGATGTTGAACCCCAAACCTCATACCATGTACTCGTTGGAAGATTACCTACGAGCTACTTGAAAACCCACCTATTAATTCCCGAAGCTTTCCGGTATGCAATCTGGTGTTGGGGATACAGGGGAAGCACCGCGCACTCAACTCTAAACCTACATCCAGCTGTATCCATCTGTCAACACATAACCAGTCATCCTCGGAAACTGTTTACCTCGGACCTTCGAAACGCGTCCGCTATACTAGCTGTGGCAATACTCCCGAACTATCTCCCCATTACTAGGTGACGTCAGGGTTATCTCACCACCAGACATGCATAGAAGAGTTTTCGATGTCGGCCGCCTCTGGTATTCTAGAACCGCTACGATACATTTGTGATGACAACACCTTGGAGCTCAACTCCCCGGGACACTGCCACAACCCCTAAATGACAGGAGGCATCGAGAACAATGTTCTCATCGCAAAGATATCAGAACAATCCAAACAATACCTGCGTGATCCTAAAAAAATTAGTGAAAATTTTGAGAGTAGAGGAGATAGAACAACGTCAGGAGTCCTCACCAGAGCGATGAAGGGGATGAGGAGTAAAATAAATCCTACTCTCCGATATATATATATGACTCAAAACATTTTTGTGTGTGTGCCTAGACTCAACCGTCAGCGATTCGATCAATCAGGGGGCTCCTAGGTTGGAGAAGGCTCTGATACCAACTTGTAATGCCCAGCATGCGACTATGTCTCCCACGTGTCGAGGCACGACTTAAAGACATAAGCGCATACTAGAATGATCTCAAGTATGGTATCTTTGCACATCTCATGTAAAATTCAGGGATGGAATTGTAAAAGATAGTTGTCTTACACTCGCCACGTCACACAATGAATACAATAGCATACATCATCCAAGAACACAGGGTCCGACTACGGATGAAAATCCAAATGAGAAAGATACCAAAACACAAGCCCGGATCCTCCTAGTAAGAACCACAACTGATCGTCGGGATACGAAACATAGTAACGTCCACGCTCTTCATCGAACTCCCAGTGAAGTTCTGAACCATCTCCTGCATTGTTCTCAGCGGTACCTGCATCTGGTGTGTGTTGAATCTGTGAGCCACAAAGGACTCAGCAATCCCGTTTCCTGGGTATCAAAACTACCAAAGCCTTAGGTGTGGAAAGGCTATTAAAGTGGTTGCAGCAAGCACTAAGCACTAGCTTACGAGTTTAGAGCAAGAAGAGAGCAAGTGCCAACGATCGCCAAGTTGATCAAGAAGTGATCCTAACTACTCACGATCAAACATAACCCCACCGTGTTCACTTCCTGAAGCCCTTTGGAAAGAGACCATCACGGTTACTCACACAGGTAGTGTATTCTTATGAATAAGGTGTCAAGTTATCTACAACCGGATATTAACAAATTCCCATCTGCCACATAACCGCGGGCACGGCTTTCGAAAGATCAAACCCTGCACGGGTGTCCCAACTTAGCCCATCACAAGCTCACAATCCACAGAGTCACAACTCCAAAGTGGGAAGACCCGAGTATTCTCGGAATCCCGTGCTCAAGATATTTCGACAAACGTAAAACTAATCCAGCAAGACCTCCCGGTGTGCCGACACCCTGATAGTAGCCGCACGTATCTCATCTGAGGCCATGACCGGATGGGCGATTCTATAGGTATATACCAAACCTCGAGTTTCCCCGTGGTGGCCCCGCAGAACCCCCAGTTTGGACCAACACTCATGGGGATCACTGGCCCGGGTTGTTAATTAAGAACTCGGGTTTGCAACGCCCCATGCAAGTTTTAGTTATTAGGAAAATTTAAAACCAGTGTTGGGCCTTGCTGGAAAAGCTTTAAACAGAGCGAATTATCAAGGGGGCCCATAAACCCCAACCGTGTTAGGAACACAAAATCAAGGAACATAACACCGGTTTATCGGTTGCTAAGGTGGCATTAGTGGAACAAAACACTAAGTAGAAGGCCAAGCCTTCCACCCATAGCCAATATATAGGTGAATTAGTTTAACAGGTATATATATTGTGTTATCCCAACAAGTTCATCATGGAGCAGTCTTCAAAACTTCACCTGCAACTAACAATGCTATAAGAGGGGCTGAGCGATGCGTACTTAGCCAAACAAGGTTTGCTAGGAAGGCGGTTAGAGTGTTTCATGGCAACAATAGGAGGCTGACAAACAGGAATGGGCATCGAGACATTTCTAAAGAACAAGACAACTACCATAGGCAAAGATATAGGTGATATCGGGGAATGGTCATCTTGCGTGTTGAGTCCACGGAGGGATAGTAACCTTGCTCCTCAAACTCAGCCTCGAAAGGAACCTCGAACTCCGAATCGTCACTGGGCTCTAACCAACACAACAATGCAAACACCGGAACAACGATCAATCATCATGAAATGCTCAACCACATGATGCATGAATATGATGCATATGGACATGGGTAGGGTATGATGCAACTTCTAGGGACAAGATGAGTGCACATGAGACATGGCAAGAAAACAAGGTCACAACATATGTAGGAACACAAGCAAAAGGAAACAAAAACTAACATAGTCACAAGTGGTTATGTAGATGATTTAAACAAACACCCAACAAGTTTTATAAGTTGTTTGACATGGCAAGGGGTTCAACTAGGATCAACAACATCATGCTAGCAATTTAAATGGGCCGGAAAGAACAAACAACAATTTCCGGAAACCCCCATATTCATAAAAACACAATTAGGACAGATCTGAGAAAGTCATATTTTAAAGTTTTTAAACATGCAAAACAACAACACCTTCTTAATCTACACATTTTTCCACCCCAAATACATATAAAGTTTGTCAAATTTGGAGGTGTGGTTATTTAGTTATGAATTTAACAAGTTTGAGCATATTTAAACACAATAAAACAGCATTTTAAATGTTGTTAACATGGTGATACGTCCAAAACGTATCTATAATTTATGCTTGCTCCATGCCACTTTTGGGTGATATTGCTATGATATTCATACACTTCCATACACTTTTGATCATATTTGGACTAACTTACTAATCCAGTGCACCCCAGTGCCAGTTTCTGTTTTCGGCTGTTTTTGTATTTCAGGTTTTCACGTTACGAGAACTGCCCAGAAAAATCCAGAAAAAATATATAAAAAATCAGCGTTTCGGAAACAACCTTGCGTCCGAAGGACAGCCGGGGGGGGGGGGGCACCAGGGCTCCAGGCGCCCTGGCGGCGCGCCCCCCCTGGGCCGCGCCGGGGGGGCGCCTGGGCCCCCCGAAGCTTCCCCGATGCCCCCCTTTGGCATATATTTAAAGCGTCCTCCGAAACCCTCAGAACAGGAACTCTTTTCGCGATCCCATCTCTGTTCCGCCGCCGCCGCCGCTTCCAAGATCGGGAGCACCAGGAGAACTCTTCCCGGCACCCTGACAGAGGGGAGTATCACCACCGGGAGCTTCTCCACCACCATGGACGCCTCCCGGATGACTCGTGAGTAGTCTCCCTTGGACCATGAGTCCATGACCAGTAGCTATGTGATGTTCTCCTCCCGTTCTTGTGCTTCACTAATTAGTCCTCGTGAGCTGCCCTACATGATCGAGGCACCTATGTAATCCTTATGTTGTTGCTATGTTGAGTTTGCTGGGATCCGATGGATTATGAGATTATGTTCAGATTGATCTTGAGTAATATATTTGATCTACCTCTTTTATATTTTTGTTCATAAGTAATTCTTGCATGTTCTCCGTTGTTATTTATTGCTTTGGCCAAGTAATACGTAGTGACTCCAAGAGGGAACGTTATGCTCGATTGTGGGTTCATGCCCCTCGATGACTAGCTTGAGTGACAGAAACATGAGTCTAGGGGATGTGTTGTTGCCACAAGGGGGAAAACAACGGTGCTTGTGCCCGCGGGTGCAAGGATTGTTTACTTTACGCAAAGTTCTTTTAATGCAGTTGTCTGTTGCATTGAGTTTACACTATGGGTGGGACTCGCAACTTAATACCAGCGAGATGTTCTGGATAGATATCTCAAGGTGGATGATTAGTAGTAGATATTGATGGATTTCGGTCTACTTACTTTGGCGTACCGCCCATGCTTTGAACCTCAACCTTTCTTGCAATGTAGTCAGCATTGGTTTGCGTTCGTGGTCCTGTCAATTGCCCAGTTGTAATTCGTTTACCTCACATAGCTGTTTTATCGTCTTTTGGGAGAGAGACATCACTAGTGAACATCATGAGACTCCGGTCCATATTACCATCATTGATCACACCCGCTATTTACTTTTCGCTATTATTTACTATTGCAAACATTATCTATCACTACTATCATTGCTTTTAATCCTTTGTGAACTACAAGGCCGGAGGGATTGACAACCTCTCTGTACTCGTTGGGAGCAAAGTTATTTGTATCTGTGTGCAGGTCCACGGTGATTGCTACTATCTGGCGCCGTAGCAGTTGACACCTACTTGTTGAACCTAGGAGTCTCTGGGGATTCGATCCTTGGCATCTTTGCTAAGGGAAAACACTTCCACAACACTGCATCTTACACCTTCCACTTGGGGTAACCAACGAGGGGTTCAAGGCCCATCAAGGAGTATTTTCTGGCGCTGTTGCCGGGGACTCCACTTTTCAGGATAGGGGAGTTGCATGCTATCTCTTACCTTTGCTTTTTAGTCTTGTTAGTTTACCTTTCAGTTTTTGCTTTAGTACCTTTTTATCGAAAATCACAAAAATAGTTATCTTGCTTGCTTGCTACAATGGGTTCCATAGAGAACACCAAGTTGTGTGACTTCACTAGTCACAACAACGATGACTTTATCAGCACACCTATCACTACACCTGCCACTTCAGCACCTTCATATGAAATTAAACCTGCTTTACTGAACTTAGTCATGAAAGAACAATTCTCCGGTGCTGGAGATGATGCTGCTTTACACTTGAACAACTTTGTTGAACTTTGTGATATGCAAAAGTACCAAGAAATAGATGGTAATATTGTTAAGCTTAAGCTTTTTCCTTTCTCCTTGAGAGGAGGAGCTAAAATTTGGTTTCAGTCTTTGCCTAGAAATAGCATAGATTCATGGGACAAGTGCAAAGGTGCTTTTATCGGAAAATACTATCCACCTGCTAAAATTATCCAACTTAGAAGTAACATAATGAATTTTAAACAATTGGATAATGAACACGTTGCCCAAGCTTGGGAACGTATGAAATCTCTTATCAAGAACTGCCCTACTCACGGTTTGACTACTTGGATGGTTATCCAAACTTTTTATGCAGGCTTGAACTTTACCTCGCAGAACTTGTTAGATTCGGCCGCGGGAGGAATTTTTATGTCAACTACACTTGGTGCTGCCACGAAGCTTCTCGATGAGATGATGACCAACTATTCCCAATGGCACACCGAACGCGCTCCAACAGGTAGGAAGGTAAACTCTGTCGAGGAGATTTCCTCCCTTAATGAAAAAGTTGACTTAATCATGTCTCTACTTTCGAAGCAATCTACTATTGATCCTCGTGATGTTCCTTTAAATTCTTTGATTGCTCAAGAACAAGTAGATGTGAACTTTATCTCTAGAAACAATTTTAACAACAATGCTTATAGGAGTAATTTTGGTAACAATCCTAGACCGTTCCCCTCTAACTCTTATGGGAACAACAATGCTTACCCTAGTACCAAGAACTCCACTACTGAACTAGAGACTATGCTTAGAGATTTCATCACTACCCAAAAAGTCTTTAATAAGAGTGTAGAAGAGAAACTACATAAACTAGATGATCTTTCTTTTAAGGTAGACCACTTAGCCAATGAGGTAAAATTGCTAAAAGTTAAAACTTCTCCTCTTGAGGAGAGGGAAGTCACTCCTATAAATGCTATTCAAGTGCAAATTAATGAAAACATTAGGATGATGGCTAAACTTAAAGAAAGATGGGCTAGAGAGAGGGAGGAAGAAGAGAGAATTAAGAGCCTTCCTACCCACCACACTGTTGCTACTATCCAAGTTATTGAGGATGTTCACACTCTTAGCACCCAATGTACTCCTGGTCCCATTGGACCTATTAATGGTGATGCTATGACTATAGAAGCTACCAAACAAGTGAACCTTAAGGACACCACTACCACTTTACTTGATGCTCGTGACCTTGATTTTGATAATTGCACTCTTACCGAAGTTATTGATTTCCTTCACAAGATGTCTAGAGATCCCCGCACTAGCACGCTTAACCTTGCCTTCACAGAGCATATCACTAATGCTCTCATCAAAGCTAGGGAGGAGAAACTTAGAGTAGAAGCCTCCATACCTAGAAAGCTAGAAGATGGTTGGGATCCTATGATTAAAATTAAGATAAACAACTTCTCATGCTATGCTTTATGTGATATTGTAGCTAGTGCTTCTATTATGCCCAAAAGACTATATGATATGCTTAAATTGAAATCTTATGATTCTTGTTCTTTTTGTGTTCGTCTCGTTGATTCTTCCATAAAGGAACCTTTGGGGAGGATCGACGATGTTCTTATTGTTGTTAATGATAATTACGTTCCCATTGATTTCACTATTATGGATATTGAATGTGATCCTTCTTGTCCAATTATTTTGGGACGTCCCTTTTTACGCACCGTTGGTGCTATCATTGACATGAAAGAGGGTAATATAAAATTTCAGTTTCCTCTCAAGAAAGGGATGGAACACTTCCCTCGTAAGAAGATCAAGTTACCTTTTGAGTCCATTGTACGGGCTAGTTATTCTTTTACTCTTGATAAAACTTGATCTATATGCATTATGCATAGCTTAAAGGCATAAAAGAAAGCGCTTTTGGGAGGCTGCCCACATGAATAAATTTTTTGCTTTTGTTGTGTCTTGATGTTGTTTACTGCTGTAGCATCATCATTGTATCTTTGCTTTTCATATTTGTGCCAAGTATAGCCTCCGATTGCTAGAAAGTTCAAAAGTTGTGAGGTGCTGTCCAGGAAACAGATTCTGTCCTTGGATAGAAAAATTCGTATAAAATCACCATATCATCTTTTTGGTCTGAATTTTTTCGACGGCGTTCTCTATATAATTTTCTTTCGTGCATCTGTTCTGAGTTTTTTGATTTGAGTTGCAGAAGTATCCCGAACAGATCAATTACTACCTGCTGTTCTGTTTTTCACAGATTCTGTCCTGTTTTGCCTTTCCTTCACTTTGCAAATCAAGAACTTGCTTTTTCTTTGCAAAAACATTCTGGCAATCTTGAGAAACAGTAGAACTTCAAGAATATCATTATTTCCAGCAAGGTATAATTATTTTATTAAGGGTACTAACCTCGCTAATCAGATTATGATGAGTTATGTATGAAGGGAGTTTTCAAGTGTGCGAGGGAAGATGATAAAAAGATTCAGGAGTGTCAAGCGCTCAAGCTTGGGGATGCCCCCGTGCACCCCCAAGAAATATTCAAGGAGACTCAAGCGTCTAAGCTTGGGGATGCCCCCGTGCATCCCCTTCTCCATCAATATTATCATTTCGTCTTTCGTTCCACTATATTTTTATCATTTCATGTGTTATGTGCTATGCTTGGAGCGTCTTGCTTTTAGTTTTCTTTTTAGTTTTTCATAACGAGTCGGAACTCAGCATTCTTTATGTGGGAGAGAAACACGCTCCACCTCTACCTAGAACATAACATAGAATTTTCATGTCTATCTATGGTGTGTGTGTTCTTTGTCTTTTAATAGCTACTATCATGCTCTGCTCTTAGTATTCATGCTTATCTTTTCAAAGAGCTTTTGTTTAGTTGGTTGCTTGAACTCTCTTTAATTACCATGCTCACCTTATTAATAGAGTTTGCTTCCGTTGCATTGGTTAATATGTCTATGATAAAGATGCTACTTGCATGATGGTGCTTAGTAGTTCAGGTTTTCTTATGGTTAGTCTCAAATAGCTGGGGGGTTCCCAATGTGTTATTGGAATACCAACTTGATTTGTTTGCCTATGATGTGGTATGGTTTAGTAATATCTTCCTTCGATAATTTATTTTGATTGACTTGGCGTATGCTCACGCATATTTAAGACTGTAAAGAAAGTCTGTCAAGCCTTGATGATCTTTTATTTCTGAGTAGCGATATAACTACCATGCCTGATTCAATATTGCTTTGTCGCTCTGCATGATTATGACCATCATTGCTCTCTTAGTTGGTCGCTCCCAGTCTTTTGCTAACCTCCACCTGTACTAAGCGAACTAACTTTGCAATATATAGCTCATGGGAAAGTAGCTTAAACACTATTGTGGTAAAGAATATGTTGCCTATGTATCTTATTTCTTATAAGTTGCTTGCTGAGCGGTAACCATGTTTCTGGGGACGCCATCAACTGTCACACTTTTGTTGAATATCATGTGAGTTGCTATGCGTGTTCGTCTTGTCTGAAGTAAGGGTGATTTGCCATGGGTTGAATGAATATGCATATTGTTAGAGAAGAACATTGGGCCGCCAACCAAAGCCATGTATCATGGCGGAAGTTTTAGCTTGGACATTAATCCTCAATCTCTTATGAGAACATGCTTATGCATTAAAGAGGAGTCCATCATCTATTTTCTATGTTGTCCCGGTATGGATGTCCTCAAGTTGAGATCTATCAAAAACGAGAAATCAAATGCGATTTATCTCCTTGGACCATTGTACAGGTGGCATAGAGGTACCCCTTTGTGACACTTGGTTGAAACATATGTAATGCAATGATAACCCATGGAAATCCGAGCTAATTAGGACAAGGTGCGAGCACTATTGGTATTCGATGCATGAGGCTTGCAACTTATAGGATGTCTTATGCATGACACATATGAAGTACCACTACCGTTGACAAAATTGCTTCTATGTTTTCAAAATAAAAAGCTCTAGCACTTCAAGCACCAACTACTGAGAGCGTGATTGTCATTCTGAGTGTAATGTGCATTGTCCCAAAGTAGCATTGTCTTTTGCATGATTGTGATATCGTTTATTTTGAAATCATTGTATCTAGTCATCACTTAAACCTTGAAGGTGCCCCTGCATTTATGTTTTGCATCACAAAAGGGGGCAAGCTAGATATCACTTTATCATATTTGCACATCATGTTCATTGCAAATCTTTTTGATGTTTCAGTTTCATGTTGTAAAACTTTCAGTCATTTGTGATTTTCTCGTGAGGCAACTTAATTACTATAGAATCATTGTCTCAGTAAGCTTTTGTCATATGACTATGAAAAAGTCCTATATGGTTAATAGCATGTCACCACAGAAATTATTCTTGTTATCATTTACCTACTCAAGGACGAGCAGGAATTAAGCTTGGGGATGTTGATACGTCCAAAACATATCTATAATTTCTGCTTGCTCCATGCCACTTTTGGGTGATATTGCTATGATATTCATACACTTCCATACACTTTTGATCATATTTGGACTAACTTACTAATCCAGTACACCCCAGTGCCAGTTTCTGTTTTCGGCTGTTTTTGTATTTCAGGTTTTCACGTTACGAGAACTGCCCAGAAAAATCCAGAAAAATTATATAAAAAATCAGCGTTTCGGAAATAACCTTGCGTCCGAAGGACAGTCGGGGGGGCCACCAGGGCTCCAGGCGCCCTGGCGGCGCGCCCCCCTGGGCCGTGCCGGGGGGGCGCCTGGGCCCCCCGAAGCTTCCCCGATGCCCCCCTTTGGCATATATTTAAAGCGTCCTCCGAAACCCTCAGAACAGGAAGTCTTTTCGCGATCCCATCTCTGTTCCGCCGCCGCCGCCACTTCTAAGATCGGGAGCACCAGGAGAACTCTTCCCGGCACCCTGCCGGAGGGGAGGATCACCACCGGGAGCTTCTCCACCACCATGGACGCCTCCCGGATGACTCGTGAGTAGTCTCCCTTGGACCATGAGTCCATGACCAGTAGCTATGTGATGTTCTCCTCCCGTTCTTGTGCTTCACTAATTAGTCCTCGTGAGCTGCCCTACATGTGAAGGAAATATGCCCTAGAGGCAATAATAAAGATGTTATTTGTATTTCCGTATATCATGATAAATGTCTTTTATTCATGCTAGAATTGTATTAACCGGAAACTTAGTACATGTGTGGATACATAGACAAAACAGTATGTCCCTAGTATGCCTCTACTAGACTAGCTCATTGATCAAAGATGGTTATGTTTCCTAGCCATAGACATGAGTTGTCATTTGATCAACGGGATCACATCATTAGGAGAATGATGTGATGGACAAGACCCATCCGTTAGCATAGCACTATGATCGTTTAGTTTAACTGCTATTGCTTTCTTCATGACTTATACATGTTCCTATGACTATGAGATTATGCAACTCCCGAATACCGTAGGAACACCTTGTGTGTTATCAAACGTCACAACGTAACTGGGTGATCATAAAGATGCTCTACAGGTGTCTCCGAAAGTATTCGTGGTGTTGGCATAGATCAAGATTAGGATTTGTCACTCCGAGTGTCGGAGAGGTATCTCTGGGCCCTCTCGGTAACACACATCACAATAAGCCTTGCAAGCAAAATACTAATGAGTTAGTCACGAGATGATGTGTTACGGAACGAGTAAAGAGACTTGCCGGTAATGAGATTGAACTAGGTATAGAGATACCGACGATCGAATCTCGGGCAAGTAACATACCGTTTGACAAAAGGAACAACGTATGTAGTTATGCGGTTCTGACTGATAAAAGATCTTCGTAGAATATGTAGGAGCCAATATGAACATCCAGGTTCCGCTATTGGTTATTGACCGGAGATGAGTCTCGGTCATGTCTACATAGTTCTCGAACCCGTAGGGTCCGCACGCTTAACATTTGATGACGATCGGTATTATGAGTTTATGAGTATTGATGTACCGAAGGCAGTTCGGAGTCCCGGATGAGATCACGGACACGACGAGGAGTCTCGGAATGTCCGAGACATAAAGATTGATATATTGGACGGCTATATTCGGACACCGGAAGTATACCGGAAAAGTTTCGGATTTATCGGGATTGCCGAAGGGGGTTACCGGAACCTCCTAAGAAGGGGGATGGTCCATAGTGGGCCTTGTGGAAAGGAGAGAGGCAGCCCATAGGGCTGGCCGGCGCCCCACCTAGTTCCTAGTTGGACTAGGATTGGTGGGAGGCGCCACCTCTTCCTTTTCCTACTCCATCTCTTCCTTCTTTGGTGATTCCTACTAGGAATAGGATTGCAATCCTATTCCTAGTAGGATTCCTTCCCTAGCCGCACCATAGGAGGTTGGCCGGCCCTCCTCCCTTGCTCCTTTATATACGGGGGCAGGGGGGCACCCAAAGACACACAAGTTGAATTGTTTTAGCCGTGTGCGGTGCCCCCCTCCACAGAATCACACCTCGGTCATACCGTCGCGGAGCTTAGGCGAAGCCCTGCGCCGGTGAACACATCATATCCGTCACCACGCCGTCGTGCTGACGAAACTCTCCCGTGAAGCTCAACTGGATCAAGAGCTCATGGGACGTCATCAAGCTGAACGTGTGCTGAACGCGGAGGTGCCGTACGTTCGGTGCTTGATCGGTTGGATCGCGAAGAAGTTCGACAACATCAACCGCGTCACTTGACGCTTCCGCTCCCGGTCTACGAGGGTACGTAGACACACTCTCCCCTCTCGTTTCTATGCATCTGGTAGATAGATCTTGCGTGATCGTAGGAAAATTTTAAAATACTACGTTCCCTAACAGTGGCATCATGAGCCAGGTTTATGCGTAGATGATATGCACGAGTAGAACACAATGAGATTGTGGACGATACTAGTCATACTGCTTACCAGCATGTCATACTTTGCTTCGGCGGTATTGTGAGATGAAGCGGCCCGGACCGACATTACGCGTACGCTTACGCGAGACTGGTTTCACCATTACGAGCACTCGTTGCTTAAAGGTGACTGGCGAGTGTCTGTCTCTCTCACTTTAGCTGAATCAAGTGTGGCTACGCCCGGTCCTTGTGAAGGTTAAAACAGCACATACTTGACGAAACATCGTTGTGGTTTTGTATGCGTAGGTAAGAACGGTTCTTGCTAAGCCCGTAGCAGCCACGTAAAACTTGCAACAACAAAGTAGAGGACGTCTAACTTGTTTTTGCAGGGCATGTTGTGATGTGATATGGTCAAGACATGATGAGTTATACGGTTTTGTATGAGATGATCATGTTTTGTAAAGTTATCGGCAACAGGCAGGAGCCATATGGTTGTCGCTTTATTGTATGAAATGCAATCGCCATGTAATTGCTTTACTTTATCACTAAGCGGTAGCGATAGTCGTAGAAGCAATAGTTGGCGAGACGACAACGATGCTACGATGAAGATCAAGGTGTCAAGCCGGTGACGAAGGTGATCATGACGGTGCTCTGGAGATAGAGATCAAAAGCACAAGATGATGATGGCCATATCATGTCACATATTTTGATTGCATGTGATGTTTATCTTATTATGATTCTTATTTTGCTTAGGACGACAGTAGCATTATAAGATGATCCCTTACTAAATTTCAAGGTATAAGTGTTCTCCCTGAGTATGCACCGTTGCGAAAGTTCGTCGTGCCGAGACACCACGTGATGATCGGGTGTGATAAGCTCTACGTTCAAATACAACGGGTGTAAGCCAGTTTTGCACACGCAGAATACTCGGGTTAAACTTGACGAGCCTAGCATATACAGATATGGCCTCGGAACACTGGAGACCGAAAGGTCGAGCGTGAATCATATAGTAGATATGATCAACATAAGATGTTCACCATTGAAAACTACTCCATCTCACGTGATGATCGGACATGGTTTAGTTGATTTGGATCACGTGATCATTTAGATGACCAGAGGGATGTCTATCTAAGTGGGAGTTCTTTAAATTAATATGATTAAATTGAACTTTAATTTATCATGAACTTAGTCCTGATAGTTTTGCATATCTATGTCGTTGTAGATCAATGGCCCGTGCTATCGTTCCTTAGAATTTTAATGCATTCCTAGAGAAAGCTAAGTTGAAAGATGATGGTAGCAATTACACGGACTGGGTCCGTAACCTGAGGATTATCCTCATTGCTGCACAGAAGAATTATGTCCTTGAAGCACCGCTAGGTGACAAGCCCCCTTCCGCTAATGCAGACGCTTTGAACGTCTGGCAGTCGCGGTCTGATGACTACACGATAGTTCAGTGTGCCATGCTTTACGGCTTAGAACCGGGACTTCAACGACGTTTTGAACGTCATGGAGCATATGAGATGTTCTAGGAGTTGAAGTTAATATTTCAAGCAAATGCCCGAATTGAGAAATATGAGATTTCCAATAAGTTCTACAGCTGCAAAATGGAGGAGAATAGTTCTATCAGTGAACACTTGCTCAGAATGTCTGGGTACTACAATCATATGACTCAACTTGGTTGCAAAGTTGACGAGGATAGTGTTATTGATAGAGTTCTTCAATCACTGCCACCAAGCTATAAAGGCTTCGTGATGAACTATAACATGCAAGGGATGCAAAAGACAATTCCCGAGCTCTTCGCTATGCTCAAAGCTGCGGAGGTAGAAATCAAAAAAGGAGCATCAAGTGTTGATGGTTAACAAGACCACTAGTTTCAAGAAAAAGGGCAAGGGAAAGAAAGGGAACTTCAAAAAGAATAGCAAGTCAGTTGCTACTTCCACGAAGAAACCCAAATCTGGAGCCAAGCCTGAAACTGAGTGCTTCTACTGCAAGGGGACTGGACACTGGAAGCGGAACTGCCCCAAGTATTTGACGGATAAGAAGGATGGCAAGATGAACAAAGGTATATGTGATGTAATGTTATTGATGTGTACCTTACTAATGCTCGTAGTAGTACCTGGGTATTTGATACCGGTTCGGTTGCTAATATTTGTAACTCGAAACAGGGACTACGGATTAAACGAAGATTAGCTAAGGACGAGGTGACGATGCGCGTGGGAAACGGTTCCAAAGTCGATGTGATCGCCGTCGGCACGCTACCTCTACATCTACCTTCGGGATTAGTTTTAGACCTAAATAATTGTTATTTGGTGCCAGCGTTGAGCATGAACATTATATCTGGATCTTGTTTATTTCGAGACGGTCATTCATTTAAATCAGAGAATAATGGTTGTTCCATTTTAATGAATAATATCTTTTATGGTCATGCACCCTTGAAGAGTGGTCTATTCTTATTGGATCTCGATTGTAGTGATACACATATTCATAATATTGAAACCAAAAGATGCAAGGTTAATAATGATAGTGCAACTTATTTGTGGCACTGCCGTTTAGGTCATATTGGTGTAAAACGCATGAAGAAACTCCATAATGATGGACTTTTGGAATCACTTGATTATGAATCACTTGGTGCTTGCGAACCATGCCTCATGGGCAAGATGACTAAAACTCCGTTCTCCGGAACTATGGAGCGAGCAACAGATTTGTTGGAAATCATACATACTGATGTATGTGGACCAATGAGTGTTGATGCTCGCGGCGGGTATCGTTATTTTCTGACCTTCACTGATGATTTGAGCAGATATGGGTATATCTACTTAATGAAGCACAAGTCTGAAACATTTGAAAAGTTCAAAGAATTTCAGAGTGAAGTAGAGAATCATCGTAACAAGAAAATAAAGTTCCTACGATCTGATCGTGGAGGAGAATATTTGAGTTACGAGTTTGGTCTTCATTTGAAACAATGTGGAATAGTTTCACAACTCACGCCACCTGGAACACCACAGCGTAATGGTGTGTCCGAATGTCGTAACCATACTTTATTGGATATGGTGCGATCTATGATGTCTCTTACCGATTTACCACTATCGTTTTGGGGTTATGCTTTAGAGACAGCTGCATTCACGTTAAATAGGGCACCATCTAAATCCGTTGATACGACACCTTATGAACTATGGTTTGGCAAGAAACCAAAGTTGTCGTTTCTTAAAATTTGGGGCTGCGATGCTTATGTGAAAACACTTCAACCTGATAAGCTCGATCCCAAGTCGGAAAAATGTGTCTTCATAGGATACCCAAAAGAGACTATTGGGTACACCTTCTGTCACAGATCCGAAAGGCAAAATATTCGTTGCTAAGAACGGATCCTTTCTAGAAAAAGAGTTTCTCTCGAAAGAAGTGAGTGGGAGGAAAGTAGAACTTGATGAGGTAATTGTACCTTCTCCCGGATTGGAAAATAGTACATCACAGGAAATTGTTCCAGTGATTCCTACACCAATTAGTGAGGAAGTTAATGATAATGATCATGAAACTTCGGATCAAGTTTCTACTGAACGTCGTAGATCAACCAGAGTACGTTCCGCACCAGAGTGGTACGGCAACCCAGTTCTGGAAATCATGTTACTAGACCATGATGAACCTACGAACTATGAGGAAGCGATGATGAGCCCAGATTCCGCAAAATGGCTTGAAGCCATGAAATCTGAGATGGGATCCATGTATGAGAACAAAGTATGGACTTTGGTTGACTTGACCGATGATCGGCAGGCCATCGAAAATAAATGGATCTTCAAGAAGAAGACCGACGCAGACGGTAATATTACTGTTTACAAAGCTCGACTTGTTGCGAAAGGTTTTCGACAAGTTCAAGGAGTTGACTACGATGAGACTTTCTCACCTGTAGCGATGCTTAAGTCTGTCCGAATCATGTTAGCAATTGCCGCATTTTATGATTATGAAATCTGGCAAATGGATGTCAAAACTGCATTCCTAAATGGATATCTCAAAGAAGAGTTGTATATGATGCAACCAGAAGGTTTTGTCGATCCAAAAGGTGCTAACAAAGTATGCAAGCTCCAGCGATCCATCTATGGACTGGTGCAAGCATCTCGGAGTTGGAATATACGCTTTGATGAGGTGATCAAAGCATATGGTTTTATACAGACTTTTGGAGAAGCCTGTATTTACAAGAAAGTGAGTGGGAGCTCTGTAGCATTTCTAATATTATATGTAGATGACATATTGTTGATTGGAAATGATATAGAATTTCTGGATAGCATAAAAGGATACTTGAATAAAAGTTTTTCAATGAAAGGCCTCGGTGAAGCTGCTTATATATTAGGTATCAAGATCTATAGAGATAGATCAAGACGCTTTATTGGACTTTCACAAAGCACATACCTTGATAAGATTTTGAAGAAGTTCAAAATGGATCAGTCAAAGAAAGGGTTCTTGCCTGTTTTACAAGGTATGAAGTTGAGTAAGACTCAATGCCCGACCACTGCAGAAGATAGAGAGAAAATGAAAGTCATTCCCTATGCCTCAGCCATAGGATCTATCATGTATGCAATGCTGTGTACCAGACCTGATGTGTGCCTTGCTATAAGTCTAGCAGGGAGGTACCAAAGTAATCCAGGAGTGGATCACTGGACAGCGGTCAAAAACATCCTAAAGTATCTGAAAAGAACAAAGGATATGTTTCTCGTATATGGAGGTGACAAAGAGCTCGTCGTAAACGGTTACGTCGATTCTAGCTTTGACACTGATCCGGATGACTCAAAGTCACAAACCGGATATGTATTTTTATTGAACGGTGGAGCTGTCAGCTGGTGCAGTTCCAAGCAGAGCGTCGTGGCGGGATCTACGTGTGAAGCGGAATACATAGCTGCTTCGGAAGCAGCAAATGAAGGAGTCTGGATGAAGGAGTTCATTTCCAATCTAGGTGTAGTACCTAGTGCATCGGGTCCAATGAAAATCTTTTGTGACAACACTGGAGCCATAGCCTTGGCGAAGGAATCCAGGTTTCACAAGAGAACAAAGCACATCAAAAGACGCTTCAATTCCATCCGCGATCTAGTCAAGGAGGAGACATAGAGATTTGCAAAATACATACGGATCTGAATGTTGCAGACCCGTTGACTAAGCCTCTTCCACGGGCAAAACATGATCAGCACCAAGACTCCATGGGTGTGAGGATCATCACTTTGTAATCTAGATTATTGACTCTAGTTCAAGTGGGAGACTGAAGGAAATATGCCCTAGAGGCAATAATAAAGATGTTATTTGTATTTCCTTATATCATGATAAATGTCTTTTATTCATGCTAGAATTGTATTAACCGGAAACTTAGTACATGTGTGGATACATAGACAAAACATTATATCCCTAGTATGCCTCTACTAGACTAGCTCATTGATCAAAGATGGTTATGTTTCCTAGCCATAGACATGAGTTGTCATTTGATCAACGGGATCACATCATTAGGAGAATGATGTGATGGACAAGACCCATCCGTTAGCATAGCACTATGATCGTTTAGTTTAACTGCTATTGCTTTCTTCATGACTTATACATGTTCCTATGACTATGAGATTATGCAACTCCCGAATACCGTAGGAACACCTTGTGTGCTATCAAACGTCACAACGTAACTGGGTGATCATAAAGATGCTCTACAGGTGTCTCCGAAAGTATTCGTGGTGTTGGCATAGATCAAGATTAGGATTTGTCACTCCGAGTGTCGGAGAGGTATCTCTGGGCCCTCTCGGTAACACACATCACAATAAGCCTTGCAAGCAAAAGACTAATGAGTTAGTCACGAGATGATGTGTTACGGAACGAGTAAAGAGACTTGCCGGTAACGAGATTGAACTAGGTATAGAGATACCGACGATCGAATCTCGGGCAAGTAACATACCGTTTGACAAAAGGAACAACGTATGTAGTTATGCGGTTCTGACCGATAAAAGATCTTCGTAGAATATGTAGGAGCCAATATGAACTTCCAGGTTCCGCTATTGGTTATTGACCGGAGATGAGTCTCGGTCATGTCTACATAGTTCTCGAACCCGTAGGGTCCGCACGCTTAACGTTTGATGACGATCGGTATTATGAGTTTATGAGTATTGATGTACCGAAGGCAGTTCGGAGTCCCGGATGAGATCACGGACATGACGAGGAGTCTCGGAATGTCCGAGACATAAAGATTGATATATTGGACGGCTATATTCGGACACCGGAAGTATACCGGAAAAGTTTCGGATTTATCGGGATTGCCGAAGGGGGTTACCGGAACCTCCTACGAAGGGGGATGGTCCATAGTGGGCCTTGTGGAAAGGAGAGAGGCAGCCCATAGGGCTGGCCGGCGCCCCACCTAGTTCCTAGTTGGACTAGGATTGGTGGGAGGCGCCACCTCTTCCTTTTCCTACTCCATCTCTTCCTTCTTTGGTGATTCCTACTAGGAATAGGATTGCAATCCTATTCCTAGTAGGATTCCTTCCCTAGCCGCACCATAGGAGGTTGGCCGGCCCTCCTCCCTTGCTCCTTTATATACGGGGGCAGGGGGGCACCCAAAGACACACAAGTTGAATTGTTTTAGCCGTGTGCGGTGCCCCCCTCCACAGAATCACACCTCGGTCATACCGTCACGGAGCTTAGGCGAAGCCCTGCGCCGGTGAACACATCATATCCGTCACCATGCCGTCGTGCTGACGAAACTCTCCCGTGAAGCTCAACTGGATCAAGAGCTCGTGGGACATCATCAAGCTGAACGTGTGCTGAACGCGGAGGTGCCGTACGTTCGGTGCTTGATCGGTTGGATCACGAAGAAGTTCGACAACATCAACCGCGTCACTTGACGCTTCCGCTCCCGGTCTACGAGGGTACGTAGACACACTCTCCCCTCTCGTTGCTATGCATCTGGTAGATAGATCTTGCGTGATCGCAGGAAAATTTTAAAATACTACGTTCCCCAACAACATGATCGAGGCACCTATGTAATCCTTATGCTGTTGCTATGTTGAGTTTGCTGGGATCCGATGGATTATGAGATTATGTTCAGATTGATCTTGATTAATATATTTGATCTACCTCTTTTATATTTTTGTTCATAAGTAATTCTTGCATGTACTTCGTTGTTATTTATTGCTTTGGCCAAGTAATACGTAGTGACTCCAAGAGGGAACGTTATGCTCGATTATGGGTTCATGCCCCTCGATGACTAGCTTGAGTGACAGAAACATGAGTCTAGGGGATGTGTTGTTGCCACAAGGGGGAAAACAACGGTGCTTGTGCCCGCGGGTGCAAGGATTGTTTACTTTACGCAAAGTTCTTTTAATGCAGTTGTCTGTTGCATTGAGTTTACACTATGGGTGGGACTTGCAACTTAATACCAGCGAGATGTTCTGGATAGATATCTCAAGGTGGATGATTAGTAGTAGATATTGATGGATTTCGGTCTACTTACTTTGGCGTACCGCCCATGCTTTGAACCTCAACCTTTCTTGCAATGTAGTCAGCATTGGTTTGCGTTCGTGGTCCTGTCAATTGCCCAGCTGTAATTCGTTTACCTCACATAGCTGTTTTATCGTCTTTTGGGAGAGAGACATCACTAGTGAACATCATGAGACTCCGGTCCATATTACCATCATTGATCACACCCGCTATTTACTTTTCGCTATTATTTACTATTGCAAACATTATTTATCACTACTATCATTGCTTTTAATCCTTTGTGAACTACAAGGCCGGAGGGATTGACAACCTCTCTGTACTCGTTGGGAGCAAAGTTATTTGTATCTGTGTGCAGGTCCACGTTGATTGCTACTATCTGGCGCCGTAGCAGTTGACACCTACTTGTTGAACCTAGGAGTCTCTGGGGATTCGTTCCTTGGCATCTTTGCTAAGGGAAAACACTTCCACAACACTGCATCTTACACCTTCCACTTAGGGTAACCAACGAGGAGTTCGAGGCCCATCACATGGCAACAAACTGCATATTAATATTCTACATGAAAAACTAGGCAGTTTTCATATATAAAGCATTTTCATCAGATGCATATATTAAAAGATATAAATATGCAAAAGAAAATACAGAAAAGAAAATAAAAACAAAAACAGAAAAGGAAAAGGGGTCAAGCCGACCCAGCCTGGACCTAGCCCTAGGCACTGACCCGTGGGTCCAGGAAGTGCTGAGGTGGCGCTGCGGGTGTGGGAGTGTGTGTGCGCGAGTTGGGTGGCTGACAGGTGGGGTCGGCCTGTCAGCGAGTCACAGAAATGCAAAAAGGGGGTTTATCCACTGCCCTGGCGGGATTCGATCCCTGGTCGCCTGGCTAACTGAAGGAGAGACACACCACTGGGCTATGCGCGTGCATCTGGCAGAGAAGGGGGGTGTTGCCTTAAGTATAACCTGAAGATGCAGACGGAGGGGGAAAATAGAGCCGACCGGTGGAGCGCGTCGAAGCTAGTCCGACGACCTAGACGGGTGGCGGAGGCATGCGGTGTGCTCCTGAAGGAGTTCCGCATCTGCGACAAGCACTAGCCCTACCCGACGAGCACTACAACATCGCCGGCGGCAAGCAACAGAGGCGGCGGCGACGAACTACGGCGCGACAGCTGCGGGGCCTAACGGAGTGGCGAGGGCACGAAGCAGGCTCTACGTGGCACAGCGAAGATGATGGACACCAGCGGAGGAGCTACGGTGGTCGGGGCACTCACCGGAGACGAGGCCCAACGGTGACGCGTTCGGGTGCGCGCGGCTAGCACGGCTAGAGAAAGAAAACGAGGAGAAAAAGGGGTCGGGGAGGTGCGCGAACTCACCACAAGCACGGAGGTGTGCTTGGTTAGCCGCGAGGAGGTCGGAGGCGATGGAATCTCGTCGGAGAAGAACGGAGGCCGACACGGGGGAACTCGACGAGGAGGTAGTCGAACCTGGCGTCCCTCGGGCCGTAGAGGTAGCATGAGACGTAGTCGACGACGGCGGACTTGACGGACACGATCTCCAGGGCAACGGTGGCCGAAGAGCATGTCGGCGACGAGGACGAGCACTCTGCAGCGCTTGGGATGACGGTGGAGCAGTGGATCTAGTGATCTGGTGGCCTGGCGGCGGGCGAGGAAGGAGGAGGGAACCCTAGTGGGTTGGTTGGACAAGGTGGGGGCTTAAAAGAGGGGCCAGGGCGACGACAGAGCGGCGACGGCATCGTGCTCGCGGTCCCCATGGGGACGGAGGGAGGAGGACGAAAAGGTGGGTGTGCGGCTGTCCACGGACACTGACCTGTGGGCCCGTCCTGGCCACGTGGGCGCGACACATAGGAGGTATGCGTGGGCGCGGGTGAGAATAGGAGAGAGGGACGCGCGTGGGCTGCTGGCGGGCGCTGGCTGCTGGGCCGAGGGGGAGGCCGAGCCCAAGTGGTGCTGGCTGCTGCTGCTGATGCTTTTTCTTGTTCTTTTTCTTCAGACAGAAAAACAAAATGAAAAAGCACAGGCCAAAAGAAAAGGACTTAGGAGAGAAGTAAAATATCCCCTAGCTCCTGGATTTATGCCCTATTTTTAAAAAATGACTTGGGCATTTGTAGAGGTAGAAAAATAAAATAAGTTTGAATATGGTTCAAACTTCTAACATTTTTGAACCTGACCAAATCATTTTAAATTGGGGCAAGGCTTTGCAAGGTGACTTATGTCAAGGCAACAAAGATGTGGGGAGGAGATGAACATTTTTAAGAAGGGGCTAAGTCTCTTGCCAAAAATACTTAAGGAATGAAAGAAGGGAAGGGAAGAGAGTGGTGCTAGAAGAAAGGGTGGTAGGGTTTAGCATGGGCATGAACTTGCCACCACCACCAACACAAGAACAAGATGAACTAACATGACAAGCTAGGACAAGCACCAACACAAAGACAAGTGAAAGAATGCCATGATGATCATGATGCAATGGTGAAGATAAAGTAATGCATGAATGCAAAAGAAAATATAACATGATAATGCAATGACAATAAGAATGCATAATGGAAAAAGAACCCCCAAGGATGGACAAGGATCAAATGGTAAAGCTTTATTGCCATATATGGAAGGTATCACATATGGGGTGTTACAAAAGTCTCGAGAATTTTATTGATCTTTTTCTAAGGCAAATGGGAATTTATGGCCAAAGGGTATCCGGAGGCGAGCCACCACGGCTCCGCATGGTAGGCGGTGCGGCCAAGGGGTAGGTCACGCCAGTGTGGCTACCTAGTGGGCCCTAGGTACTTCTTTGGTCCAATATTAATTATATATTCTAAAATAATTCTTCAAAAATCCACACTCGTTTTGAGCTTTAGAGAATTGCTTTATCTTGTGTTGCCTTTTTATGCCGAGAATTCCAACTGCCGGTAACCCCCCCCCCTCTTGATATAGGGATAATTAGATTTATGCCCCTAGTTGTGTCCCACTCGGCTGTTTTACCCCTAGTTTCCAAAAGTCACTTGTTTTGTCTATAGGGGAACGTAGTATTTTAAATTTTTCCTACGATCACGCAAGATCTATCTACCAAATGCATAGCAACGAGAGGGGAGAGTGTGTCTACGTACCCTCGTAGACCGAAAGCGGAAGCGTCAAGTGACGCGGTTGATGTAGCCGAACTTCTTCGCGATCCAACCGATCAAGTACCGAACGTACGGCACCTCCGCGTTCAGCACACGTTCAGCTTGATGACGTCCCATGAGCTCTTGATCCAGTTGAGCTTCACGGGAGAGTTTCGTCAGCACGACAGCGTGGTGACGGATATGATGAAGTTACCGGCGCAGGGCTTCGCCTAAGCACTGCAACGATATGACCGAGGTGTGTTTCTGTGGAGGGGGGCACCGCACATGGCTAAAACAATTCAACTTGTGTGTTCTAGGGTGCCCCCTGCCCCTGAATATAAAGTAGCAAGGGGGAGACCAGCCGGCCCCTCTATGGTGCACCTAGGGTGCAATCCTACTAGGAATAGGATTGCAATCCTATTCCTAGTAGAATCACCAAGAGGGGAAGGAAAGAGAGGGAGAGAAGGGGAAGGATAAAGGGGGCCGCGCCCCTCTCCCCTAGTCCAATTTTGACTGCCCTTGGGAGGGAGCGCGCCACCTCCTGGCTGCTGCCCTCTTTCTCCCCTATGGCCCTCTAAGGCCCAACTTTCCCCCGGGGGGTTCCGGTAACCCCCCCGACACTCCGGTAAATTCCGAAACTTTCCAGAACACTTCCGGTGTGTGAATATAGTCGTCCAATATATCAGTCTTTATGTCTCGGACATTCCGAGACTCCTCGTCATGTCCGTGATCTTATCCGGGACACCGAACAACCTTCGGTACATCAAAACTCATAAACTCATAAAACTGATCGTCATCAAACGTTAAGCGTGCGGACCCTATGGGTTCGAGAACTATGTAGACATGACTGAGACTCATCTCCGGTCAATAACCAATAGCAGAACCTGGATGCTCTTATTGGCTCCTACATATTCTACGAAGATCTTTATCGGTCAAACCGCATAACAACATACGTTGTTCCCTTTGTCATCGGTATGTTACTTGCCCGAGATTCGATCGTCGGTATCTCAATACCTAGTTCAATATCGTTACCGGCAAGTCTCTTTACTCGTTCCGTAATACATCATCGCATGACTAACTCATTAGTCATTTGCTTGCAAGGCTTATTATGATGTGTATTACCGAGAGGGCCCAGAGATACCTCTCCGACACTCGGAGTGACAAATCCTATTCTTGATCTATGCCAACACCACGAACACTTTCGGAGACATATGTAGAGCATCTTTATAATCACCCAGTTACATTATGACGTTTGATAGCACACAAGGTGTTCCTCTGGTATACGGGAGTTTCATAATCTCATAGTCATAGGAACATGTATAAGTCATGAAGAAAGCAATAGCAGTAAAACTAAACGATCATAGTGCTAAGCTAACGGATGGGTCTTGTCCATCACATCATTCTCCTAATGATGTGATCACGTTGATCAAATGACAACTCATGTCTATGGCTAGGAAAGATAACCATCTTTGATCAATGAGCTAGTCTAGTAGAGGCATACTAGGGACATACTGTTTTGTCTATGTATTCACACATGTACTAAGTTTCCGGCTAATACAATTCTAGCATGAATAAAAGATATTTATCATGATATAAGGAAATACAAATAACATATTTATTATTGCCTCCAGGGCATATTTCCTTCAGTCTCCCACTTGAACTAGAGTCAATAATCTAGATTACAAAGTAATGACCCTAACACCCATGGAGTCTTGGTGCTGATCATGTTTTGCCCGTGGAAGAGGCTTAGTCAACGGGTCTGCAACATTCAGATCCATATGTATCTTGCAAATCTCTATGTCTCCTTCCTTGACTAGATCACGGATGGAATTGAAGCATCTTTTGATGTGCTTGGTTCTCTTGTGAAACCGGGATTCCTTCGCCAAGGCTATTGCTCGAGTGTTGTCACAAAAGATTTTCATTGGACCCGATGCACTAGGTATTACACCTAGATCAGATATGAACTCCTTCATCCAGACTCCTTCATTTGTTGCTTCCGAAGCAGCTATGTATTCCGCTTCACACGTAGATCCCGCCACGATGCTCTGCTTGGAACTGCACCAACTGACACCTTCACCGTTCAATACAAATACATATCCGGTTTGTGACTTAGAGTCATTCGGATCAGTGTCAAAGCTAGAATCGACGTAACCGTTTACGACGAGCTCTTTTTAACCTCCATACACGAGAAACATATCCTTTGTCCTTTTCAGGTATTTCAGGATGTTCTTGACCGCTGTCCAGTGATCCACTCCTGGATTACTTTGGTACCTCCCTGCTAGACTTATAGCAAGGCACACATCAGGTCTGGTATACAATATTGCATACATGATAGATCCTATGGCTGAGGCATAGGGAATGACTTTCATTTTCTCTCTATCTTCTGCAGTGGTCGGGCATTGAGTCTTACTCAACTTCATACCTTGTAACACAGGCAAGAACCCTTTTTTTGACTGATCCATTTTGAACTTCTTCAAAACTTTATCAAGGTATGTGCTTTGTGAAAGTCCAATTAAGCGTCTTGATCTATCTCTATAGATCTTGATGCCTAATATGTAAGCAGCTTCACCGAGGTCTTTCATTGAAAAACTTTTATTCAAGTATCCTTTTATGCTATCCAGAAATTATATATCATTTCCAATCAACAATATGTCATCCACATATAATATTAGAAATGCTACAGAGCTCCCACTCACTTTCTTGTAAATACAGGCTTCTCCAAAAGTCTGTATAAAACCATATGCTTTGATCACCTCATCAAAGCGTATATTCCAACTCCGAGATGCTTGCACCAGTCCATAGATGGATCGCTGGAGCTTGCACACTTTGTTAGCACCTTTTGGATCGACAAAACCTTCTGGTTGCATCATATACAACTCTTCTTTGAGATATCCATTCAGGAATGCAGTTTTGACATCCATTTGCCAGATTTCATAATCATAAAATGCGGCAATTGCTAACATGATTCGGACATACTTAAGAATCACTACGGGTGAGAAAGTCTCATCGTGGTCAACTCCTTGAACTTGTCGAAACCCTTTCGCAACAAGTCGAGCTTTGTAAACAGTAACATTACCGCCTGCGTCGATCTTCCTCTTGAAGATCCATTTATTTTCGATGGCTTGCCGATCATCGGGCAAGTCAACCAAAGTCCACACTTTGTTCTCATACATGGATCCCATCTCAGATTTCATGGCTTCAAGCCATTTTCTGGAATCTGGGCTCATCATCGCTTCCTCATAGTTCGTAGGTTCATCATGGTCTAGTAACATGACTTCCAGAACTGGGTTACCGTACCACTCTGGTGCGGAACATACTCTGGTTGATCTACGACGTTCATCACAAACTTGGTCTGAAGTTTCATGATCATCATCATTAGCTTCCTCACTAATCGGTGTAGGAATCACTGGAACTAGTTTCTGTGATGTTCCACTTTCCAATTCGGGAGAAGGTACAATTACCTCATCAAGTTCTACTTTCCTCCTACTCACTTCTTTCGAGAGAAACTCCTTCTCTAGAAAGGATCCATTCTTAGCAACGAATATCTTGCCTTCAGATCTGTGATAGAAGGTGTACCCAACAGTCTCTTTTGGTTATCCTATGAAGACACATTTTTTTGACTTGGGTTCGAGCTAATCAGGTTGAAGCTTTTTCACATAAGCATCACAACCCCAAACCTTAAGAAACGACAACTTTGGTTTCTTGCCAAACCATAGTTCATAAGGTGTCGTCTCAACGGATTTAGATGGTGCCCTATTAAACGTGAATGCAGCTGTCTCTAAAGCATAACCCCAAAACGATAGTGGTAAATCGGTAAGAGACATCATAGATCGCACCATATCCGATAAAGTACGGTTACGACGTTCGGACACACCATTACGCTGTGGTGTTCCGGGTGGCGTGAATTGTGAAACTATTCCACATTGTTTCAAATGAAGACCAAACTCGTAACTCAAATATTCACCTCCACGATCAGATCGTAGAAACTTTATTTTCTTGTTACGATGATTCTCTACTTCACTCTGAAATTCTTTGAACTTTTCAAATGTTTCAAACTTGTGTTTCATTAAGTAGATATACCCATATCTGCTCAAATCATCAATGAAGGTCAGAAAATAACGATACCCGCTGCGAGCTTCAACACTCATTGGTCCACATACATCATCATGTATGATTTCCAACAAATCTGTTGCTTGCTCCATTATTCCGGAGAACGGAGTTTTAGTCATCTTGCCCATGAGGCATGGTTCGCAAGCACCAAGTGATTCATAATCAAGTGATTCCAAAAGTCCATCACTATGGAGTTTCTTCATGCGCTTTACACCAATATGACCTAAACGGCAGTGCCACAAATAAGTTGCACTATCATTATTAACCTTGCATCTTTTGGCTTCAATATTATGAATATGTGTATTACTATAATCGAGATCCAACAAGAATAGACCACTCTTTAAGGGTCCATGACCATAAAAGATATTATTCATAAAAATAGAACAACCATTATTCTCTAATTTAAATGAATAACCGTCTCACAACAAACAAGATCCAGATATAATGTTCATGCTTAACGATGGCACCAAATAACAATTATTCAGGTCTAAAACTAATCCCGAAGGTAGATGTAGATGTAGCGTGCCGACGGCGATCACATCGACTTTGGAACCATTTCCCACGCGCATCGTCACCTTGTCCTTAGCCAATCTTCGTTTAATCCGTAGTCCGTGTTTCGAGTTACAAATATTAGCAACCGAACTGGTATCAAATACCCAGTGTGACGCCCGAGACTGACGTCCCAGAAGATTCCAGAAGCTTCCCGAAGATTCCAGATGTTCCGGGTTGCCCGTGTGTTTATTTTGTGCTTGTGTTTTTATTTTTGCATTGCATCATGTCATCATGCCATCATGTCTTTAACTTTGCATCTCAACCTAAATAAACCGTGTGGACCTTCGGTCCATTTAAATCGAGGGAAGAATGTCTTCTCTTTATAACATATAAAAGCCTCCTAATAATTATGGAGCTATATTAATAATTATTCCATTGCTTCGGAATCACCATAACACACTTGCATAATTCCCCCATGTCTTTTCACTTCGAGTTTCACCTTCAAAATCTTGCCAATAATTCTTTCCGTTGTTTCGAGGCTCCTCCATTTATCTAGACTCCGTTCAAACTCCTTTTATTTTGCAAGCTAAATGTTTTAGTTTGCACTTCCTTTTTGTTGGAACTATTTTTGTTGGGTTGGTAATATCCCGTAAAGCCTTATAAAAATGTTCCATATTTTATTTTCTGTTCTGGCCTCTTTTCTTAATTTCTTTTGCACTCTCTCTATTTTATTTCTGTTAAAGAAATAAAAAGAAGAAGAAGCCAGCCGCGCCAGGCCTTTCCTCCTTCTCTCCTCCCCTAGGCCTCCCTGGCCCAAACCTCCCTCCTCAGGCCCACCGGCCGGCCTCCACCGAACCCTAGCCCGCAGCTCACTCCAGCCCCTCGATCCTCCCTCTCCCTCTTACCGCCGCCGCACTCACCTCCCCTCGTCCCTCTCGCTCGCTCGCTCTGGCCCGAGAACCCCTCGACCCCGCACTCCGAGAGCCCGATCTCCTCGCCCTCTGCCTCTCTCTCTCTCACAACCCCATCGAGCCCCGCGTCCAGCCCCAGGCCGACGCCCTTCCCTTCCCGTCGGCCAGGGCCTCGCCCGGTGCGCCCCGCCTCCTTCTACCCGCGCGGAGCCGCGCCATGGATTCCTCCCCTCGTCCAGCGAGCGCCGTGGCCCTGCTACCTTCGGCCGGACCGCGCCGGTCGCCCCTCCCTCCAGGGCCGGCAGGAGCTGCTGTCTCCTCCCTCCTCCAGAGGCCATGGCCCCGAGCGCCAAGCCCGACCTACTGTCCAGCGGCTCTGCTCCGTCCTCCGCGCGCCAAGGCAGTGCCTCCCTCCGGTCCTGTCCTTGTCTCGTCCCGCGCCCCTCCTCGCGTGGTCTCCTCGTCCGGCTGCGCGCAGCTCCAGCGCCGAGCCGCAGCTCCCCTCCAGCACCGAGCGACGGGAGCCGACTCCAGCGCGTGTGGCACCTCCTCGCCATGGCGCACAGCCTCGCCGTGCCGCTGCCTTGGATCCTTTCCGCAAGACCTGCTGTTGTAGTTTTGTTTTTTTTGTTTTGTTGCTTGTGTTGTTAACCTGAACAGAGAACGTCTACCGCCAAAGACCGCAACGACCCGAGTACAACTACAGTTTTTTCGTCAAGTTCGACTACCGACGACCCGAACATCTACGGAAAAACGACCAAGTTCCACTACTTCCCACGACGACCATGTGTACATCTACGTAACGAGATCGTCTACCGTCGACAAGACCGAGACACCGAGTACCACGACGACCCGAACGAGTACCGTCGCCGTGTACCACTACCGTCGCCCGAGTACCGCTACGAGAACGACTACCTTCGGTGAAGAAATGAGAACGTCTACTTCCTCTCCGAACGGAACATCTACTTCCACTACACCCCCGTGAACGTCTACTTCCTCTACGTCCCTCGACGATCTCGAACCGTCCCGAAACAATTGTTTCGAAGGTATAACCCCGAGACATGACCCGTGTGATGCTTGCTTGTGTTGTATGAAATGTCTCCCGTGTGTGCTTCGTGTCCGTTTCGTCCCTTTTGTCATGTTCCTCGGTTGCCTCGTCACCGACTCGTGGGAACCCGGTAACGGGATCGCCCCACCTTTCTTCTCGTTTGACTCGTTCACTCCACCTTTTGTTTTGCACCGGACTCTCAACGAGTTGCCGGAACCGAGATGTTGCGTTGCATCATTTTCGGATCGTTGCCGTGGCACTCTTTTCATTCCACCATGGTGACAATACTTCATATCTCTCTTGTTAACCTTTTAATAAAATTGCATAAACTTGATCATGTCATCCGCATCATATTAACAACCTTGAATGTTTAATTGTGTTTGCTTTATAATTACTAAACATGCTTATGGGGATTTTCCGGATATGAAGTTGTTATTCTCCGGCCTCATTTAAATTGCCTAGTTAGTGTAGTTTTATTATGCTTCACCTCTTGCCATGTTAAAAACATTTAATCTTGTCTTGTAAATAATGAGAGTCAACTAAATAATTAATATGTGGTGTTTCGTCAATATGCAACTCGTTGCATATTGAGCTCCACTTAACTTGTAGTATTTGTTTGTGCACTTGCCATGCCTTGCATATTTAAACCGGACATGCATCATGCTTGCTTGTGCATCGTATGCCATGTTTATGATATGTGTGTTTATCGTGCTGTTTGCTTCTTTCCGGTTGCTTCTCTTGTTAGCTTCGGTTTCGTTCCGGAGTTGTGAGGCTTCTTCTTCGTCTTCTTCGTGGATCCGTTCTTCTTCCTTGTGAAATCCCAGGCAAGATGATCGAACCCGGATACCATTACTATCTTTGCCTATTGCTAGTAGTCTCGATCTATAGTTTTGCCTCGATGCCCATGTCTTTCTTGTCAGCCTCCTACTTGTAACCAATTGCCATGTTTAACCACCCTACCTACGCAAACCGTTGCTTGGCTAAGTACGCTTCGCTCAGCCCCTCTTATAGCATTGCTAGTTGCAGGTGAAGATCGAAGATGCTTGCTTCATGTTGAAGTTTGGTTGGGTTATATCACACTATATAAATGCTTAAAATGAAATCATCTATATACTGGCAGGGTGGAAGGCTAAGCCTTTTGCTTGGTGATTTGTTCCACTCATGCCGTTAGGAACCGTATAAACCGGTGTTATGTTCCTTGATTATGCGTTCCTAACACGGTTGGGGTGTATGGGACCCCCTTGATAAACCGCTAAGTGCTAAGTCTTTTCCAGCAAGTCCCAACTTTTGGTACTATTTGCCTCATCATAACAACTTAATTAAATAATTAAATTGCATAGGGGGTCGCACCCTCGGGTTCTTAATTCTACATAGCAGGGGGGGGCAGCGCTGATGGTGTTGGTCCCAAACGGGGGTTCTGCGGGGCCGCCTTGGGGCAACCCGAGGTATCCGGTATCCACCCGTAGAATCGCCCATCCGGTCGTGTCCTGAGACTTAGATACGCGCGGCTACTATCAGGGTGTCGACACGCCGGGAGGATTTGCTGGATTAGCCTTACCTTAGTTCGGTTTAACTTGAGCACGGGATTCCGAGAATACTCGGGTCTTTCCACCTATGGAGTTGCGACTCCGCGGATCGTGGGCTTGTGATGGGCCAAGTTGGAACACCCCTGCAGGGTTTGAACTTTCGAAAGCCGTGCCCGCGGTTATGTGGCAGATGGGAGCTTGTTAATATCCGGTTGTAGATAACTTGACACAATGTTACTAATACACTACCAGCATGTGTACCGTGACCGTCAATTTCCGAATAGGGATTCGGGAGTTGAACACGGAGGGGTTATGTTTGACCGGCTTTAGCTAGGATCACTTCATGATCATCTTTCGACCGATGCACTTCTCTTCTCGCTCTCTTTTACGTAAGTTAGTGCTAGTTGCTGCTGCAGACTCTTGTTGTTCCTTCACCTCTCGTTCTTTCTTCAGCCTTGTCCTCACCCAAGGCTTAAATAGTCTTGTTACCCGGGAACGGGATTGCTGAGTCCTCTGTGGCTCACAGTTACTCCACCACACCAGATGCAGGTTCAGCCGAGTTTGATGCAGGAGCTGGTTCAAGTTCTTCACTTGGAGCTCGATGAAGAGTTTGACCGTATGTTTGTGACGTTTCGACGATCAGTAGTGGTTTCTACTAGGATTCGATCCTGACCTGTGGCTTTATGTTGTTTTGGTATCTTTCTTTTGGATCTTCACCCGTAGTCGGGTTGTGATGTTTTGAATGATGAATGCTTATGTAATGTATTGTGTGAAGTGGCGAGTGTAAGCCAACTATCTCCTTTTGCAATTTAATCCCTCTTTTACATGAGTTGTGCAAAGATACCAAACTTGAGATCATTCTAGGATGGGCGTATATCTTTAAGTCGTGCCTCGACACGTAGGAGATATAGTCCCATCCTGGGCATTACACCCAGGTACTACTACGAGCATTAGTAAGGTACACATCTATAACATGTATATCACATATACCTTTGTTCACCTTGCCATCCTTCTTATCCGCCAAATACTTGGGGCAGTTCCGCTTCCAGTGTCCAGTCCCTTTGCAGTAGAAGCACTCAGTTTCAGGCTTGGCTCCAGACTTGGGTTTCTTCATGGGAGTAGCAACTGTCTTGCTATTCTTCTTGAAGTTCCCCTTCTTTCCCTTGCCCTTTTTCTTGAAACTAGTGGTCTTGTTAACCATCAACACTTGATGCTCCTTTTTTATTTCTACCTCCACAGCTTTGAGCATAGCGAAGAGCTCGGGAATTGTCTTCTGCATCCCTTGCATATTATAGTTCATCACGAAGCCTTTATAGCTTGGTGGCAGTGATTGAAGAACTCTATCAATAACACTATCCTCGTCAACTTTGCAACCAAGTTGAGTCATATGATTGTAGTACCCAGACATTCTGAGCAAGTGTTCACTGATAGGACTATTCTCTTCCATCTTGCAGCTATAGAACTTATTGGAAATCTCATATTTCTCAATCCGAGCATTTGCTTGAAATATTAACTTCAACTCCTGGAACATCTCATATGGTCCATGACGTTCAAAATGTCGTTGAAGTCCCGGTTCTAAGCCATAAAGCATGGCACACTGAACTATCATGTAGTCATCAGATCATGTCAGCCAGACGTTCAAAGCATCTACATTGGCAGGAGGGGGCTTGTCACCTAGCGGTGCTTCAAGGACATAATTCTTGTGTGCAGCAATGAGGATAATCCTCAAGTTACGGACCCAGCCCGTGTAATTGCCACCATCATCTTTCAACTTAGCTTTCTCTAGGAATGCATTAAAATTCAAAGGAACGGTAGCACGGGCCATTGATCTACAACAACATAGATATGCAAAAACTATCAGGACTAAGTTCATGATAAATTAAAGTTCAAATTAATCATATTACTTAAAGAACTCCCACTTAGATAGACATCCCTCCGGTCATATAAATGATCACGTGATCCAAATCAACTAAACCATGTCCGATCATCACGTGAGATGGAGTAGCTTCAATGGTGAACATCTTATGTTGATCATATCTACTATATGATTCACGCTCGACCTTTCGGTCTCCAGTGTTCCGAGGCCATATCTGCATATGCTAGGCTCGTCAAGTTTAACCTGAGTATTCTGCATGTGCAAAAACTGGCTTACACCCGTTGTATTTGAACGTAGAGCTTATCACACCCGATCATTACGTGGTGTCTCGGCACGACGAACTTTCGCAACGGTGCATACTCAGGGAGAACACTTATACCTTGAAATTTTGTAAGGGATCATCTTATAATGCTACCGTCGTACTAAGAAAAATAAGAAGCATAATAAGATAAACATCACATGCAATCAAAATATATGACATGATATGGCCATCATCATCTTGTGCCTTTGATCTCCATCTCCAAAGCACCGTCATGATCACCTTCGTCACCGGTGCGACACCTTGATCTCTATTGTAGCATCGTTGTCGTCTCGCCAACTATTGCTTCTACGACTATCGCTACTGCTTAGTGATAAAGTAAAGCAATTACATGGCGATTGCATTTCATACAATAAAGCGACAACCATATGGCTCCTGCCAGTTGCCGATAACTTTACAAAACATGATCATTTCATACAAAACCGTATAACTCATCATGTCTTGACCATATCACATCACAACATGCCCTGCAAAAACAAGTTAGACGTCCTCTACTTTGTTGTTGCAAGTTTTACGTGGCTGCTACGGGCTTAGCAAGAACCGTTCTTGCCTACGCATACAAAACCACAACGATGTTTCGTCAAGTATGTGTTGTTTTAACCTTCACAATGACCGGGCGTAGCCACACTCGATTCAGCTAAAGTGAGAGAGATAGACACCCGCCAGTCACCTTTAAGCAACGAGTGCTCATAACGGTGAAACCAGTCTTGCGTAAGCGTACGTGTAATGTCGGCCCGGGCCGCTTCATCTCACAATACCGCCGAAGCAAAGTATGACATGCTGGTAAGCAGTATGACTAGTATCGCCCACAACTCATTGTGTTCTACTCGTGCATATCATCTACGCATAGACCTGGCTCATGATGCCACTGTAGGGGAACATAGTATTTTAAAATTTTCCTACGATCACGCAAGATCTATCTACCAGATGCATAGCAACGAGAGGGGAGAGTGTGTCTATGTACCCTCGTAGACCGAAAGCGGAAGCGTCAAGTGACGCGGTTGATGTAGTCGAACTTCTTCGCGATCCAACCGATCAAGTACCGAACGTACGGCACCTCCGCGTTCAGCACACATTCAGCTTGATGACGTCCCACGAGCTCTTGATCTAGTTGAGCTTCACGGGAGAGTTTCGTCAGCACGACGGCGTGGTGACGAGTATGATGAAGTTACCAGCGCAGGGCTTCGCCTAAGCACTGCAACGGTATGACCGAGGTGTGTTTCTGTGGAGGGGGGCACCGCACACGGCTAAAACAATTCAACTTGTGTGTTCTAGGGTGCCCCCTGCCCTCGTATATAAAGGAGCAAGGTGGAGGCCGGCCGGCCCCTCTATGGCGCGCCTAGGGTGCAATCCTACTAGGAATAGGATTGCAATCCTATTCCTAGTAGGAATCACACAAGAGGGGAAGGAAAGAGACGGAGAGAAGGGGAAGGAAAGAGGGGTCCGCGCCCCTCTCCCCTAGTCCAATTCGGACTGCCCTTGGGAGGGGCGCGCCACCTCCTAGCTGCTGCCCTCTTTCTCCCCTATGGCCGACTAAGGCCCAACTTTCCCCCGGGGGGTTCCGGTAAACCCCCCAGCACTCCGGTAAATTCCGAAAATTTCCAGAACACTTCCGGTGTCCGAATATAGTCGTCCCATATATCAATCTTTACGTCTCGGACATTCCGAGACTCCTCGTCATGTCGTGATCTTATCCGGGACTCCGAACTACCTTCGGTACATCAAAACTCATAAACTCATAATACCGATCGTCATCAAACGTTAAGCGTGCGGACCCTACGGGTTTGAGAACTATGTAGACATGACCGAGACTCATCTCCGGTCAATAACCAATAACTGAACCTGGATGCTCATATTGGCTCCTACATATTCTACGAAGTACTTTATCGGTCAAACCGCATAACAACATACATTGTTCCCTTTGTCATCGGTATGTTACTTGCCCGAGATTCGATCGTCGGTATCTCAATACCTAGTTCAATCTCGTTACCGGCAAGTCTCTTTACTCGTTCCGTAATACATCATCTCGTGACTAACTCATTAGTAATTTCCTTGCAAGGCTTATTATGATGTGTATTACCGAGAGGGCCCAGAGATACCTCTCCGACACTCGGAGTGACAAATCCTGTTCTTGATCTATGCCAACACCACGGACACTTTCGGAGACACCTGTAGAGCATCTTTATAATCACCCAGTTACGCTGTGACGTTTGATAGCACACAAGGTGTTCCTCTGGTATACGGGAGTTGCATAATCTCATAGTCATAGGAACATGTATAAGCCATGAAGAAAGCAATATCAGTAAAACTAAATGATCATAGTGCTAAGCTAACGGATGGGTCTTGTCCATCACATCATTCTCCTAATGATGTGATCCCGTTGATCAAATGACAACTCATGTCTATGTCTAGGAAACATAACCATCTTTGATCAATGAGCTAGTCTAGTAGATGCATACTAGTGAAGGAAATATGCCCTAGAGGCAATAATAAAGATGTTATTTGTATTTTCTTATATCATGATAAATGTCTTTTATTCATGCTAGAATTGTATTAACCGGAAACTTGATACATGTGTGAATACATAGACAAAATAGTATGTCCCTAGTATGCCTCTACTAGACTAGCTCATTGGTCAAAGATGGCTATGTTTCCTAGCCATAGACATGAGTTGTCATTTGATCAACGGGATCACATCATTAGGAGAATGATGTGATGGACTAGACCCATCCGTTAGCACAGCACTATGATCGTTTTAGTTTTACTGCTATTGCTTTCTTCATGACTTATACATGTTCCTATGACTATGAGATTATGCAACTCCCGAATACTGTAGGAACACCTTGTGTGCTATCAAACGTCACAACGTAACTGGGTGATCATAAAGATGCTCTACAGGTGTCTCCGAAAGTATTCGTGGTGTTGGCATAGATCAAGATTAGGATTTGTCACTCCGAGTGTCGGAGAGGTATCTCTGGGCCCTCTCGGTAACACACATCATAATAAGCCTTGCAAGCAAAAGACTAATGAGTTAGTCACGAGATGATGTGTTACGGAACGAGTAAAGAGACTTGCCGGTAACGAGATTGAACTAGGTATAGAGATACCGACGATCGAATCTCGGGCAAGTAACATACCGATGACAAAAGGAACAACGTATGTTGTTATGCGGTTTGACCGATAAAGATCTTCGTAAAATATGTAGGAGCCAATATGAGCATCCAGGTTCCGCTATTAGTTATTGACCAGAGATAAGTCTCGGTCATGTCTACATAGTTCTCGAACCCGTAGGGTCCACACGCTTAACGTTTGATGACGATCGGTATTATGATTTTATGAGTTTTGATGTATCGAAGGTAGTTCGGAGTCCCAGATGAGATCACGGACATGACGAGGAGTCTCGGAATGTCCGAGATGTAAAGATTGATATATTGGACGACTATATTCGGACACCGGAAGTGTTCTGGAAAGTTTCGGAATTTATCGGAGTGCCGGGGGGGTTACCGGAACCCCCCGGGGGAATGATGGGCCCTGGTGGGCCATAGGGGAGAGAGAGGGCAGCAGCCAAGAGGTGGCGCGCCCCCTCCCTAGGAGGAGTCCGAATAGGACTAGGGGAAGGGGGCGCGGCCCCTCTTTCCCTCTCCCTCTCCCTCTCTTTCCTTCCCCCCTTTTTCTTCTTTGGTAGGTTCCTACTAGGAATAGGATTGCATTCCTATTTCTAGTAGGATTGCAGCCCTAGCCGCACCATAGGAGGGCCGGCCGGCCTCCCCCCTTGCTCCTTTATATACGGGGGCAGGGGGGCACCAAAAGACACACAAGTTGAATTGTTCTAGCCGTGTGCGGTGCCCCCCTCCACAGAAACACACCTCGGTCATACCGTTGCAGTGCTCACCGGTGGATACATCATATCCGTCACCACGCCGTCGTGCTGACGAAACTCTCCCGTGAAGCTCAACTGGATCAAGAGCTCGTGGGACGTCATCAAGCTGAACGTGTGCTGAACGCGGAGGTGCCGTACGTTCGGTGCTTGATCGATTGGATCGCAAAGAAGTTCGACTACATCAACCGCGTCACTTTACGCTTCTGCTTTCGGTCTACGAGGGTACGTAGACACACTCTTCCCTCTCATTGCTATGCATCTGGTAGATAGATCTTGCGTGATCGTAGGAAAATTTTAAAATACTACGTTCCCCAACAACTAGGGACATACTGTTTTGTCTATGTATTGACACATGTACTAAGTTTCCGGTTAATACAATTCTAGCATGAATAAAAGACATTTATCATGATATAAGGAAATACAAATAACATCTTTATTATTGCCTCTAGGGCATATTTCCTTCATTGTCCAAGTCAGTTCTCTCCTCTTATGCTGTTGCCCTTTGATCGTTTGACTGTCAGTTTAAAAAATTCATAACTAATTCATACTAAATCAGAAAAATGCAAATAAGATACCAAAATGTTCATACAAACATCACCTATATGTCAGCGTCCTTTGCATTCATGATGAAAGTGTTGGAAAGTTCCCATCCGAGTTTTAGCTCTTATGATACCACCATGAATAGTAAAATCTAAAAAAAAAAAATCAAAAAATAAAAAAAAAATGGTGGCAAAGATTGACGAATGTTTGAAGTGCTTGCCACGACATCCACAAATGTCCTTCCTTCATGAAACTTGGCAAGAACTTAAAACATTTATCATTCTTTGCCACAAATTTGTTTTTTAATTTTTTTAATTTTTTGAGATTTTACTATTCATGGTGGTATCATAAGAGCTAAAACTGGGATGTGCACTTTCCAACACTTTTGTCATGAATGCAAATGCAAATGACACTGACATATATGTGATGTTTTTCCGAATATTTTGGTATCTTATTTGTATTTTTCTGATTTAGTATGAATTATTTATGAAGTTTTCAAACCGACGGTCAAACGGTCAAAGGGCAAAAGCATAAGAGGAGCAAAGTGACTTCGACAGAACCGGTGACTTTTGGAAACTAGGGGTAAAACAGCCGAGTGGGACACAACTAGGGGCATAAATCTAATTATCCCCTTGATATAACTTGCATTTTAAGAGAGAAAAGTCATTAGAATTGCATCATAATATGAAATATATCATTGAATTAGGATAAGTTAAAGTATGAAATAATTATACAAAATGGACTACATGATCGGTGATCTGGTTGAGACCGTTGAGGATTCGAAAGATTTTCGCCGAGAATTCTCGCTTGATGTCATGCCAGTTAAGCACTTTGAGCGACTCATCAAGTGATCAAAGAAAGGGGAATTGGATAAATTTATGCCGCCCAGGCTTCGAGGAAGAGAGTAGTATGAGCTGCAAACTACATTGACGAAGAGGATATAACTTTGTTGTCGACATGGTAGGATATTACTCTAGATGCAGTCACTGACAATGGTCAAAACTTGAGCAACGTATTGGAAGGGCACAAAGTAATGGTTCCATCATTACCTTGGGCACCGTTTCAGATGTACGGTCCAATCTCTCACAAACTGATGGTGTACGATCCTAGGGAGTTGCAATCGTTGGGGGGTTGTTTGGAGCAAGTGAGGCACACGCCTTCTATAGGTGCCACCATTGATGACTATGTGAGCACCCTTGTCGTCTTTTGAATGATTTTTTTTCATATAACTTTGAACAATAATTCATTGACATGTGTATGTTGTAGGTTCACATAACCAAAGGAAGGTACAAGCAAATGCTTGGGCAAAGGGGAAAGCATCTGGCCCCAAGATTGTTGTAAACATCTCAAGGGCAATGAGAAAATGGATGACGATGAATGAGGAGTCTCCTTGAAAAAAATCAAGGGCATGTACTTCCTCTTCGGAATTTGATGACAACGATGATAATTGTTGTGGTGGTGATGAAGTTGAGAGGTGGCCCGGGGAGTCCTTCTACGGGGTCAAGTGTCGACGACCCGATGGAAAAAGAGATAAAAAGAGATTATCAAAAAACACAATGAGAGGTGAAGGGGGTGAAATACAAGATTAGTGAGTAGACAAATAAGGAGTTGGAGGAGAAGAGGCAACAAGAGAAATTGGAGTTGGAGGGGAGGAACAAGAGAAGATGGCAAAATGAAAACCGATGCACGAAAATAAAAAGTGCAAGGAAGAGATGTAGACGTGTATGCTTCGGCTTGAGGAGTATTGATTAATGCATGGCAGAAGATGACTGAGAAGAACCAATTCGTGATGTTGGATCGAGATACAATGTATGAAACATCAAGATCATTGACTGAGCTTGCGAGCGGAGATCATAACTTCCAGGATGCCATGGAGCAGCCAATACACATGAGGAGGGGTGCACACATGGGAGGAGGTAGCCTTGCCGGTGACATGTGATTTGTACACGTCAGTCGAATGTGTGCATGATGCTTCATCTTTCCTTCATCCATTTCGAGCCTATGATGATTGCTTTTGGTTGAACTTCATATTATGTTTATATTTGAATTATATTTTTGAAGAATATGGTATGGTTTGAAATCTTGTTGAATGGCGAAAGATTAAATACCTGTGAGAATGAGAATCAAGAGTGTATATTTATTAATATAGAAAAAATATGGGAGGAAATTATGAAGCCTGCAGAGATATGACAACTCTAAATCAACACAAACGCTCGGCGACCTACAAAAACTTATGAAGGGCACTCCAACCAATTTTAGAGGCAACCGATATGATGGCTTTGCTAGAGTTACGATTGGGCATCGACCACCGTTCAATCCATAATGAGGTGGTTCGGCCATCAAACCATTCGCCAAAGTGGAAATCATGAAATTACACTATGGTATTCGACAAATTCATATATGTGTATTCAAACATCCCTTTAAGGATGATAAACATCAATAGAAGGAAAAACACATGAATGAAAAATGCATAAAAATTTGATAGACAAGTTTTCACAAAATAGAAGAGCACAAAAACCGCACGCATGTAGAATAGACATTTTTAAAGTGTAAAAAAGTATATTTCAATCTACGCGAACGAGAGTAAAAAAAGAGATCACTCGAACATTTGTGTATCGTCTTCTTCCTCCTAGAATCTTCCTTTTCTTCTTTCTCCTTTGGCCACCCAACTCTCCTCCCATCCTTACCTCACCTTTGGCTGCAGTGCCACGTCAAACCGCATCACCCCGTATCCGACAGAGTAGCTATCTAATTCGAGAGGCGATCGAAGGAAAACGGCCCCCACCCACATAGGTCAAATTTCTTTCCCGCCTCCAGCAAGGTAACTATCTAATCAGAGCAACGGTCGGAGCTAAAACCCCTCCCCACACCTGCACTAGTCAAACTTTTCTCGCCTCTGTCAGTGACACCGCGGCAAGCCGCGTCGTCGCACCCGCATAGGTCAATGAGCGGATGTCGAAATTTTCATGATACTGATGCACGCAGAAAAGTCGCGTGAAAAAAATGTGCTACAAACGTGATAAGTCATTCCAAACCAATCAATACTAAAAAAATATATAAAGAAAAAACCCAGATCTCATACAGTGCAACCAATTGGACGTTCTTCCTCATGGTTCAACTTCATTCCAATCCAATACTGTTTGACAGCATGCAACAGCTCTCTCCAGCTCCTCCCCCTTTTCCAGGACCCCCAAAATATCATTCCCCTACCCTCTATGTCCATCTACGTTTCTCTTCTCTTCTGACCTGATCTACTTATTTTATTAGGTCTTGACCCTTGACTTGTCTAATCTAATCCTCCATGCATATGCATGCAATTGCCAAAGCAAAGAAAAGCAGCCACACACACCCTGTCACCACTCTCTCCCTCCCACTAGGCACTGGCACTGGCACTGGCACTGGTGCTCCTCCTGCAACCCATCAGTCCTCACTCATCCTCCCTCTCTCCACACCGCTGAGGGAGTAGGGAGTACCGCTCCTAATAATTGATCCTTCGCTCTCCATTCTCCCGTTGATTTGTTGTTACTCTAAAGATCACCACCAACCACCCTCCCCCAAACCCTCCTCCCAACCACAATCCAATCTTTTATCAAGAACAAATTAACCACCCCTCACCCTTTACCCCAAAACAATCGTCTAATCTTTGGTCTCTGCCTCCACATTGCTCCCAAATTCAACGTCTCGGGCCCTGCCGCCCCTCAAATCCACCCTTTTTCGTCACTCCATCCTGTCCTAAATTCCCCTCCTCGCCCAAAAGCCCCAGCGTTTCCCACTGCAAAATCCAATCTTGGCCGCTTGGATTGCCCATTCATTTATTCTCTGAGGGAATCCAGCCTTTCCCCTCCAATTCTCTGCAGGAACCCAAGCTTTAGCGGGCTGCTCTGTTCGAAACCCGATCTCTCTTTAGCACCGAATTCTGCTCCAAAGCCAGAGTGGTTGCGGAGATCCGCCATTTCTGGTTGAGCCGACGAGCTTCGCCGCCGCGGTCCGATGTCGGACTCGGACCAGAGCACCGTCGTCTTCGGGCTCCACCTGTGGGAGCTCGTTGGCATCGGCGTCGGCGCCGCCTTTGTGCTCCTCCTCGTCCTCCTCTCCCTCCTGTGCCTTCTCGCCAACCGCCGTCGCCGCCGACGCCGCGCCCCCGCCGCCCCCGTCCTCCACCTCGCCACCGTCGCGCCCAGTGCCCATCCCAAGAACCCCACCAAGCCGCCCAAGGACATCCAAGAGGTGCCCTCTCGCGGCGCGCAGGCCCCCGCCGCCGCGCCCAAGGTGCCGCTCGCTCAGATTCTCCAGGCGTCCCCGCAGGAGTCCATCCAGATCGAGACCGGCAAGGAGCACCGCATCACGTTCCCGGAGCAGCCACCGCCCCATCATCAGCGTAGCGGGGGGCCGTCGTCGCGCGGGGCCAGCGGAGAGAGCCGCGGAGGTGGCTCGGAGCCGGGTGTGCCCGAGGTCTCACACCTCGGGTGGGGCCACTGGTACACTCTCAAGGAGCTCGAGGCAGCGACGGCAATGTTCGCCGACGAGAAGGTGATTGGCGAGGGCGGCTACGGCATCGTGTACCACGGCATTCTCGAGGACGGCACACAGGTCGCCGTTAAGAATTTGCTGAATAACAGGTAACAGCGCTTCCCGTGAACTCAAGTATAGCCAAATTTAGAGACTTGTTTCTGATTGGCGTCTAATTGATTTGAGTTTAAGCAAGATGTATAATTTGACGGGTGCACCGGGTCACTGAATCTGACTTGAGATATTGACAATTCAGATGGTGACATTATGCAAGAACCTGATAAAAAAAATGACAAGTCGTTGTTAGCATGCTTAGCGTGGAAGCTGCCATTTGAGAGGCTGAAATGTGTGATTTGTGTAACGTGTGGTTTTTGTGTTGCTGAATTTAGTAATATACTTGGTTTGTTAGGGGCCAGGCTGAGAGGGAATTCAAGGTTGAGGTCGAAGCAATCGGGAGGGTGCGGCACAAGAACCTCGTGCGGCTGCTTGGATACTGTGCTGAGGGCAACCAAAGGTACCTCCTTGAGTGATAAGTTGACCTGCTGTATTCGATAAATGAGGCGCTTGTAACATAAAACGTGTTGTATATGAACTCTTTTCAGAATGCTTGTGTATGAGTTCGTCAATAATGGAACTTTAGAGCAATGGATTCATGGTGATGTTGGTCCTGTGAGCCCTCTTACATGGGACATAAGAATGAAGATTATTCTCGGATCAGCAAAAGGGTAAGTGCATGTGAGTTACTATGATCTAACAAAATATTTACCATTACTTAATACTTACACAGTTACCTAGCTGTGCAGTTTAATGTATTTGCACGAGGGACTTGAGCCAAAGGTGGTTCACCGCGATGTCAAGTCAAGCAATATCTTACTTGACAAGCATTGGAACGCTAAGCTTTCTGATTTTGGGCTAGCAAAGCTTTTGGGCTCAGAGAGGAGTTACGTCACGACCAGGGTTATGGGGACATTTGGGTTAGTACGATACTTATAAAATCATCGTCACACAAGATAAACATGAACATAGTTGCTTATGTATCTCTTGTTATTGCAGGTACGTTGCTCCAGAGTATGCAGGCACTGGCATGTTGAATGAAACTAGTGATGTCTACAGTTTTGGGATTCTTATTATGGAAATAATATCTGGTAGGGTACCAGTAGATTACAACAGGCCACCTGGAGAGGTTAGTAATGGCCGTGCCTCCTTATAAGCAGTGCTAAATTAAGCACTCGTGAAATGCATTTATAAATTCTGCAGATTAATCTTTCAGGTTAATCTCGTTGAATGGCTGAAGACAATGGTGAGCAGCCGAAATTCAGAGGGGGTTTTGGATCCCAAGATGACCGAGAAGCCTACTTCAAGGGCGCTGAAAAAGGCTTTGCTAGTGGCTCTGCGATGTGTAGACCCTGAAGCTCGCAAGAGGCCAAAGATTGGTCATGTGATTCACATGCTTGAAGTTGATGATTTCCCCTACAGAGATGTAAGTCAATATGGCACGGCAATTTTTTATCTTTAGTTTCATAAAGTACCTGTCATTTAATAACAATTATCTCTAGAATAGTTTTGCAATATATTTATTACCCCTGATTATTTTTCCTGTTGCCGAGGAAAGGACATCAAGATGAACACCTCGAGTATCATATATTGTTTTACTTTAGATTATTAGACCATAGATTTTCTCTTTTGCCTGTTGCTGAAGGGGTTCCCTTTTGGCCATTGTAAGTTACATGGCGGGTTGATACTTGTTTTTCGTTGTTACACGAAATATGGATTTCAGCATCTTCTTTCCAGTTTGTTCAGGTTTAAGATGCATGTAAATGAAGCTGGCCATTTGCCTTTTAATATCGGAATAACAACCTTTTCCCCTCATAATTAGTTCAAATTTTACTAAGAAGAGTTTTTACAGAGAAAATGCGTTTATTTATAGTGATACCTTTTGTTACTCTTATTGCCAGGACCGCCGAGCTGGCAGAGCTCCAGGTCAAGCGAAATTGGCGGAAACACCTTCGGGCGAACCAGGCGATAGCAGCGGGAACGACACACCAAGAGACACACCAAAAGGTCAGTCAAAAGCAGACAATTCAAGGTGGAGAAATCAAGAGACCTAGCTATGATGCAAACGGTGATAGCTCCGGACCTTTGTGCATGATCAAGAAAGAAGGTGGATGGCGCAGACCTACTACAAACAAGCTCGTTTGCGGCTCCATGGGTTTGAGTCAGGTGTGGAACCATGGAAGGCATCTATGGAGAGATCGCGATAGCATCTGTACATTACTGGATTAATTATGTTAGGCATAGGGATTTTTTGGTTGGTTTCACCGGATCATGTTTATGTAAAAGATATATCTCCGTATGATAAAGGCGCTATACTTTCCGAGGTAAAGCCGAGCGTCGCTTATGACCGACCTCACTGGTTGGTGGCACCTTGCTGCTCAGCTTATGATCCCCTGTCCCTTTTCTTCTTTGATGAGATTCGTTTCCTGTGCTTTACTAGCTTTCACATAGAAATTAGATGGTTCAGTTCTTCAGGCTGGGCTGGATGCTCAGATTGACAGCCAGGGGTTGCATGGCATGGTACTCTACTGGTATCCTATAATTGTTGCTTCAACCATGGCTGGAGGAGAAAAGGAGAGGTTGGTGGCATGGCCCAACCTACCTGGCATTGTTTAGCAAAAAGTAGTATTCACAGCTGACGATATTATCATTATCCAGCCATGCTTGACAGTGAAGCCAGCTTGGCCTGCTAACTGGCAACCAATTGCACACTCACTCAGACTATCAAAGGAGCACTGTCGGTCTCAGTGACCAAACGGAACCGTGTCGTGCCTGTACAGGAAAAGGTAGTGTTCAGGTGGCAATCATGCACGGAATCTGAGGTGCATAGGTGATCCAGGCTAGGTACAAAACAAGGTTGATGATTGGCAAGAAAGAAATGTTACAGTATGATTTATTTAGACGATGGCGTTCGAGAGATATTTCATTTTCCTAGGGCTGGGGGTGGGGGTGGGGTGCATGGGGCCGCTGAGAGTTCAGCTTCTCCTAAAATCTCACCGGCGGCCTCGCTGTCCTCGTGCCGTGCCCCTACTACTGCTGTCCGTGACGCTTTGCCCGGACAACCGCCGCCGACAGTTCGCCATCCACCTAGGCTGCCGCTGCCACGCCCAATGTTCTGTGGGTGCGGGTGCTGCCTTTTCTTTTTGCGGGGAGTGCCTTTTCTTTTTTGATAATGAACAACAACAACAACACAGCAACAACAAAGCCTTTTGTAGAAGGAGAGTTTGGTAATACAATAGTCGTTGTATTGATGGATGCAGGTGCATGTTGTCGGCGTCCTGGGAACCAGAGTACCCAGACTTGCCCGTCTGCGGACCGCGACGCGCTCCTACAAGCAGCCTGATACGGCCCAGCTGATCGACCAGCTGTCCAAAACCCTCGTGAGGGGGTCAAGCCCCGCGAGGAGAACGACGTCAAGACCTCCTCGGGAGCGGCGTCAGCAAGGCGCTCCGGTGGGGCGGAGAATCCAAGGCCAAGCCTGCCTCAGGAGGAGGCAGTGATGTCAGCAGTGACGCACCGCGCCAGCGGGTGCCAGCGTCCGCCAGAGACACAGTTGCCATTTCGATGCAAAGGGGACAGCGCAGCCGTTGTTTCCCAAGGAGCGGGACAAAGGTTTCCCCTTCGGTGCAACAAGACCGAAAACCGCAAGGACGACAAGGGGGATGTCACCGTCGAGCCCACCACCGTGTCACCGCCTGATCCTTTTGTAGGCGAAGACCGCTTTTGTCAGGATAAGAACGTCCTTGTGTTCCCGCTAAAAAATGCCCAGTTGTGGGATCCCTTCCCGCCTAAACATTTCGGGGGAAGAGGACCGTGGCCGCCTATATAAGTAGCTAGGATTCCCACTGCGAGGGATCATCTCAAACACTGAGCCACCACACAAGGAGCAAGAACACTTGCCTCCTGACCCTCCCGAGCTCGCCTCTTGAGACCAGGAACCGTTGTACTAGCTCATACTCTACCTCGCCCGAAGCTAATCCATCAAAGCAGGAAGTAGGGTCTTACACCACACGGTGGCCCGAACCTGGATAAACTCTTGTGTGTTCTGTCTGTTGTTTCCTTGAATCCTTCCACCGCGACGAGAGCGAGGCGCTAGGTAGACGAGAGTGGGAGAGAACTTCGTTCACGCCCCTGTGTTCGAACTTAACGGGTTTTGCGGAGCCCTGAATCCGACATTTGGCGCGCCAGGTAGGGGAGGGTGGTCGAAATCTCGCCTCTCTGACGACCTTGTCGCATTCTCGTCGCCGACCCTGCTCCACGGCCATGGTGGACACACGCCGAACTCGCGCCGTCCGCCGCGCTGCGAACGTCGATCAGACGGCGCCCGCGGGCAACGGCACACCGCTCCCCCCAACTCGCCGGTTGCCAACGCCGCCACCGACCTGGCTGTCCACGAGCAGTAGGACTCCTCGCTGCCGCTGTCCGTGCGGCGGGATGGCCGCACGGCAACAACTTCACCCTCGCTGGCCGCAGCGTCGTCCTCGCTGGTCCGCCGCGGGCCGGTCTACCAGCAGCCTCGCAGCTGATGGCGCGGGAGCTCTTGCGCTACCGCCCAACAGATGACCTCTACGACGAGTGGCTCCACCGTATCACTGAGCTCGTCAACGCCGCTGGAGAAGCACCTGCACCAACGCACTCCTCACATCCTCCGTCGCCCCCGGTGGGGAATGAGGGCCACGGGGTCCCGGCTCCGCCTCCACTCCACCACACCGGCCAGGAGGCCCGGCGCGAGGCCCCTCGACGTGAGCAACCCCGCAGAGCCCACACGCACGACGAGGAGAGCTGCCAGGTGATTCCGCACCCTCATGCAGGGGCTCGTGGGCCCCCTGGCCCACAGCGCCCAAACCGCGCGCCACAGGAGGTGGTGGCGCCAGCACCTCAAGAAACAGCACCACAAGCGCAGGGGGCGCCTGCGATCATGAGCGTGGCTGGATGTCGCGCCCTAGCCCCTGAGCTACGGCGCCTCGTCTGGCCCGACAAGTTCAAGCCGGATCTTCCTCCACGCTACGACGGCACCACCGACCCCACGGAGTTCCTCCAACTCTATGAGCTGAGCATCGAGGCGTCCAACGGCACCGAGCAGGTCATGGCGAACTGGTTCCCCATGGCTCTAAAGGACGGCGCGCGTTCCTGGCTCCTGAACCTCCCCGTGGGATCCATCTCCTCCTGGGAAGAGCTTCGCGAGCGTTTCGTCGCCAACTTCCAAGGCACCCGCGACCGAGCTCCGGCGGCTGCTGATTTGCGCCGCGTGAGGCAGCAGCCAGGAGAAACCCTGCAAAAGTACATCCAACGCTTCAACACCATGCGCCTCCGTATCCCTAGGGTCTCGGACGAGGCCATCATCTTCGCGTTCTCCGATGGCGTCCGCGATGTCAGGATGAGGGAAGAGCTCGCCATTCACGAAGACCCGTGCACAACCCTCGAGATGTTCAAGCTCGCGGCAAAGTGCGCCAGGGCGGAGGAAGGCCGCCTCTCCCTTCAGGAGCTGCCTGAGTGTAACACCCCATATGTGATACTTTCCTATAATGACAATAAAGCTTTCTCATTTGATCCTTGTCCTTATCCTTGGGGTTTTTTGTCATTTGAGCTCATTTTTTTTTGCATTTTCATGTTTTTTATTTTATTTTGCATCCTTGCATTGCTTCATCATCATGGCATCATGGCATCTTAGTTTACTTCTTGTGGTGTGTGTGAGTGAGGCACCTTGTGATGTTGTGAGTGTGGTTCTAGCCTTGGCTTGCTAAACCTTAGACCCTCCTCCTTTGTTTTCCCTCTTCTTCTTCCTCCTCTTCGTTTCTTCCCCTTCTTTAATCAATTTTGCAAGTCACCTAGCCAAGGTCATTAATGTTCTTTCTTTTCCTTAAAACCTTGCACCATGTCTACACCCTCTCTTCCAAATATCACCCTATTTGGAATTGATTTGGTTGGGTTCAAAAATGACAAGAGTTTGAAGCATATTCAAACTCCTTTTATTTTTCTGCCTCTAAAAATGTCCAAACCAATTTTATTAAATAGGGCATAAATCAAGGAGCATGGGGATATTTTCTTTTTCCCCTAACTCTTTTCATTTAAGCCTGTGCTTTCCTTTTTCTTTTCTGTCTAAAGAGAAATGGAAAAGAAAAAGAATCAGCAGAGCATCAGTGGCTTGGGCCTCCTCTTTCTCCTCCCCCACGCCCAGTCTTTCTCCTCAGCAACTGCGCGGCCCATCCCTTCCCCCGCAGGCCCGACCGAGCCGCTCGCAGTCGCGCCGTCTCTCCCCTCGCACCCGGGCCCGCATGTCATCCCCCCATCTCCTTCACACCTCCCGCGTCGCCGTCTACCTCCGTCTCTCCTCCAGAGACAGAGCGCTCGCGCCATGAACTTCACGGGCGCCGAGGTCGCGCAGTCTCCTCTCCTCCCTTTTAAGCCGCAGCCGCGCCCTAGGGTTGCTCCTCCTCCCCCCTTTCTCCTCCGCCGCAGCCAGTAGCTCCACCCACTCCTCTCCTCCCTGCAGTCGCCATGGCCGCCCCGAGGAAGATCACGTCGCCGGCGTAGGAGCGTCGCTGGCTTCCTCTCTGTCGATCCCGAGCACCCCGGCGTCTTCCCCGAGCCCGCTCCGACGCCGATCCAAGCCCGAGGACAAGTCCCACGACGTCCTCTTCTTCCTCTTCTTCTCGGGACATAACCGCGCCAAGGTTTCGAGCTCACCGTCCTCCTCTCCGGTGCGCCTCTGTCGACTCCTTCCTGTCCAAGGGTAAGGAGGTACTCCCTGCTCCACCTTGCCTTTTGCTCATCGCCGTTAGCCCCCTGTGCTTGTCGCCGTAGCCATATCGTCGTGCTCTCGGTGCCCCCCTCTTTCTGAATTTGTTGCTGTCGCGCGCTTCAGTTAGTCGCGTAGGCCGGCGCTTCGCCGCTCTGGACCCGCAACTAGTCGCAGCAGCTCCGCCGCACCTTTCCGCACGCCCGCCGCTCGTCGCCGACCCTGCCTAGGCCTTGCTGTCGCGTGGAGCTCTGTCGCCGTAGTTCTGACATGTGATCGCCGCCGGCGAAGTAGTGGTTGTTAGGTGCTGCGTATGCTTCGAGTGGATGTGGCACTCCCCCAGGAGCGCACTGCACCACTCCGCCGTCCGCTTAGGTCGCTGGAGCAGCTCCGACGAGCCCTGCTTTTTCCCCCGCTTCTGCATCTTCAGTTACCTCTTCATGCATCGCTTCTGTATACTGTCAAGAATCGAATGCTAGCGCAGTGGCTTGTGTCTCCGTTAGATATGCAGCAGGTCGCGAGTTTGAATCCGTGCGGGGCAGTGGTTTCGCCCCCCTTTTTGTTTTTCCTGAGAGGATGACAGGCAGGCCCCACCTGTCATCCTCACTGTGCGCTCCACCCTCTCGCGCACCCGCTGTTGCCATCTCAGCGTTGCTGGCCCCCCTTGTGAGTGGCTCTGGCTAGCGTGGGCGTGGGTCAACTTTGACCAATGCGCTTGTTTTTCTTTTCTGTTTTTCGTTTCTGTTTTTCTTTTCTTTTTCTTTTTCTGTATTTTCTTTCTTTAATTAATATCTGTGGATATATTCTTCTGATGAGAATAAGTTGTATATGAAAAGTGCTTACAATTTTATGCAGATTATGAATATGTTGTTTGTTGCCATGTTTAAAAACATTTTAAATGCTGTTTGAATTATTCTTGTTTTAAATATGCCTAAACTTGTAAAATTCATAACTAAATATCTACAACTCCACATTTAACAAACTTTATATGCATTTGGGGTGGAAAAATGTGTAGATAATTATGGTGCTGTTGTTTTGCATGTTTAACAACTTTACACCAAAAGTTTTTCAGATCTGTCCCAAATGCAATTAAATTGATATGGGAGTTCCGGGAAAATGTTGTTTGATATTTCCAGCCCATTTAAATGTGCTAGCATGTTGCTGTAATATTAGCTGCACCCTTGCCATGTTAACCAACCCCTTTAAACTTGTTGGGTGCTTGTTTGAATAATCTATATAAAACTTATTAGTTGTTCTTTTGTTTATTTCTTTCATGTGAGTGCTCTTGTTTGTTATGATGTTGTTGCACTCTTGTGCCCTAGACCATGCATCATATCTACTCTTGTCCTTGTTCATCATGTTCATGCATCATGTGTTTGAGAATCGCATTATGATTGATTGTGTTCCGGTGTTGCAATGTTGTGTTGGTTAGAGCCCGGTGACGATTCGGAGTACGAGGTTCCTACCGAGGTTGAGTTTGAGGAGCACGGTTATGATCCCTCCGTGGAATCAACAGGCAAGATGACCTTACCCAGATATCACTACTATCTTTGCCTATGCTAGATGTCTCGCTTTTTAGATATTGCCTCGATGCCTATGTCTGTTTGTCAGCCCTCCTATTGTTGCCATGAAACTCTCTAACCACCCACCTAGCAAAACGTTGTTTGGCTACGTAAGCATCGCTCAGCCCCTCTTATAGCGTTGTTAGTTGCAGGTGAAGATTTGAAGATTCTTGCTTTATGATGAAGTTATTGTTGGGATATCACAATATATAAACTGTTAATCTAAATCATCTATATATTGGTAATGGGTGGAAGGCTAAGCCTCTTGCTTGGTGTGTTGTTCCACTCATGCCATCCTAGGAACCGTTAAACCGGTGTTATGTTCCTTGATATTGCGTCCCTAACACGGTTGGGGTTTATGGTCCCCCCTCGATAACCCGCTTAGCGCTAAAGCTTTTCCAGCAAGGCCCAACATTGGATTTACATTTGCCTAATAACTAAAACTTGCATAGGGCGTTGCAAACCCGAGTTCTTAATTAACAACCCCGGGCCAGTGCTCCTCATGAGTGTTGGTCCGAACTGGGCGGACTGCAGGGCCACCTCGAGGAAACTCAAGTGCTCGTATACACCTGTAGGATGTCCCATCCAGTCGTGGCCTGAGACGAGATACGCGCGGCTACTATCAGGGTGTCGGCACGCCGAGAGGTCTTGCTGGATTAGTTTTACCTTTGTTGGAATATCTTGAGCACGGGATTCCGAAAATACTTGGGTCTTCCCACCTTGGAGTTGCGACTCCGCAGATCGTGAGCTTGTGATGGGCTAAGTTGGGACACCCCTGCAGGGTTTGATCTTTCGAAAGCCAGGCCCGCGATTATGTGGCAGATGGGAATTTGTTAATATCCGGTTGTAGATAACTTGACACCATGTTTATAATACACTACCTGCGTGAGTAACCGTGGCAGTCTCTTTCCGAAGGGGTTCGGGAAGTGAACACGGTGGGGTTATGTTTGATCGTGATTAGTTAGGATCACTTCGTGATCACTTTGACGATCGTTGGCACTTGTTCTCTCCTCGCTCTAAACCCGTAAGTTAGTGCTAGTGCTGCTGCAACCTTGTTTTAAGCTTTTTCCACACCTAAGGCTTTGATAGTATTGCTACCCGGGAATGGGATTGCTGAGTCCTTCGTGGCTCATAGATTCTACACAACACCAGATGCATGTACCGTAGAGAACTACACATGTGGTGGTTCAGAGCTGTATTGGGAGTTCGATGAAGAGCGTGGACGTTACTACGTGTCTTATCCCGAGGATCAGTAGGGCTCTTACTAGGATGATGGGGACCTTGTGTTGCCTTATTTATGGTATCTTTCATTTGTTTTTTCGTCCGTAGTCGGACTCTGATGTTATTTGGATGATGTATGTTAATGTATTACATTGTGTGATGTGGCGAGTGTAAGCCAACTACTCTTTTACATTTTCATCCCCTCTTTTACATAAGTCGTGCAAAGATACCATACTTGAGATCGTTCTAGTATGTGATTATGTCTTTAAGCCGTGCCTCGACACGTGGGAGACATAATCACATACTGGGCATTACAAGTTGGTATCAGAGCCTTCTCCTTCCTAGGAGCCCCCTGATTGATCGAATCGTTAACGGTTGAGTCTAGGCACACACATAAAAAAATGTTTTGAGTCCTATATATATATATCGGAGAGTAGTATTTATTTTTACTCCTCATGCCTTTATCGCTCTGGTGAGGACTCCTGACGGTTCTATCTCTTCTACTCTCAAAAATTCACTATTTTTTTAGGATCACGCGAGTATTGTTTGGATTGTTTCGATATCTTTGGACGAGAACATTGTTCTCGATGCCTCCTGTCATTTAGGGGTTGTGGCAGTGTCCCGGGGAGTTGAGCTCCGAGGTGTTGTCGTCACAAATGTATCACAGCGGTTCTAGAATACTTAAGACGGCGGACATCGAGAACTCTTCTATGCGGTTAGTGGTGAGATAACCCCGACGTCACCCGGTACTGGTGGGATAGTTCAGGAGTATTGCCATAGCTTGTATAGCAGATGCGTTTCGAAGGTCCGAGGTAAACATTTTCCGAGGATGACTGGTTATGTGTTGAAGGATGGATACAGCTGTATGTAGGATTAGAGTTGAGTGCGCGGTGCTTCCCCTGTATCCCCAACACCCGATTGCATAACCGGAAACCTTCGGAAATTAATAGGTGGGTTCTTCTAGTAGGTCGTAGGCATTCTTCCAACGAGTGCATGGTATGAGTTTGGGGTTCGACATCGAGTGAAGAGATTTTATGGGCGTTGTTCTAATCGGGAGTTGCATCTTAAAGGGTCCTTGGCTATGCTGATCCGGGGATTGCAACACCCTTTTGTAACACGTTCCATGAGCATTCAGCACGAACATGTGGGACGAAGCTTCTATCATGTATTTGTTCTATCTGCACCTTGCTGTTTTTATTTACCTTTTGTTCTCCCAAGTGTCTTCTCGAGAAGATTATTGTACCATTAAACTGTGGAATACATTTGTTCATTTTGTTCGAATGTTCTTGTGAAAACTTATGTTGCAATTTCTACCCGTTGATTCAGCTTATATATTTTCCATCAATGGCTAATAGTTGTCATCTCATTCAGGATGGCTCCTAAGAAGGTTCCCAACGCTAACTCAGAGGGTGAAGAAGAGCATGTTCCTGAACGTCCTCCTTCCCCTCCTCCTCCGTCTGAGGCATGGAGAGCAATTATGCAAGCGACCAACCAGAACACCCAGATGCTTATGCAAATGATGCAGAACTTTCAAGCCAACCAAGCAAATCAAGGTGGTCATGGGAACCAAGGCCAAGGCAATCTGTTCAATCAACCTCACTTTGCAACCCTCAACCAATTCCTGGCAAACCAACCGAAGTCGTTCAGTTACTGTGTGGATCCGCTAGATGCTGAAGACTGGATCACAGACATCAAAAAGCACTTTGAATGCAGTAACGTGAGACCTGAGGATTATGTCAAGTTTGCCACTTTCCAACTCAAAGACCAAGCTGCTGATTGGTGGAAACACTACAAAGATTCCATAGGTGGACGTGAGATCTCGTGGACTGACTTCTGCAAGGATTTCCGCTCTCACCACATTCCAACCAGTGTCATTGAAGGCATGCATGAGAAATTCCGCAACCTGAAGCAAGGCACCATGTCCGTCTATCAATACAATGTCAAGTTCCAGAATCTTGCTCGCTATGCCAAGCAAGACATCCCAGATGCCAAGAGCAAGATTTATCAGTCCCGTGGTGGTCTGAAGGATGAACTCCAACTAGCTCTCACCTTGTTCGAGCCGGATGAATTTGACCAATTCTACAATATGGCTCTTAAGAAAGAGGCAGACCAGCTCAAGATTGAAGCTTCCAAAAGAGGATGAGAGATGTTGTTCACTCCTCCTCTTCTTCCCAAGTGGTTGCAAAGCAGCAGAAGTTCTGGCTACCGCCTCCTCCAGTGCTCCGTACTCCAGACAACAACAAGCACTCAGGTGGCCGTGGTTTCTCCCACCCACCCAACCCAAGCAATCGGTCCAAGCCTCAGTTTCAAGCTTCAAGATCAAGTGGTCCTTATCACCGGCCTCTCTCAGAAGTGACTTGCAACAAGTGTTCTCAAAAGGGTCACTATGCCAACAAGTGTCCCAACCCAAGGCGCCTTCCGTCTCCTCCGCCTGTCAGCACTGCTATTGTCAAGCACAATCCCAAGGCAGCAAGAGTGAGTCTGATGAATGCAGCTGAAGCAGAGAATTCTTCAGATGTGATACTTGGTAATCTTCCAGTCAACCTTAAACCTGCTAAAGTTTTGTTTGATTCTGGTGCATCACATTCCTTCATGTCATTTCCATTTGCATCCAAGCACAATGTGGGCACAGTGACTTTGCCAAGGGAGTTACAAATTATTTCTCCGGGCAAACACATGACTTCTAGCTTGTATGCTCCGGATATATCTATTCATATGGGTGATTACAATTTTCTGGTTTCTCCGGTTATTCTCGGCAACTCCGACATTGATCTTATTCTTGGGATGGATTGGCTTTCCAATCATGATGCAAACATTGATTGTGCAAATAAGGAAGTCAAGCTTACTCATCCTGACGAAGACGTGATTATCTTCGCCTCTCGAGATAACACAATCAGGCTATTCTCTCTCAATGACAAGGGCGAGATTAATGCCATTTCTCAGATTTCGGTGGTCAATGAATATGAATATGTTTTCCCTGAAGAGCTTCCAGGCATGCCTCCCCATCGTCAAGTTGAATTCGTCATTAAACTCGAGCCCGGTACCGAGCCAGCATGTCGGCGTCCGTACAAGCTTTCCCCTGATGAGTTGAAGGAGTTGAAGAAACAACTCGATGAGCAAGAACGTATGGGTCTAATCATGCCTAGTACTTCTCCTTGGGGCTGTGGTGTTCTATTTGTCAAGAAGAAGGATGGCACGGAACGCCTTTGCGTTGATTACCGGCCATTGAACAAGAAGAAAATAAAGAACAAGTATCCGCTCCCCAACATCAATGAATTGTTCGAGCAGCTCAAAGGAGCAAAGGTGTTCTCAAAGCTCGATCTCCGGATGGGTTACCACTAAATCCGTATCCGTGAAGAGGATATTCCCAAGACCGTATTCAGAATGAGCTTTGGCTCTTATGAATACACGGTCATGTCTTTCGGCCTCGCAAATGCTCCACCCACCTTCTCAAGGATGATGCACTTCATATTCAACCCCTACACCAATGAATTTGTTCTCGTCTATCTGGATGACATCTTGGTATTCTCCAAGAATGAAGAAGACCATGCCAAGCTCCTCCGTTTGGTCCTTGTCAGGCTCCGTGAACACAAGTTCTACGCGAAGTTCTCCAAATGTGAATTCTGGCTGGATAAAGTCTTATATCTTGGCCATATTATCTCTGCCGAGGGCATTTCTGTGAACCCAGAGAAAGTTGAAGCTATTGTCAACTGGGAAGCCCCGCAGAATGTCAAGGAACTCCGAAGCTTCCTTGGTCTCGCTAGATATTGCAGAAGGTTCGTTGAGAACTTCTCCAAGATTGCCAAGCCTCTCTCCAACCTGTTGCAGAAGAATGTCAAGTACTCCGAGACTCCTGATTGTGATGTGGCATTCAAAACACTCAAAGAGAAGCTCATTTCTACTCCGGTTCTTACTCCTCCGGATGAGTCCAAGCCCTATGAAGTCTTTTGTGATGCTTCTTTGCAAGATCTTGGTGGTGTTCTCATGCAAGACAAGACGATTGTGGCATACACTTCTCGTCAGTTGAAACCAAATGAGAGGAATTACCCCACACATGATCTCGAGCTAGTAGCAGTTGTACATGCCTTGATCACGTGGAGACACCTTCTGTTGGGCAGAAAAGTGGACATATTCACCGATCACAAGAGCTTGAAGTACATCTTCACACAGCCAAACCTTAACCTTCGCCAGACTCGTTGGGTTGAGATGATTCAAGAATATGATCCAAGCATTGAGTGCACACCTGGCAAGGCCAATGTCATTGCACATGCCTTGAGCAGAAAGGCATATTGCAACAGTCTCCATCTCAAACCGTTCCAGCCTGAACTTTGTAAATCATTCAGGAAGCTCAACCTCCAAGTTGTTCCGCAAGGCTTTCTTGCAAACCTTCAAGTTGCTCCTACCTTGGAAGATCAGATCAGCGAGGCCCAACTCAGTGATGCTATGGTGCAGAAAGTGAAACATGGTATTGCTAAGGGTACTCCCAGATACAAGTGCTATCGCGTTGATGAGAAAGACACCTTGTTCTTTGAGGACAGAATTGTAGTTCCCAAGGGTGATCTCAGGAAGCTCATAATGAACGAAGCACATGACTCCCTCCTCTCGATTCATCCCGGAAGTTCTAAGATGTACCAAGACCTCAAGCAATCATATTGGTGGTCTCGCATGAAAAGGGAGATTGCCCAATTCGTGAATGAATGTGATGTCCGCAGAAGAGTAAAGGCAGAGCATCAATGTCCAGCTGGTCTCCTTCAACCTCTACCTATTCCTGAGTGGAAATTTGATCACATTGAAATGGATTTCGTCACTGGGTTTCCTAAGTACAAGAAGGGGAATGATGCTATCTTCGTAGTGATTGACAAGCTAACTAAAGTAGCTCATTTCCTTCCCGTCAAAGAATCCATCAACGCAGCTCAGCTGGCAGAGCTGTACACCTCCAGAATTGTTTCTTTGCATGGCATTCCTCAAGTCATCTCCTCAGACCGTGGAAGTTTGTTCACATCCAAGTTCTGGGACTCCTTTCAGTCAGCCATGGGCACAAAAATTCGCTTCAGCACTGCGTTTCACCCTCAGACAAGTAGTCTAGTCAAAAGAGTGAACCGGATCCTCGAAGACATGCTGAGAGCTTGTGTCATCTCTTTCGGTATGAAGTGGGAAGATTGTCTCCCGTTTGCCGAATTCTCATACAACAACAACTTCCAAGCAAGTGCCGACAAAGCTACTTTTGAAATCCTCTATGGCAGAAAGTGTCGTACCCCGCTCAACTTGTCCGAGACTGGTGAACGTCAACTTCTTGGCAATGATTTGATCTCAGAAGCCGAAGATATGTGCAAAGTCATACATGAGAATCTCAAAGCCGCTAAATCACGTCAAAAGAGCTACTGTGATGGCAAGCATCGTAACTTGGCTTTCGACATTGGAGATCATGTCTATCTTCGTGTTTCTCCTATGAAAGGCACCCAGAGATTCGGTATCAAAGGCAAGCTTGCTCCTAGATACATGGGTCCTTTCAAGATTCTTGGCAAAAGAGGTGATCTAGCCTACCAACTCGAGCTTCCCTCCAACTTTGCAAATGTTCATGATGTGTTTCACGTGTCTCAACTCCGCAAGTGCTTCAAGACACCTGAACGCACCATTCCATTCGAGGAGATTGATCTTCAACAAGACTTGTCTTATCGTGAGCACCCTGTTGCTATTCTTGAAGAAACTGAGCGCAAAACCCGCAACAAGTCCATCAAGTTCTTGAAAGTGAAGTGGTCACACCATACCGACCGAGAAGCTACGTGGGAACGAGAAGATCACCTTCGTTCTGAGTATCCTTCCTTCTTCCAGTCCTAGATCTCGGGACGAGATCTTTTTGTAGTGTAGGAGAGTTTGTAACACCCCATATGTGATACTTTCCTATAATGACAATAAAGCTTTGTCATTTGATCCTTGTCCTTATCCTTGGTTTTTTTTTTGTCATTTGAGCTCATTTTTTTGCATTGTCATGTCATTTATTTTATTTTGCATCCTTGCATTGCTTCATCATCATGGCATCATGGCATCTTAGTTTACTTCTTGTGGTGTGTGTGAGTGAGGTACCTTGTGATGTTGTGAGTGTGGTTCTAGCCTTGGCTTGCTAAACCCTAGACCCCCCTCCTTTGTTTTCCCTCTTCTGCTTCCTCCTCTTCTTTTCTTCCCCTTCTTTAATCAATTTTGCAAGTCACCTAGCCAAATTCATTAATGTTCTTTCTTTTCCTAAAAACCTTGCACCATGTCTAGACCCTCTTTGCCAAATATCACCCTATTTGGAATTGATTTGGTTGGGTTCAAAAATGACAAGAGTTTGAAGCATATTCAAACTCCTTTTATTTTTCTGCCTCTAAAAATGTCCAAACCAATTTTATTAAATAGGGCATAAATCAAGGAGCATGGGGATATTTTCTTTTTCCCCTAACTCTTTTCCTTTAAGCATGTGCTTTTCTTTTTCTTTTCTGTGTGAAGATAAATGGAAAAGAAAAAGAATCAGCAGAGCATCGGTGGCTTGGGCCTCCTCTTTCTCCTCCCCCAGGCCCAGTCTTTCTCCTCAGCAACTACGCGGCACATCCCTTCCCCCGCAGGCCCGACCGAGCAGCAAGCAGTCGCACCGTCTCTCCCCTCGCACCCGGGCCCGCATGTCATCCCCCCATCTCCTTCACACATCCCGCGTCGCCGTCTACCTCCGTCTCTGCTTCAGAGACAGAGCGCTCGCGCTCGCACCGTGAACTTCACGGAGGCCGAGGTCGCGCCGTCTCCTCTCCTCCCTTTTAAGTCACAGCCGTGCCCTAGGGTTGCTCCTCCTCCCACCTTTCTCCTCCGCCGCAGCCAGCAGCTCCACCCACTCATCTCCTCCCTGCAGTCGCCATGGCCACCCCGAGGAAGATCCCGTCGCCGGAGTAGGAGCGTCGCCGGCTTCCTCTCCGTCGATCCCGAGCACCCCGGCGTCTTCCCCGAGCCCGCTCCGACGCCGTTCCGAGCCCGAGGACAAGTCCCACAATGTCCTCTTCTTCCTCTTCTTCTCGGGACTGAACCGTGCCAAGGTTCAGAGCTCGCCGTCCTCCTCTCCTGCACGCCTCCGTTGACTCCTTCTTGTCCAAGGGTAAGGAGGTACTCCCTGCTCCTCCTTGCCTTTTGCTCATCGCCGTTAGCCCCCTGTGCTCATCGCCGTAGCCATGCCGTCGTCGTGTTCACGGTGCTCCCCTCTTTGTGAATTTATTGCTGTCGCGTGCTTCAGTTAGTCGCGTAGGCCGGTGCTTCGCCGCTCTGGACCCGCAGCTAGTCGCAGCAGCTCCACCGCACCTTTCCGCACGCCCACCGCTCGTCGCCGACCCTGCCTAGGCCTTGCTGTCGCGTAGAGCTTCGCCGCCGCAGTTCTGACATGTGCTCGCCGCCGGCGAAGTAGTGGTTGTTAGGTGCTGCGTATGCTTCGAGTGGATGTGGCACTCCCCCAGGAGCACACCGCACCACTCCGCCGTCCCCATAGGTCGCCGGAGCAGCTCCAACGAGCCCTGCTTTTCCCCCCGCTTCTGCATCTTCAGTTACCTCTTCATGCATCGCTTCTGTATACTGTCAAGAATCGAATGCTAGCGCAGTGGCTTGTGTCTTCGTCAGATATGCAGCAGGTCGCGAGTTCGAATCCGTGCGGGGCAGTGGTTTCGCCCCCCTTTTTTATTTTTCCTGAGAGGATGACAGACAGGCCCCACCTGTCATCCTCACTGTGCGCTCCACCCTCTCGCGCACCCGCTGTTGCCATCTCAGCGCTGCCGGCCTCCCTTGTCAGTGGCTCTGGCTAGCGTGGGTGTGGGTCAACTTTGACCCCTGCGCTTGTTTTTCTTTTCTTTTTCTTTTTCTGCATTTTCTTTCTATAATTAATATATGTGGGTATATTCTTCTGATGAGAATAAGTTGTATATGAAAAGTGCTTAGAATTTTATGTAGATTATGAATATGATGTTTGTTGCCATGTTTAAAAACATTTTAAATGTTGTTTGAATTATTCTTGTTTTAAATATGCCTAAACTTGTAAAATTCATAACTAAATATCTACAACTCCAAATTTAACAAACTTTATATGCATTTGGGGTGGAAAAATGTGTAGATAATTATGGTGCTGTTGTTTTGCATGTTTAACAACTTTACAACAGAAGTTTTTCAGATATGTCCCAAATGCAATTAAATTGATATGGGAGTTTCGGGAAAATGTTGTTTGATATTTCCAGCCCATTTAAATGTGCTAGCATGTTGCTGTAATATTAGCTGCACCCTTGCCATGTTAACCAACCCCTTTAAACTTGCTGGGTGCTTGTTTGAATAATCTACATAAAACTTATTAGTTGTTCTTTTGCTTATTTCTTTCATGTGAGTGCTCTTGTTTGTTATGATGTTGTAGCACTCTTGTGCCCTAGGGCATGCATCATATCTACTCTTGTCCCTTTTCAACATGTTCATGCATCATGTGTTTGAGCATTGCATTATGATTGATTGTGTTCCCGTGTTGCATTGTTGTGTTGGTTAGAGCCCGGTGATGATTCGGAGTACGAGGTTCCTACCGAGGTTGAGTTTGAGGAGCAAGGTTACGATCCCTCCGTGGAATCAACGGGCAAAATGACCTTACCCAGATATCACTACTATCTTTGCCTATGCTAGATGTCTCGCTCTTTAGATATTGCCTCGATGCCTATGTCTGTTTGTCAGCCCTCCTATTGTTGCCATGAAACTCTCTAACCACCCACCTAGCAAACCGTTGTTTGGCTACGTAAGCATCGCTCAGCCCCTCTTATAGCGTTGTTAGTTGCAGGTGAAGATTTGAAGATTCTTGCTTCATGATGAAGTTATTGTTGGGATATCATAGTATATAAACTGTTAATGTAAATCATCTATATATTGGTAATGGGTGGAAGGATAAGCCTCTTGCTTGGTGTTTTGTTCCACTCATGCCACCCTAGGAACCATTAAACCGGTGTTATGTTCCTTGATATTGCGTCCCTAATACGGTTGGGGTTTATGGGCCCCCCTCGATAACCCGCTTAGCGCTAAAGCTTTTCCAGCAAGGCCCAACATCGGTTTTACATTTGCCTAATAACTAAAACTTGCATAGGGCGTTGCAAACCCGAGTTCTTAATTAACAACCCCGGCCAGTGCTCCTCATGAGTGTTGGTCCGAACTGGGCGGACTGCAGGGCCACCTCGAGGAAACTCAAGGGCTGGTATACACCTGTAGGATGTCCCATCCGGTCGTGGCCTGAGATGAGATACGCGCGGCTACTATCAGGGTGTTGGCACGCCGGGAGGTCTTGCTAGATTAGTTTTACCTTTGTTGGAATATCTTGAGGACGGGATTCCGAGAATACTCGGGTCTTCCCACCTTGGAGTTGCGACTCCGCAGATCGTGAGCTTGTGATGGACTAAGTTGGGACACCCCTGCAGGGTTTGATCTTTCGAAAGCCGTGCTCGCGATTATGTGGCAGATGGGAATTTGTTAATATCCGGTTATAGATAACTTGACACCATGTTCATAATACACTACCTGCGTGAGTAACCGTGACGGTCTCTTTCCGAAGGGGTTCGGGAAGTGAACACGATGGGGTTATGTTTGATCGTGAATAGTTAGGATCACTTCGTGATCACTTTGACGATCATTGGCACTTGTTCTCTCCTCGCTCTAAACCCTTAAGTAAGTGCTAGTGCTGTTGCAACCTTGTTTTAAGCCTTTTTCCACACCTAAGGCTTTGATAGTATTGCTACCCGGGAACGGGATTGCTGAGTCCTCCGTGACTCACAGATTCTACACAACACCAGATGCAGGTACCGTAGAGAACTACACAGGTGGTGGTTCAGAGCTGTATTGGGAGTTCGATGAAGAGCGTGGACGTTACTACGTGTCTTATCCCGAGGATCAGTAGGGCTCTTACTAGGATGATCGGGACCTTGTGTTTCTTTATTTATGATATCTTTCATTTGGTTTTTTATCTGTAGTCGGACTATGATGTTATTCGGATGATGTATGTTAATGTATTACATTGTGTGACGTGGTGAGTGTAAGCCAACTACTCTTTTACATTTTCATCCCCTCTTTTACATGAGTCATGCAAAGATACCATACTTGAGATCATTCCAGTATGTGATTATGTCTTTAAGTCATGCCTCGACACGTGGGAGACATAGTCACATACTGGGCATTACATAGAGGCGGAGGCGGACGACAAGAAGACCAAGGCCAAGGAGTTGAAGCGCAAGGGATCCGCCGTGCTGGCTGCGGAGCCAGAAGTGAAGCGTGGCTGCGGCTACGATGACCTCGCCAGCGACAACCGACCATACTGTGTCTTCCACAACGTCCACAGCCACAACACCAATGACTGTCAGGAGCTCAGGACGATGCGTGGCGGGCGCGTCGGGCAGCGCCCTGAACGCGACAACCGCGGCTACGGCCGTGGTGGAGGCCGAGGAGGAGGACGTTGGGACGACATGAACTCGCGCCAAGGGTGGCGTGAGCAGCCTCGTGAAGACCACTGGCAGGAGTAGCCACGTGACGCCCCCTGGCGCGACCAGCCTCGTGAGGGTCGCCCTCAGGGCAACGGAGGTCTGCCTCCGCTGCCACCACCACCAAGGAGGAACGACGACGACTGCCAGGGAGACGGGGCAGGGGGCTTCCAGGAGCCACGTGCAGTTGCATGCATTTTGGGAGGAGCCCATGCCCCGGCTTCCCACCGCGTCTTCAAGCAGTTCGCCCGTGAGGTGAATGCGGCGCTTCCCAGGCCTGACGCCGCGCGCAACCTCAGGTGGACCAAGCAAGTCATAGCCTTCGACCCCAAGGACCAGCTCAAGTGCACTGCGGCCCCAGGCACCCTCCCGATGCTCTGCACCCCAACCGTTAGCAACGTCCTCGTGACCAAGACCCTCATCGACGGCGGAGCAGGGCTCAACGTCCTCTCTGTCCAGACCTTCGAGACGCTCCAGGTTCCCTATGATCAACTCCACCCGACCAAGCCATTCTACGGAGTCACGGACGGCTCCACACTCCCGATGGGGCAGGTCCGCCTCCCCGTCACCTTTGGAGACCGCGACAACTACCACACAAACTCATCGATTTCGACGTCACTAACATCCACCTCCCGTACAACGCCATCCTAGGGTATCCTGCCCTCGCCAAGTTCATGGCGGCGACCCATCACGGCTACAACGTCCTCAAGATGCCCGGGAGCGGCGGAGTCATCACGATTGCCTCCGACGAGAAGGAAGCGGTGCGTTCCCTGGAGCGTGCCTACCAGACCGCGGCGGTCGAGTGCTCCGATGAGGATGGAGCCGTCCTCGCCCTGCAGAACGCCCCCAAGAAGAAGAAGAACCTACCCGTCAATGAACCTCAGGACGCGGGGGCTCCCGACGGCCTGGCCTCAGGACTCGCGCCTGTTGACGAGGCACCCTCCACCCTCGCATAGGGAGGCGCAATCGATGCCCCTCTCATGACAGGCTTGGGGGCTCTCCTCTGGAGTGTCCCCGAGCTGACCCGTGCCTTGAGGGAGGTGTTCGAGCACCACCTGCAAGCGTATCTTGATGCGCGTTTTTGTGAGCCCAGCGTGAGCCGTTCAGCGCTGGGGGCTCAGGACTTCATCGACCAAGTTACAGAGGAACTTCAGTATGCAAGACTCATCCGCGGTGGGCGTAACCGCACAACCCCAAGTTCACCTGCTCGCAGCCCAAGCGACTGCTTTCGTGTTTGCATCGACATCGCGGGTCTCAACCGAGCTGCTTCTCAAGAGCCCCTTTGGCCGACGGCGGTCGGTCGGAGGAGGGCCCCCCTGCAGCTACATCCGCGTACTTTTGGGCTTCCTCAATGCAGCTGCCATGTTCCAGCATCTCGTGCAGCGGGCCTTGGGGGCTCGGGAGGCGTAGTGGCAGGCGGTCCAGACGGAGCGAGAGCCGGACCCGCGCGACCACTGAGAGCCTCCGGAGCCCCTGGGCCTCAGGAGCCCGACGAACCTCGGGAGCGACCCGCACAGCTCGCGTCTTCAGCTACCCCAACTCTCCTTCGACAAGTATCAGGTGACACTTCAGGTATCCAAACGAGGGCACCTCTCGGGCTACATCATCCTCGGACCGCTGGGCGCCGACCCCCGCAGTTATCTTCCTTTTTGCATGATCAATGCCAGATGTTTCTTTCCATTCGCATTATCTATATGCTCGGCATCCTCACCGCCACTAAGGTCATGAGCCCTTGTGAGCCCACTCGCGACCGCCCCATGATTAAGGACTGGCACGACGTCTGTGCTCGGGTCCGTCCCTACAGCGTCGATAAACCCAAGGGCTGAGCTCTATCTCGCGAGCCATTCCCGTGACATCACCTCCCATGGTCCTTGGTGCCTTGTTCTCGCATGGGCTAATCGTGGATGTGTAAGTAGGGGCCCATGGCAGGTGCCTTGCTCACGCGGGAACCGCGCGCCGGCTGTTTTTCTTTTGGATCGTGGCATGAGAAGACTGGGCACGATGTCTGTGCTCGGGTCCGTCCCTCCATCATCGACAAATCCAGTGGCTAAGATCTGTCTCACGAGTCATTCCCGTGACGTCACCTCCTGGGGTCGCTGGTGCTGCGGCCTTCTCATGCGATATCCCCTAGAGATGCACTCCGCGCAGGTCGAGACAACACCTCTCTTTTCACATTTTGCAGAAGAAGACTCAGGCGCAACCTGCCTCAGGGTAGTGTCTCGTGAGTGATGCGTAAGCTCACGAGAACTTCCTCAGAGTCGTTCAGCTTGTCCCGAGGAGGGCCAATATACACCTTGGCTGTCCTACCGTGCAAGCCACGCGTCAGGACGGGGCTGTACATGCCCTAGAGTCTCTCCCAGTGGGAGGCTCCCTCCGACGGTCCAGTGGAAGTACCAAGCTCCGCGCTGGCAGATCCAACCGAGGAGCGATTATGCCCATGAACCAGTAGAAGCACCAAGCTCCGCGCTGGCCGCTACGACCGAGGCGCGGTTATGCCCACACTCCGCGCAAGTGTGGTAGCTCTATGCTCTGCGCTAGTTATAAACAACTGAGGGTGGCCCCAGTGGTCGCACCAACCTCAGGGAGCTTTTCAGCTCATGACGCTCACAGCTTCTCCTTGGATGGGTGTCGTGAGGAGGGCTAGGCACGGGGGCTATGCTTAGGTCGCGCCTGGCAGATGCCACCCTACCAGGTGCCTAGACACCTGGCCTTTTCGTGCCCCCATCCCAGGCGAAGGCTCGTGGGCAAGGTATGGTGCTCGTTCTCCTTCATGAGAGCCGTTCGTACGTCAAGGGGGACCCCTGGGCATCACGACCCAGGGGCCTAACTGGCCACGTAGCCCCTCATCCCTTGAGTCTAGTTATGATGATAACACCGGTCATCTGGAGGGCTCAATGGCGATCGAGGTATGCGCGGGGTTGGGCCCTGCCGACGCAGAACGAAAACGGGATCGCTTGAACATCAAGGGGGGCCCTTGGGCATCGCGACCCAAGGGCCTCACTAGCCACGTAGCCTCTCATCCCTTGAGTCTAGTTACTACGATAACCCTGGTCATCCGGAGGGCTCAATGGCGAGTCTAGTTACTACGGTAACCCCGGTCATCCAGAGGGCTCAATGGCGGTCGAGGTATGCGCGGGGTTGGGCCCTGCCGACGCAGAGCACCTAAGCAAACATGAAAGGAAGCAAGCATGGAAATCATCTAGCTATTACAATAATGCCAAGTTTTTCAAATTCAAGCAAATTTCTTACGCCTCCTCGAGGCACTCGCACTTCTCTCACTAAACAGGAACGGACTAGGCATCGCCGAGCGCAGTAGTACCGGTCTTCTCCCCTCCGGCTGCGGTGGTAGCGGCCCGGAGAAACGTCTCCACCGGCCCCGTGACTTTTGTCCCCAGGGCCTCAGGAGCGATCATCGCCGCCTCCTCACGAAGGCACCTGGACGCAAAACCTTGCCTCAAGGGAAGGGCAACAGGAAATCAAGCACCACCTGACCACAGGAATTGCTAAGATAAGTTTTCAACGCCGCACCTACTTGCATACCTACACCACCACCTACTATAGTTACAGATCCGCTAAGGCATGAAAACCCTTCCCGATGGACCAGTGGGCGGCTGCCTGCACGCCAAGAGGGACCTCCTGAGCATCGTGCCTCAAGGGCTCTTACCGGACCTTGGACCCTTCACCTCCAGGCCTTGACCACGGCGTCGAGACCTGGCATACCAGCACAGGCTGAAGCTTGTCTCGAGACTGGGTCTCGCAGGCATAGGGCCTTAGGCTACCGCGGGAATGGAAGAAAGGGGAAATCATGCTCTAACAAGGGGCTCATGCAGGACATAAGTTTATAACGCCAGGCAATAACAAAAGTATTACAAGAATTTACATGTCCTTGTGGAGCCCTCCATGTTGTCCCGCAGGAACTAAGCTAAGGAAGACGCTCCCAAGGAACGCGGCTTGAACTCCTTCAACAACGGCGGCGCTGGGAGGACACCATTTCCCTCCGGCGATAGGGGCGACGACTTGGTGGCTCATAGCTCTCGTCGGAGCTCGAGGCCGTTTCAGGGGTAGCGTAACTACTACCAGGAGAGTTGGAGACGTAGCCAATGGCGAGCACCTCGCTGCCCCGACGGCATAGGGAATGGTCGCCGGCGAGCCCATTCCCTACGCCACACGGCAGCCGGAGGCCGTCCGCCCCGAAGACTTTGAAGGTCATCGCGCCCGTCATATCCAGCGCGAAATGAAGAATGTGCCTCCCAGCGGGGGCGCAGGCGCGGCGCATCACACCCCAGCCCCAGGTCATGAAGACCTGGCCAGAAGAAACCACCTCCACGTCGGCATGCGAAGGAGGAAGGCGACACCCCTCGTTCCATAGCTCCATCGTCACCCGGCCACGAGCCGGGAGCACCTCCCTCAGGAACGGAGGAAGAAGGATCCATGAATGCGGAGGGGCCCCCACCCACACGATGAACTCGTGGGCATCATCCTCAGAATGGGACAACAGCAGGGTGCGAGGAGACGTCCGTCTCTCCGGGCGACTGACGGCGCCTCCCCTATCGCTGCCCCCGCTTCATCTGCCTGCCGCTGGAGCGTACAAGGGAAGTGAAAATCCTGGCGGTGCCCGCGTGCACCATGTGCGGGCGTCCGACGGCCTCGGGGACGCACTCGGAGAATTACGGCACCTCTTCTTCGGGGGAGCCGCTCAGGCTCTACCATCGGGCTCTTCCCCTTCTCCGCGGCCGAGAACCTGCGAATCGGCGCCATGGAGCCCTGGGAGCAATGGAAACGTGGGGATCGGCCTGCGACAGTCAAGTGAGAGGCGTAGTGCCTCACCCCCCATTTATAAGCCAAGAAGATCAATCGGCGGCCATTCGCGCGCAGCCATAATGGACCCGCTACCCACGCCAAGGAGTTCTCAAGTCGCACGATTGCCAAGATTGCGTGAGAAGTGGAGTCGCCCACGTTCCATCCAACCATCGCGCGCCAGCCTGGCCCACAGCCTTTTTGGGGGCCCGCGGCGCTTCGTCCTCAACTAAGGCTTCGTCCTGAAGCCAACTCCGCGCGCGCCTTGGGCCCGGGGGCTACTGTCGGCGTCCTGGGAACCAGGGTACCCAGACTTGCCTGTCTGCGGGCCGCGACGCGCTCCTACAAGCGGCCTGGTATGGCCCAGCTGATCGACCAGTTGTCCAAGACCCTCGTGAGGGGGCCAAGCCTCGCGAGGAGAACGACGTCAAGACCTCCTCGGGAGCGGCCTCAGCAAGGCGCTCCGGAGGGGCGGAGAATCCAAGGCCAAGCCTGCCTCAGGAGGAGGCAGTGATGTCAGCAATGACACACCGCGCCAGCGGGTGCTAGCGTCCGCTAGAGGCACAATTGCCATTTCGGTGCAAAGGGGACAGCGCAGCCGTTGGTTCCCAAGGAGCGGGGCAAAGGGTTCCCCTTCGGTGCAACAAGACTGAAGACCGCAAGGACGACATGGGGGATGTCACCGTCGAGCCACCACCATGTCACCGCCTGATCCTTTTGTAGGCGAAGACCGCTTTTGTCAGGATAAGAACGTCCTTGTGTTCCCGCTCAAAAATGGCCGTTGTGGGATCCCTTCCCGCCTAAACATTTCGGGGGAAGAGGACCGTGGCCGCCTATATAAGTAGCTAGGATTCCCACTACGAGGGATCATCTCAAACACTGAGCCACCACACAAGGAGCAAGAACACTTGCCTCCTGACCCTCCTGAGCCCAGGAACCGTTGTACTAGCTCATACTCTAGCTCGCCCAAAGCTAATCCACCAAAGCAGGAAGTAGGGTCTTACACCACACGGTGGCCCGAACCTGGATAAACTCTTGTGTGTTCTGTCTGTTGTTTCCTTGAATCCTTCCACCGTGACGAGAGCAAGGCGCTAGGTAGACAAGAGTGGGAGAGATCTTCGTTCACGCCCCTATGTTCGAACTTAACGGGTTTTGCGGAGCCCTGAATCCGACAGACGTATATATAGAGTACAAGCAGGCCTCAACCTCAACTATACATAACTAGAAGGTGGGTCAGGATATACAGAATGCATGCAACACATATATATACTCAACACCCCCCGCAGTCGAAGCGTCGCCGAAGACACAGAGACGGGACCGAAACTCCTCAAAGACGGGAGTAGGCAATCCCTTAGTCATGACATCAGTAAACTGTTGCGTCGTCGGAACGTGGAGAACCCGAACACGGCCAAGGGCAACCTGCTCACGCACAAAGTGAATATCGAGCTCAATATACTTCGAACGTCGATGGTGCACTGGGTTGACGGAGAGGTAGACCGCGCTGACATTATCGCAATAGACAAGAGTAGCCTTCTGAACGTCACAAAGCAACTCTTGGAGCAGCCGACGGATCCAAGAGCATTCGACCACGGCGTTGGCCACGACCCGATACTATGCCTCGGCATTGGAGTGGGAGACCGTGGATTGTTGCTTCGATGACCAAGAGATCAATGAGGGCCCAAGGTAGACGCAATAGCCGGACGTAGAACGTCGGATATCGGGGCAGCCTGCCCAGTCGGCGTTCGAGTAGGCGATGAGATCGGTGGAGGCGGAGGTCGTGAATGTGAGTCCCAAGGACATAGTGCCACGTATGTAATAGATAATACGCTTCACCAAGGTCCAATGAGAGTCACGCGGGGAGTGCATGTGGAGGCACACCTGCTGAACAACGTACTGCAGGTCCGGGCGGGTTAGGTCAGGTATTGTAAAGCACCAACAATGGAGCGATAAAACGATGCATCAGACGCAAGAGACCCCTCCAGAGCAGAGACCTTAGCCTTCGTGTCGACGGGGGTGGGCGCCGGCTTGCAGTTAATCATACCGACATCCTCCGGAAGCTTGTGGGCGTACTTTTGCTGATGCAGGAAGAAGCCGTCAGCCCGATGGACCACGTCGATGCCGAGGAAGTAGTGGAGAGGCCCCAAGTCCTTGAGGGCGAACTCATCACGAAGATGAGCCGTGACCAGCTGAAGGAGCTCGGGGGCGGGCGACATGATGATTATGTCGTCGACGTAGAGCAGCAGATAAGCAGTGTCAGCTCCCAGATGATACACAAAGAGTGAGGCATCAGAGCGAGTGGACCGAAAGCCCAGAGATAGTAGGAAGGTTGCGATACGCTGGTACCAAGATCGTGGCGCCTGCTTCAACCCATGGAGAGAACGAAAGAGCAAGCACATGAAGTCCGGATGCTCGGCATCGACTAAACCAGTGGGCTGCTCACAGAACACCTGCTCAGCGAGATGACCGTGCAAGAAGGCGTTGGAGACATCCAGCTGATGCACATGACAGCCTCGCAAGACCGCCAATGTAGCACGGTGCGGATCATGCCCGTTTTCACAACCGGAGCGAAGGTGTCGGTGAAGTCCACGCCCTTGCGCTACCAAAATCCGCGAGCCACCCACCGAGCCTTGTTGCGCTCGAGAGAACCATCCGGGCGGGTATTGTGATGGAACACCCACTTTCCAGTGATGACGTTGGCATGAGGGGGTCGTGGAACAAGATGCCACGTGCGATTGTGCTGCACGGCATCGAACTCCTCCTGCATCACTGCGATCCAGTGGGGATCCCGAAGGGCAGCACGAGCAGAGGTGGGGATGGGTGACGGCGTCGAAGTCGAAGAGGCGCGCACATACTCGTCGGAGGAGTAGCGCGTGCTCGGCCGGTGCACACCGACCCGAGCATGGGTCATCTCGCCTAGAGGCAGGACAGCGGCGGCGGCCAAGCCAACGACTGCGGCGGCGCCCGCGGCGGCAGCCGGGCAAGCGGTGGCGACAGCCGAACCAATGGCGACGGGCGGGCCGACAGAGGAGGTAGGGCCCGCGGCTGAGGCGGCGGCGGCGGCCGAGCTGGCAGCATGGGTGGCGACGGGTGAGGGGGATGTCGAGCCTGTCACTGGGGTGACGGCGCCGACCGGAGTGGTGGGCGGGGACCCAACGGCCCGGTCAGACTCGACCTCGGGGGAGGGAGTCGGGAAGCCAAGGGGCAGTAGAAGGCGCCGTGCTGAAGGGACCACCGGGGGTCGACGCCGCGCATCGCTCCAAGTAGGGGGCATGGGGGTCGGCGTCGAAGGAGCCGAGGCCGGAGAGACCTGAAAAAAGGGAACACCGTCTCGACACAATACACGTGCCACGAGGTGTACATACGATGAGTGACAGGATCATAGCACCGGTAACCTTTGGTGTTAGAGGGGTAGCCAAGGAAGACACATGGGACGGAACGTGGTGCGAGTTTATGTGGGGTGGTGGACGCGGTGCTAGGATAGAAAAGACACCCAAAGATGCATAGACCGTCATAGGACGGTGGTGTATTGAAGATAAGGTGGTGAGGGGCATAGTTCCACTTAGTGCGACACGAACAGATGTTAACTAAAAGAGTAGCAGTGGCGAGAGTGTCAGGCCAAAACCGAATGGGGCACGTTAGAGCGAATGAGAAACGTGCGAATGCATTCATTAATAGTGCGGAGGATGCGCTCGGCTCGGCCATTCTGCTGTGAGGTGTATGGGCAAGTCATACGAAAGATGGTGCCATGAGAGGCGAGAAGGGTGCAGAGAGCAATATTGTCAAACTCTTTTCCGTTATCGGTTTGGAGTGCAAGAATTGGGCGACCGAACTATGTGGTGACATAGGAATAAAAGGAGGTGAGTGTGGCTACATCATCGGGTTTGCGACGAAGAGGAAAAGTCGACACATAATGAGAATAATCATCTAAAATCACCAAATAGTGTAGATAGCCCGTGTTACTTGCAATGGGAGACATCCAAATATCACTATGAAGTAATTGAAATAGAAAAGTGGAAATGGTGGTAGATGCGCTAAAGGGAAGACGAATGTGCTTGCCCAAACGACAAGCCTCACAAGTATGCTTGTCGAGCTTATTACATGAGAAAGAAAAACTCCTAAGAATCTGACACAAAACAGCAGGGTTGGCGTGGGCCAAGCGAGCATGCCAAAGGTCGACACCGACGGTGAGGGCGATGGGTGTGGAGGTGGAGGCGCCGACGTGCACGGGGTAGAACTCATCGGCACTATCACATTGGTGGAGGACCATCCTAGTACGGGCGTCCTTCACACAAAAACCAACACCGTAAAATTCAACAGTAAGTGGGTTCTCACGAGCAAGACAACAAACATATACTAAGTTGGTAACTAAGTCAGGTGAAACAAGGACATTAGACATAGTGATGGGTGTGGAACTAGAAGGAAAGCTAGTGCCACCGATATGAGTGATAGGTAAAGAAGAACCGTTGCCAACGGTGATACGAGTGGGTGTGTGAACGGGAGTGGAGAAGGTTAGGTTACCGGGATGAGCTGTCATGTGTGCAGTAGCACATGAGTCCATGTATCAGTCGCCTCCACCGCCATAGTTACTCGGCGATGGCAGAGAGTGCAAGGCGGCCAGGAGGGTGGGGTACCATGGTGCAGGTACCAGCGGCGGCGGTGGAGCTTCGTAGGTCGGTGCCTGGGCGGGCGGTCCATATCCACCAAGAGGCGGCGTTGCGAGGGGGGCACCGTAGTCGGTGCCGGCTGGCTCATAGGGCGCGTTGAGGAACACATGGTGGCTCGCGGGGCAAGGACCCAGAAGTCCCGGTGCAGGAGCCCGTGGGACGGGCATATGATAGGCATGCACGATGCCCGTCCACGGGTTCTGCCCGGCTGCCCACGGCGAAGGGGGCTGCTGGTAGCGCGGTGCCCACAGTGCCCTGGGCCGGCTGCTGCTGCTGCTAACAGCGGCTCCCGCTACCCCGTCGGTTGCGCCGGCCCCTGCCACCTTGCGGCAGCTGAGGAGGTGAGGGGGGAGCGGGTGGCGCGGGTGGTAGCGGGTAGTACCCGACTGGCGTGGGAGGGCGTGGCATGGCCGGTAGAGCGGGGCCACCACGGGTGGTACCGGTGGCAAGGGCGGTGGGCATATTTCTCCCTAAGTGGTTTTGGTGATTGATGACAATACATTTGCGGACTAATCGTGTGCATTGAGCATTCCAGATATCTCATGTCTAGGCACAAGACGATTTGGTGCCCCTCAGAGCCTATCTAAGACGGTGTTTCTCTATGTTTCTTTTAGGTGGAATTGAGTCATAGGAAAGTCGTACTATTAAGAGGGGGTCCGCTTTCAAAAGGTTAGGGTGGAATCAACACATACACATCTGTTCCTTTGCACCACCTTTCTTTCGCTTCATTGGAGCACCAGTCGTTTCCCTTGTCGTTGTAAAGATGAAGGCTTCCAAGTGCTACTGTTCTGTGGCGTGTGGTAGTACTGCTCAAGGGAGCAGTAGTACCGCAGCGGCCCACGGTAGTACTGCCCAGGGTAGCGGTAATACCGCATCTTGCGGTAGTACCGCTCCTAGCTCGCGGTACTACCGTGACCCCTAACCCAGAACGGTGGCATGCACGGAAGTAGGAGCGGAAGTAATTTTTTACTTCCGCACTCTACGCGGTAGTACCGCTCCCTGTGAGCGGTAGTACCGTCCCGGATTTTTGCACTGACCAATGCTCAGTGGAAGTAGACACAGATGTAATTTTATTAGTCCGTGCCTTCCCATCCTAGTCAAACCCCACCTTGCGGTAGTACCGCAAGGACGCGCGATAGTACCGCTCCGGCTGTTCTACCGCTCGGTGCTAAACGCAATAGGGCCTCGTCTGGCCACTCCTGCGCGAGCAGTAGTAGCACACTGCCTAGCGGTAGTACCGCATGCGTGTGAGGTAGTACCGTGGTCATGTGCGGTAGTACCGCATGTCGTGGGCTGAGTAAGTGGGTAACGGTTGGATCTTTTCTCTCACTATATAAGGGGGGTCTTCTTTCCCAAGTTGACCACCTCTTCCCTCCCTAAGCTCCATTGTTGCTCAAAGCTCCATTTTCACCCGATCTCTCTCTCTAGCCAATCAAACTTGTTGATTTCCTAGGATTGGTTGAGAAGGCCCCGATCTACACTTCCACTAAGAAAAATTTGATTCCCCCACTAATCCCTTGTCGATCTTGTTACTCTCGGGTGTTTGAGCACCCTAGATGGTTGAGGTCACCTCAAAGCCATATTCCATTGTGGTGATGCTTCGTGGTGTCGTTGGGAGCCTCCAATTCAGTTGTGAAGATATCCCCAACCTTGTTTGTAAAGGTTTGGTCGCCGCCTTCAAGGTCACCAATAGTGGAATCACTACATCTCGCATTGTGTGAGGGCGTGAGGAGCATACGTCGGCCTTAGTGGCATCTTGGGGAGCGTTGTGCCTCCACACCGCTCTAACGGAGACGTACTTCCTCTCAAAGGGAAGGAACTTCGGTAACACACCCTCGTCTCCACCTGTTCCACTCGTGGTCATCTCTAACCTTTACTTGTGCAAGCTTTTATTGTGTTGTATCTCTTGCTTGCTTGTGTGCTTGTTGTTGTTGCATCATATAGGTTGCCCACCTTGTTGCATATCTAGACAACCTATTTTGATGCTAAGTTTAATTTGGTAAAGAAAAGCTAAAAAATGTTAGTTGTCTATTCACCCCCCTCTAGTCAACCATATCGATCCCAAAGCCTTGTCTCTTTTATTAAGGACTTTACCGTCCAAAGAGTATGGGTGACACCGTAGTCGAGGGGGGGAGCACTCCGGTGTGAATCCTTCCCTGTCTACGACCGACGGGGGATCCTCGGTCTCTCGTGAGGAGTTCAATGCGGCTTTGGACACACTGAAAACCTCTGACGAGCGAGGTCAAAGGCATGTTCAAAGAATTTCTCAATGGGCTTAAATTATCCACCGCACCATTGGAAGTGGCTAGCCCCACTAACAAGGTGGCAGATGCTCATCCCGATAAGGGGGAAGCTAGCAGTGACCAAGCTCATTTGCCTAAAAGAGGGGGTGGCATCTTTGCCCATGTTGAACCTCCCATTACTTATGGAGGACCAGTTCCCTCCATGCATCTAAACATTGTTGGTCCTCCCCCGAAGTATGTGAAAAATGCAGATTTTGCTACTTGGGTTTATCGCTTTAAATGTCATTTAAACCATAGTTCTACTAATATTTGGAGAATTATTGAGCAAGGTTTCTACCCACATGATCCAAGCAACTTCAGTCCTAGAGAAGCCGTGGACCATCAATTCAACGAGTCTGTTCTCTTCATTCTCCAAGAAGCAATTCCTCCTGAAGACATTGCTCATCTCCGACCCTTCTCCGTGGCCAAGGAAGCATAGGATCATGTGGTTTCCTTGTACAAGGGAAGCGCAAGCATTCAACGCTCAAACTATGAAGTGGTGCAAGATGAGGCGGATGAGTTTGCCATGATCAAAGATGAAGAACCTCATGAACTTTATCAAAGATTAACCACTCTCGCGGTCTCACTCTGAGATCATGGGATCAAGGATACGGATGACAATTGGATCAAGCATAAGTTTCTCAAGGCCATGATGCCTTACCACAAGGCCATGTCCTCTGTCATCCGTCAAAGGCCAGACTTCCACACCTTGTCCTCAAGCGAAGTGTTGGATGAGTTTGTTGCTATGAGGATCTTGGACAAGACCGCCGACAATGCGGTGTTGCGGTCTTAGCGATCAAAGAAGACCAACCTTGCTTTGAAGGCCAATGCTTGTGCGGAAGAAGAGGATGAAGAGAAAGAAGATGAGTGTTTCCCCGAAGACACCAAGTATGCATATCATGAGCACATGGCACTTGCTTCATGGAAATTTTGGGGCAACAAGCAGAACTCAAGACACAACTTTAATAAGAACAACTCAAGTGGCTCCAAGGGCTAGCAACGAGTGGGGACGTGCTATAATTGTGGCAGTGTGAGTCATTTTGTTGTGGATTGCCCATGTGAGAAGAGGGAAGATAATGGTGGCAAGCTTATCCGAAAAGACAAGGCCAAGTCTTTCCCCGAGAAGAACAACTTCACCAAGAAGACTCCTCCCAAAGGGTTGGTGGCACAAGAAGAGTATGATGAGGATGATGATGATGAAGATGGCGAGATGGTTTCCATGGCCTCCGTTGCCATTGCAACATCTCCATGGGTGTCCCTCTTCAATTCACCCAACGAGAACATCACCGCCAAGTGTCTCATGGCTAAAGCCACCAATAAGGTAACCCCCAACATCAAGTCTACCATCACTACTAATCCTTCGTTGATGGATTGCATTGATGAAAGTGAGGGGGCGGAGGAGGAGGAAAATGAATTTGAGTCGTTCATGAGTAAGCTCAAATGTAAATCCAACAAGCATTTCGTTGCTCTCTTCAAACAACTTGGTGAATCTAATGACATGATCGAGGGTCATGAAGAGACCATCTCTAAGATGGAATGGCATAGTCGAGACTATGCCGATGAGATATCAGATCTCTCTAATGCGCTTTAGGAAGATAGTGGTCTTCGTTTGGCTCTTGAGGAGTCGCACAACAATGATCACGATGATCATGCTAATTTAAAGGAAGATATTGATCATGCTCTTGTTGTCTCTCGTGTGCTCAATTCCGAGAAGTACAAACTTGGGGTTGACCATGTGAAAGGATCGAGAAGAGGCGTCTAGAGGGGGGGGGGGGGTGAATAGACTCTTAGCAAGAAAACTGGCAGCTTTTAATTTCTTTAAGTTGAGGTGGAGTTTTAGAACTTGTTTAAACATTCACAATACATGTCAAGCAAGCATGACAAGAGTATATGGGCAGAGGAATATAAAACATGCAACTTTGACTATTAGACCAAATAAAACCTAACCTTTTCCCAATTTTAAGTCTTGGCAGATTCTAGCAATTATGCACAAGTCAAGCAATCAACCTACACATGCAATTCTAAGAGTATATCAACGGAATGTAAATCAATTTCATATGAAGGTAAAGGGAGGAGTTTGAGGGAGCAAACGCAATGTAGACACCGAGATTTTTAGCCGTGGTTCCGATAGGTGGTGCTATCGTACATTCACGTTGATGGAGACTTCAACCCACGAACGGTAACGGCTGCGTGAGTCCACGGAGGGCTCCACCCACGAAGGGTCCACGAAGAAGCAACCTTGTCTATCCCACCATGGTCATCGCCCATGAAGGACTTGCCTCACTAGGGTAGATCTTCACGAAGTAGGCGATCTCCTTTCCCGTACAAACTCCTTCGTTCAACTCCACAATCTTGTCGGAGGCTCCCAAGTGACACCTAACCAATCTAGGAGACACCACTCTCCAAAAGGTAATAGACGATGTGTTGACGATGAACTCCTTGCTCTTGTGCTTCAAATGATAGTCTCCCCAACACTCAACTCTCTCTCACAGATTTGGATTTGGTGGAAAGATGATTTGAGTGGAAAGCAACTTGGGGAAGGCTAGAGATCAAGATTCATATGGTAGGAGTGGAATATCTTGGTCTCAACACATGAGTACGTGGTTCTCTTTCTATACAATGAGTAATGGAAGTGTAGGTATGTTCTGATGTCTCTCTCCACAAATGAAGAGTGGGTGGAGGGGTATATATAGCCTCCACACAAAATCTAACCGTTACACACAATTTACCAAACTCGGTGGGACCAAATCAGAGAACTCGGTCAGACCGATTTAGTTCATAATGTGACCGTTAGGCATGTCGGTGGGACCGATATGATCAACTCGGTAGGACCGATTTCATTAGGGTTAGGGCATAACGTAATCCCGGTGAGACCGATTACACAAACTCGGTAGGACCGATTTTGGTAATAAGCTAACCAGAGAGTTGGTCAGGCAAACTCGATGGGACCGATTTGCTCGTTTCGGTGAGACTGAAATGTTACGAAGAGACAACAGAGAGTTTGCAATACTAACTCGGTGAGACCGATTCTCACATCTCGATTAGACCAAAATGTTGCAAATAGGAAACAGAGAGTTTACATTCCCATCTTGGTGAGACCGAGATCCCTATCGGTGAGACCGAGCTGATTAGGGTTTCTGGTAGTGGCTTTGTCAAGTGAACTCGGTAGCGCCGGATATATCAGATCGGTGGGGCCGAGTTTGACTTTTGGTTTGGGACATATGTGGATGTGAGAAAGTGATTGAGGGTTTTGGAGCATATCACTAAGCACTTTGAGCAAGCAAGCCATTAAGCAACACCTCATCCCCTTTTAATAGTATTGGCTTTCCTATGGACTCAATGTGATCTTGGATCACTAAAATGGAAAATGTAGAGTCCAGAGCTCTGAGCTTGAGCCAATCTTTTGTCCTTATCATCTTGAAGGAGTTCCACATCCTCTAGTACATGCCACTCCATTTGTTGAACTTGTCTGAAATATACTAGATGAAAACATTAGTCCAACAAGATATATGTTGTCATTAATTACCAAAATCACCCAGGGAGCACTTGTGCTTTCAATCTCCCAATTTTTGGTAATTGATGACAACATACATCAAAGCTTTAGATAAAGATACGAAAAATAACAAGTAAAGCTTTAGAAGGACATGTAACATGCATAGGCTCCCCCTACATGTATGCAATCATGTAAATATGGAATATAAGAGCATGTGAAAGCATAGACATGACAGAGCAAGTAATGAGTTACATGTATCTTGGATATATGGATCAAAGCAAATGATATGAATATATTAAGTGTATCCTCATGTTCATGATTCCTTCTTGCAAACAATATGTACATTAGCACCAAATCTTCATGCACATGAGTGTGATGCATATACTTACCTTGTGATCTTGTGCTGGCTTATGAAGGGATGAACCTGAGTAAACAAGGTTAGATAACACAAGTACATCTACTAGACACAGCAACAAAAGAGCCACAAGAGTACCAAGATTGGGATAACATGTAGAGAGTGAGTACTGGGTACTCTTGAATACAGACATGTTCCCAAAGGTAAAAGATATGCAATGAATTCAAAGACTTCTAGATAGTGAGTCCTGGGAAGGAAGTCTTTCTCCATCAGAGCAGAACAAAAACAGACCAGATACATAAGATAGACATGTCTTTCCCCTCTTAAAGACATGTGACTTCTCTCCTCTTGAACACCAAGCATCTCGGGCATGTGATTCCTCTCTCCCCCTGTTTGAAGTATTCTCTCATTAAGCTTTGATGTGAACTCTCTCTCCCCCTTTTACATCAATTTCCAAGAAGGGATCTTCTGGAGTGTGAGTCAAAATAGGTTTGGTCCTTGAGTCATAGAGCAGAGCATTATATAAAATGTGATGCTGGTAGAGGATAAGAGTCATTGAGTGGAGCTGTAATAAATATGTAGGATGCAGATGACAAAGTGTCTCCTCAGTATTGAAATCGGTAGCACCGAGTTGTTTTCTTCGGTGGCACCGAGATGGTTTGGTTTAACCAAAAGTGGCAAATCGGTGGGTCCGAGTTCAACATAGAGGGAACAATTTTTCATCTCATCTCACTAGGCAAATAAGATCTCACAAAGATTTGCAAGGAATTAACTGAAGGATTTGCAATGAATTGGATGCAGAAAATGCAGAACAAAACAGAGAAAAGAAAATCTAGATGAAGTTTTTTTAAAGAAGAGGAACAAAATGCAAGGAACAAATGCACAAACTTAGAGAAACACGAGGGAACTTCATCTAGAATTGGGCGGTGAAAAAGTCACCTATGTTAGAGTATATTGACTTAGGAGTCAAGTAAAGACACTTGATCATAGGTCATACTCATCGTTTAAGCTCAAAATGGGGTTGCCATTTTTCGTTAAGCATTTTGATGAATTCACATCTTGTTGAGCTGCTTTGACTCATGACTTGAGGTAAAGCTTCTCTAAGATGAAATGGCATATCTTGGGTGGTGGTGTTGATCTTGATCATGTAGTTGAACTTGTGTGGGTTGCTCAAGGTTGATGTAGGTCATCAAGAATTGGAGCACCACTTGTAGTTTGAGTTCATCTACTTACATGGGTTATATTTGCAAGGAAGAGCGCTTGTGTATCCAAAATGAAAATCATGATATTTGATACCAATTGATATATAGAATTTGTCAAAGGATATGTTGAAGGGTTTCATGCTTCGTTGTCTTCAACCACCACGGTGTAGGAACTTGGTGATGTATAGATTGCTCAGGATGTTAGTGAGTTGCAATCCCATGGATTTATATTCATCCAAGTGCCTACAAGGGTTAGATAGCATGCAAGGGTACAAATGTATCCAAGACATATGATCAACATCATAAGAGAAACAGTCAAGGATTAGTCAAAGGCATTGATACGTTAATTTTTGATTGTTCCATGCTATTATATATTCTGTTTTGGATGTTTAATGAGCCTTATTATACACTTTTATATTATTTTTGGCACTAACCTACTAACCCAAGGCCCAGTGCAAATTGTTGTTTTTTTCCTATTTCTGTGTTTCACAGAAAAGGGACATCAAACGGAGTCCAAACGGAATGAAACCTTCGGGAGAGTTATTTTTGAAACCGTATCTACCCAGAAGACTTGGAGTACACGCGAGGGAACGAAGGAGGTGGCCACGAGGGTCCAGGGCGCGCCCCCACCCTCGTGGGCCCCCTCTGGCTCCCTCGACGCCCTCCTTCCTCCTATATATATATATATATACACACACACACACACACATATATATATATATATATATACAACCGGTCTATTCTCATAACATTATGAGAATAATATTCTCATAAAACTTCCGAACTGCTTTGTTTTACTGCATTGGAAAGCTATGCGCACTGCACAGATACTGCAACAGAACCTCATGTTTGAAAAAACTGTACGTGATGTTTTTTCGGTACCTTTTTTGCTCTAGTTTTTAACCGTTTATCGGAATTATGCGTGTAATATACCGTTGAAAAGCTATGGAATAGACGCAACTTCTCCATGTTGAACACTTTTCAAAATTTATCATAGTTTAAGAGCACTTTCGAAAATCGTGCGGCTCACAACGAATGGCAGCGAGTGTTTTTTTTGCCTTTTTTTCTAAACCACTCGTCGGAATGAAACATATGATACACCGTTGGAAAGGTACCGTCGGCGCGCATCTTTTTCATATCTATTATTTTTTCTAATTCGCTACGGTTTAAGAGCATTTTTTGAATTTACTAAATCACGGAATTGTGTTTTTTGAATTTTTTCAAATTTTCGGTACTGTTTTCACTTCAGTTTTCTAACCGCTTGTCGAAACAAGGCGTGTAATATACCATTGAAAAGCTACGAACGAGGCGCAACTTTCATATGTTGAAATGTTTTTAAGATTCCTTACGGTTTTTAGTTAAGTTTGAAAATCGTGCGGCTGACTACAAAGGGCAGTGGCCGTTTTTCGTGAAATTTTTACAAAACGTTGGTCGAAATGATCCAAATGAAACCTTCAGGTGAGTTATTTTTGGAACCGTATCTACCCAGAAGACTTGGAGTACACGTGAGGGAACGAAGGATGTGGCCACGAGGGTCCAGGGCGCGCCCCCTCCCCCTGGGCGCGCCTCCCACCCTCGTGGGCCCTCTCTGGCTCCCCCGATGCCCTCCTTCCTCCTATATATATACATGTACCCTAAAAACATTGAGGCAATAGAGAAAACCCTAATTCCACCACCGCAACCTTATATTCCCATGAGATCCCATCTTGGGGCCTATTCCGGAGCTCCGTCGGAGGGGGGATCCACCACGGAGTGCTTCTACATCAACACCGTAGCCTCACCAATGAGTTGTGAGTAGTTTACCATAGACCTTCGGGTCCATAATTATTAGCTAGATGGCTTCTTCTCTCTTTTTGGATCTCAATACAAAGTTCTCCTTGATCTTCGAGGAGATCTATTCGATGTAATCTTTTTGCGGTGTGTTTGTCGAGATCCGATGAATTGTGGGTTTATGATCAAGATTATCTATGAACAATATTTGATTCTTTTCTGAAATCTTTTATGTATGATTATAATATCCTTACAAGTATCTTCGAATTATTGGTTTGGTTTGGCCTACTAGATCTATAGTACTTGCAATGGGAGAAGTGCTTGGCTTTGGGTTCAATCTTGCGATGTCCTTTCCAAGTGACAGCAGGGGCAGCAAGGCACGTATTGTATTGTTGCCATCGACGATAAAAAGATGAGGTTTATATCATATTGCTTGAGTTTATCCCTCTACATCATGTCATCTTGCTTAAAGCATTACTCTGTTCTTATGAACTTAATACTCTAGATGCATGCTGGATAGCGGTCGATGTGTGGAGTAATAGTAGTAGATGCAGAATCGTTTCGGTCTACTTGTCACGGATGTGATGCCTATATATAATGATCATGCCTAGATATTCTCATAACTATGCGCTTTTCTATCAATTGCTCCAAAGTAATTTGTTCACCCACCATAGAATTCTGCTTTCATGAGAGAAGCCACTAGTGAAACCTATGGCCCCCGGGTTTATCTTTATCATATTACTTTACTTCAATTTCTGCTGCCGTTGCTTATTTGCTTTATTTACTTTCTGTTCTTATACCAAAAATATAAAAAATATTATACTATCCTATCTATCAGATCTCACTTTCGTAAGTGACCGTAAAGGGATTGACAACCCCTTATCGCGTTGGCTATGAAGTTCTTATTTGTTTGTGCAGGTGCGAGGGACTCGCGCGTGGTCTTCTACTGGATTGATACCTTGGTTCTCAAAAACCGAGGGAAATACTTACGCTACTGTGCTGCATCAACCTTTAAACTTCGAGGGAATACAATGCAAGCTCGAGAAGTAGCAAGAAGAATTTCTGGCGCCGTTGTCGGGGAGGCTTACGCAAAATCCATTTACCAAGTACCTATCACAAACCCTTATCCTTCGCAATACATTATTTGCCTCTCGTTTTCCTCTCCCCCACTTCACCCTTGCTGTTTTATTTGGCCTTCTTTTTTCCGTGAGTTCACCGTTCGCTTGCTTCTTGTTTGCTTGTGTGTTGGATTGCTTGCTTGTCACTATGGCTCAAAACAATACCAAATTGTGTGACTTTTCTAATACCAACAATAATGATTTTATTAGCACTCCGATTGCTCCTATTACCGATGCTGAATCTTGTGAGATCAATGCTGCTCTGTTGAATCTTGTCATGAAAGATCAATTTTCTGGCCTTCCTAGTGAAGATGCCGCTACCCATCTAAACAACTTTGTTGATCTGTGTGATATGCAAAAGAAGAGGGATACAGATAATGATATTGTTAAATTGAAGCTATTTCCATTTTCACTTAGAGATTGTGCTAAAACTTGATTTTCCTCTTTGCCTGGAAATAGTATTGATTCATGGAATAAGTGCAAATATGCTTTTATCTCTAAGTATTTTCCTCCCGCTAAGATTATCTCTCTTAGAAACGACATTATGCATTTTAAGCAACTAGATCATGAGCATGTTGCACAAGCTTGGGAGAGAATGAAATTAATGATACGTAATTTCCCTACACATGGTTTGAACTTATGGATGATTATATAATTTTTTATGCTGGCTTGAATTTCGCTTCTATAAATCTTTTAGATTCGGCCGCGGGGGGCACTTTCATGGAAACCACCTTAGGAGAAGCTACCAAACTCCTAGATAATATTATGGTTAACTACTCTCAATGTCACATCAAAAGATCTGCTAGTAAATAAGTGCATGCTATTGAAGAGATTAGTGTTTTGAGTGGAAAGATGGATGAACTTATGAAATTATTTGCTACTAAGATTGCTTCTTCTGATCCTAATGATATGCCTTTATCCATGTTGATTGAAAATAATAATTAATCTTTGGATGTGAATTTTGTTGGTACGAATAATTTTGGTAACAATGCTTATAGAGGAAACTTTAATCCTAGGCCTTTTCCTAGTAATTCCTCTAATAATTATGGTAATTCCTACAATAACTCTTATGGAAATTATGGTAAGATGCCCTCTGAATTTGAAACTAGTGTTAAAGAGTTTATGAATTCGCAAAAGAATTTCAATGCTTTGCTTGAAGAAAAATTTCTTAAGATTGATGAGTTGGCTAGAAACGTGGATAGAATTACTCTTGATGTTGATTCTTTTAAACTTAGATCTATTCCACCTAAGCATGATATCAATGAGTCTCTCAAAGCAATGAGAATTTCCATTGATGAGTGCAAAGAAAGAACCGCTAGGATGCGTGCTAAAAAAGAGTGCTTTATGAAAGCGTGTTCTTCTAGTTATCATGAAAATAAAGATGAAGATCTGAAGTTATTGATGTGTCTCCTATTAGATCCTTGTTTTCTAGCATGAATCTTGATAAAGATGGGATTGTAGATGAGTCTACTTTAGTTAAAATGCGTCCCAGTGATTCGGAGTTTTTAGATCTTGATGCTAAATTTGTTAAAAGTGGGATTGAAGAGATTAAAACTTTATATAGTGATGAACCCACTATTTTGGATATAAATGGATTCAATTATGATAATTTCTCTTAAATATATTGTATCTCCTTGTTGCATCCGTACTAAATTCTCCGCATGCTTATAGTCAAAATAAAGTTTTTACCAAACACATAGTTGATGCTTTGATGCAATCTTATGAAGAAAAACTTGAATTAGAAGTTTCTATCCCTAGAAAGCTTTATGACGAGTGGGAACCTACTACTAAAATTAAAATTAAAGATCATGAATGTTTTTCTTTGTGTGATTTGGGTGCAAGTGTTTCAACAACCCCAAAAACTTTGTGTGATATGTTAGGTTTTCATGAGCTTGATGATTGTTCTTTAAATCTGCATCTTGCGGATTCTACCATTAAAAAACCTATGGGAAGGATTAATGATGTTATTATTGTTGCCAATAGGAATTATGTGCCCATAGATTTCATTGTTCTTGATATAGATTGCAATCCTTCATGTCCTATTATTCTTGGTAGACCTTTCTTTAGAACGATTGGTGCAATTATTGATAGGAAGGAAGGAAATATTATATTCCAATTTCCGTTAAGGAAAGGCATGGAACACATTCCTAGAAATAAAATCAAATTACCATATGAATCTATTATGAGAGCCACTTATGGATTGCCTACCAAAGATGGCAATACCTAGATCTATTCTTGTATCGTGCCTAGCTAGGGGCGTTAAACGATAACGCTTGTTGGGAGGCAACCCAATTTTGTTTTCTTTGTTTTTGCTTCTTTTTAGGAATAAATATTGCATCTAGCTTCTGTTCAGATGTGGTTTTGTGTTTTAATTAGTGTTTGTGCTAAGTAGAACCTTTGGGAAGACTTGTGTGAAGTTTATATGATCATGCTGTAAAAAACAGAAACTTTAGCGCTCACGAGTTTGGCTGTAAATCTTTACTGGAGAGTGCTATTTAGTTGATTATTTGTTCAGATGATTAATATAAAAATTCCTCACGTTTACCAATTTATTTCAATTTTTTTGGAGTTACAGAAGTATTCGAATGTTACAAATTACTACAGACTGTTCTGTTTTTGACAGATTCTGTTTTTCGTGTGTTGTTTGCTTATTTTGATGAATCTATGAGTAGTATCGGAGGGTATGAATCATGGAGAAGTTGGAATATAGTAGGTTTAACACCAATTTAAACAAAGAATGAGTTCATTATAGTACCTTTGAGTGGTCATTTGTTTTCTTATACTAACGGAGCTCACGAGATTTTCGGCTAAGTTTTGTGTTGTGAAGTTTTCAAGTTTTGAGTATCGATTTGATGGACTATGGAACAAAGAGTGGCTAGAGCCTAAGCTTGGGGATGCCCAAGGAATCCCAAGGTAAAATTCAAGGACAACCAAAAGCCTAAGCTTGGGGATGCCCCGGGAAGGCATCCCCTCTTTCGTCTTCATCTATCGGTAACTATACTTGAGACTATATTTGTATTCACCACATGATATGTGTTTTCTTGGAGCGTCATGTATGATTTGAGTCTTCGCTTTTTAGTTTTCCACAATCATCCTTGCTGGACACACCTTTTAATAGAGATAAATATGGTTTAGAATTTATTAGAATACTCTATGTGCTTCACTTATATCTTTTGAGCTAGATAGTTTTGCTCTAGTGCTTCACTTATATCTTTTAGAGCACGGTGGTGGTTTTATTTTGTAGAAATTGTTGATCTCTCATGCTTCACTTATATCCTTTTGAGAGTCTTTTAGACCATCATGGTAATGTGCTTTGGTTATAAAACTAGTCCTAATATGATAGGCATCCAAGATGAATATAGTAAAAACTTTCATATAAAGTGCATTGAATATGATGAGAAGTTTGATACTTGATGATTGTTTTGAGATATGAGGATGGTGATATTAGAGTCATGCTAGTGGAGTAATTATGAATTTGAGAAATACTTGTGTTAAAGTTTGTGATTCCCGTAGCATGCACATATGGTGAACTGCTATGTGACGAAGTTAGAGCATGAGGTATTTATTGAGTGTCATCCTTTGTGTGGAGGTCGGGATCTCGCGATGGTTAACTCCTACCAACCCTTCCCCTAGGAGCATGCATTGAATACTTTGTTTTGATGACTCGTAGATTTTTGCAATAAGTATATGAGTTCTTTATGAGTAATGTTGAGTCCATGGATTATACGCACTCTCACCCTTCCACCATTTCTAGCCTCTCTTGTACCACGCAACTTTCGCTGGTACCATACACCCACCATATACCTTTCTCAAAACAGCCACCATACCTACCTATCATGGCATTTCCATAGCCATTCCTAGATGTATTTCCATCCAACTTTCCACCATTCCGTTCATATGACTTGCTTCATTATCATTCACATAGAGTCATATTTTGTTCTTGCTTCGAGTTGTAATCTTTGAGTTGTAAGTCAATAAAAGTGTGATGATCTTCATTATTAGAGCATTGTTCCATGTGAGGAAAGGCCAAAAAAAAGATATGGCCCAAAAAAATATAGAGAGGGGCTAAAAAAAAGGAGAGAAAGGCCCTCCAAAAAAATGAGAGAAAAGAGGGAAGGAACAATGCTACTATCCTTTTCCACACTTGTGCTTCAAAGTAGCATTATGATCTTCTTGATAGAGAGTCTCTTGTTTTGTCACTTTCATATACTAGTGGGAATTTTTCATTATAGAACTTGGCTTGTAGATTCCAACGATGGGCTTCCTCAAATGTCCTAAGTCTTCATGAGCAAGCAATTTGGATGCACACCCACTTAGTTTCTTTTGATGAGCTTTCATACACTTATAGCTCAAGTGCATCCATTGCATGGCAATCCCTACTCACTCACATTGATAGCTATTGATGTGCATCTCCATAGCCCATTGATACGCCTAGTTGATGAGAGACTATCTTCCTCCTTTTTGTCTTCTCCACAACCACCACTCTATTCCACCTATACTGGTCTATCCATGGTTCACGCTCATGTATTGCGTGAAAGTTGAAAGGTTTGAAAAAAATTGAGTATGAAAACAATTGCTTGGCCGATACCGGGGTTGTGCATGATATGAATATTTTGTGTGAAGGGAGCATAGTCAGACTATATGATTTTGTAGGGATAACTTTCTTTGGCCATGTTATTTTGAGAAGACATGATTGCTTTGTTAGTATGCTTGAAGTATTATTATTCTTATGTCAATATAGACTTTTGTCTTGAATCTTTCGGATCTGAACATTCTTGTTGCCACAATAAAGAAATTACATTGAGAATTATGTTGGTTAGCATTCCACATCAAAAAATCTGCTTTTATCATTTACCTACTCGAGGACGAGCAGGAATTAAGCTTGGGGATGCTTGATACGTCTCCAACGTATCTATAATTTTTGACTGTTCCACGCTATTATATATTCTATTTTGGATGTTTAATGAGCTTTATAATACACTTTTATATAATTTTTGGGACAACCTACTAACCCAAGGCCCAGTGCAAATTGCTGTTTTTTTGCCTATTTCAGTGTTTTGCAGAAAAGGGATATATAACGGAGTCCAAACGGAATGAAACCTTCGGGTGAGTTATTTTTGGAACCGTATCTACCCAGAAGACTTGGAGTACACATGAGGGAACGAAGGATGTAGCCACGAGGGTCCAGGGCGCGCCCCTCCCCCTAGGCGCGCCCCCCACCCTCGTGGGCCCTCTCTGGCTCCTCCGATGCCCTCCTTCCTCCTATATATATACATGTACCCTAAAAACACTGAGGTAACAGAGAAAACCCTAATTCCACCGCCGCAACCTTATATTCCCATGAGATCCCATCTTGGGGCCTATTCCGGAGCTCCGCCGGAGGGGGGATCCACCACGGAGTGATTCTACATCAACACCGTAGCCTCACCAATGAGTTGTGAGTATTTTACCATAGACCTTCGGGTCCATAATTATTAGCTAGATGGCTTCTTCTCTCTTTTTGGATCTCAATACAAAGTTCTCCTCGATCTTCGCGGAGATCTATTCGATGTAATCTTTTTGCGGTGTGTTTGTCGAGATCCGATGAATTGTGGGTTTACGATCAAGATTATCTATGAACAATATTTGATTCTTTTCTGAAATCTTTTATGTATGATTATAATATCCTTACAAGTCTCTTCGAATTATTGGTTTGGTTTGGCCTTCTAGATCTATAGTACTTGCAATGGGAGAAGTGCTTGGCTTTGGGTTCAATCTTGCGGTGTCCTTTCCAAGTGACAGCAGGGGTAGCAAGGCACGTATTGTATTGTTGCCATCGACGATAAAAAGATGAGGTTTATATCATATTGCTTGAGTTTATCCCTCTACATCATGTCATCTTGCTTAAAGCATTACTCTGTTCTTATGAACTTAATACTCTAGATGCATGCTGGATAGCGGTCGATGTGTGGAGTAATAGTAGTAGATGCAGAATTGTTTCGGTCTACTTGTCACGGACGTGATGCCTATATATAATGATCATGCCTAGATATTCTCATAACTATGCACTTTTCTATCAATTGCTCCACAGTAATTTGTCCACCCACCATAGAATTCTGCTTTCATGAGAGAAGCCACTAGTGAAACCTATGGCCCCCGGGTTTATCTTTATCATATTACTTTACTTCAATTTCTGCAGCCGTTGCTTATTTGCTTTATTTACTTTCTGTTCTTATACCAAAAATATAAAAAATATTATACTATCCTATCTATCAGATCTCACTTTCGTAAGTGACCGTAAAGGGATTGACAACCCCTTATCGCGTTGGCTATGAAGTTCTTATTTGTTTGTGCAGGTGCGAGGGACTCGCGCGTGGTCTTCTACTGGATTGATACCTTGGTTCTCAAAAACCGAGGGAAATACTTACACTACTGTGCTGCATCACCCTTTCAACTTCGAGGGAATACAACGCAAGCTCGAGAAGTAGCAAGAAGAATTTCTGGCGCCGTTGTCGGGGAGGCTTACGCAAAATCCATTTACCAAGTACCTATCACAAACCCTTATCCTTCGCAATACATTATTTGCCTCTCGTTTTCCTCTCCCCCACTTCACCCTTGCTGTTTTATTTGGCCTTCTTTTTTCCGTGTGTTCACCGTTCGCTTGCTTCTTGTTTGCTTGTGTGTTGGATTGCTTGCTTGTCACTATGGCTCAAAACAATACCAAATTGTGTGACTTTTCCAATACCAACAATAATGATTTTATTAGCACTCCGATTGCTCCTATTACCGATGCTGAATCTTGTGAGATCAATGCTGCTCTGTTGAATCTTGTCATGAAAGATCAATTTTCTGGCCTTCCTAGTGAAGATGCCGCTATCCATCTAAACAACTTTGTTGATCTGTGTGATATGCAAAAGAAGAGGGATACAGATAATGATATTGTTAAATTGAAGCTATTTCCGTTTTCACTTAGAGATTGTGCTAAAACTTGATTTTCCTCTTTGCCTGGAAATAGTATTGATTCATGGAATAAGTGCAAATATGCTTTTATCTCTAAGTATTTTCCTCCCGCTAAGATTATCTCTCTTAGAAACGACATTATGCATTTTAAGCAACTAGATCATGAGCATGTTGCACAAGCTTGGGAGAGAATGAAATTAATGATACGTAATTTCCCTACACATGGTTTGTACTTATGGATGATTATATAATTTTTTTATGCTGGCTTGAATTTCGCTTCTATAAATCTTTTAGATTCGGCCGCGGGGGGCACTTTCATGGAAACCACCTTAGGAGAAGCTACCAAACTCCTAGATAATATTATGGTTAACTACTCTCAATGTCACATCGAAAGATCTGCTAGTAAATAAGTGCATGCTATTGAAGAGATTAGTGTTTTGAGTGGAAAGATGGATGAACTTATGAAATTATTTGCTACTAAGATTGCTTTTTCTGATCCTAATGATATGCCTTTATCCATGTTGATTGAAAATAATAATTAATCTTTGGATGTGAATTTTGTTGGTACGAATAATTTTGGTAACAATGCTTATAGAGGAAACTTTAATCCTAGGCCTTTTCCTAGTAATTCCTCTAATAATTATGGTAATTCCTACAATAAATCTTATGGAAATTATGGTAAGATGCCCTCTGAATTTGAAACTAGTGTTAAAGAGTTTATGAATTCGCAAAAGAATTTCAATGCTTTGCTTGAAGAAAAATTTCTTAAGATTGATGAGTTGGCTAGAAACGTGGATAGAATTACTCTTGATGTTGATTCTTTTAAACTTAGATCTATTCCACCTAAGCATGATATCAATGAGTCTCTCAAAGCAATGAGAATTTCCATTGATGAGTGCAAAGAAAGAACCGCTAGGATGCGTGCTAAAAAAGAGTGCTTTATGAAAGCGTGTTCTTCTAGTTATCATGAAAATAAAGATGAAGATATGAAGTTATTGATGTGTCTCCTATTAGATCCTTGTTTTCTAGCATGAATCTTGATAAATATGGGATTGTAGATGAGTCTACTTTAGTTAAAATGCGTCCCAGTGATTCGGAGTTTTTAGATCTTGATGCTAAATTTGTTAAAAGTGGGATTGAAGAGATTAAAACTTTATATAGTGATGAACCCACTATTTTGGATATAAATGGATTCAATTATGATAATTTCTCTTAAATATATTGTATCTCCTTGTTGCATCCGTACTAAATTCTCCGCATGCTTATAGTCAAAATAAAGTTTTTACCAAACACATAGTTGATGCTTTGATGCAATCTTATGAAGAAAAACTTGAATTAGAAGTTTCTATCCCTAGAAAGCTTTATGACGAGTGGGAACCTACTACTAAAATTAAAATTAAAGATCATGAATGTTTTTCTTTGTGTGATTTGGGTGCAAGTGTTTCAACAACCCCAAAAACTTTGTGTGATATGTTAGGTTTTCATGAGCTTGATGATTGTTCTTTAAATCTGCATCTTGCGGATTCTACCATTAAAAAACCTATGGGAAGGATTAATGATGTTATTATTGTTGCCAATAGGAATTATGTGCCCATAGATTTCATTGTTCTTGATATAGATTGCAATCCTTCATGTCCTATTATTCTTGGTAGACCTTTCTTTAGAACGATTGGTGCAATTATTGATAGGAAGGAAGGAAATATTATATTCCAATTTCCGTTAAGGAAAGGCATGGAACACATTCCTAGAAATAAAATCAAATTACCATATGAATCTATTATGAGAGCCACTTATGGATTGCCTACCAAAGATGGCAATACCTAGATCTATTCTTGTATCGTGCCTAGCTAGGGGCGTTAAACGATAACGCTTGTTGGGAGGCAACCCAATTTTGTTTTCTTTGTTTTTGCTTCTTTTTAGGAATAAATATTGCATCTAGCTTCTATTCAGATGTGGTTTTGTGTTTTAATTAGTGTTTGTGCTAAGTAGAACCTTTGGGAAGACTTGTGTGAAGTTTATATGATCATGCTGTAAAAAATAGAAACTTTAGCGCTCACGAGTTTGGCTGTAAATCTTTAATGGAGAGTGCTATTTAGTTGATTATTTGTTCAGATGATTAATATAAAAATTACTCACGTTTACCAATTTATTTCAATTTTTTTGGAGTTACAGAAGTATTCGAATGTTACAAATTACTACAGACTGTTCCGTTTTTGACAGATTCTGTTTTTCGTGTGTTGTTTGCTTATTTTGATGAATCTATGAGTAGTATCGGAGGGTATGAATCATGGAGAAGTTGGAATATAGTAGGTTTAACACCAATTTAAACAAAGAATGAGTTCATTATAGTACCTTTGAGTGGTCATTTGTTTTCTTATACTAACGGAGCTCACGAGATTTTCGGCTAAGTTTTGTGTTGTGAAGTTTTCAAGTTTTGAGTATCGATTTGATGGACTATGGAACAAAGAGTGGCTAGAGCCTAAGCTTGGGGATGCCCAAGGAATCCCAAGGTAAAATTCAAGGACAACCAAAAGCCTAAGCTTGGGGATGCCCCGGGAAGGCATCCCCTCTTTCGTCTTCATCTATCGGTAACTATACTTGAGACTATATTTGTATTCACCACATGATATGTGTTTTCTTGGAGCGTCATGTATGATTTGCGTCTTCGCTTTTTAGTTTTCCACAATCATCCTTGCTGGACACACCTTTTAATAGAGATAAATATGGTTTAGAATTTATTAGAATACTCTATGTGCTTCACTTATATCTTTTGAGCTAGATAGTTTTGCTCTAGTGCTTCACTTATATCTTTTAGAGCACGGTGGTGGTTTTATTTTGTAGAAATTGTTGATCTCTCATGCTTCACTTATATCCTTTTGAGAGTATTTTAGACCATCATGGTAATGTGCTTTGGTTATAAAACTAGTCCTAATATGATAGGCATCCAAGATGAATATAGTAAAAACTTTCATATAAAGTGCATTGAATATGATGAGAAGTTTGATACTTGATGATTGTTTTGAGATATGAGGATGGTGATATTAGAGTCATGCTAGTGGAGTAATTATGAATTTGAGAAATACTTGTGTTAAAGTTTGTGATTCCCGTAGCATGCACATATGGTGAACTGCTATGTGACGAAGTTAGAGCATGAGGTATTTATTGAGTGTCATCCTTTGTGTGGAGGTCGGGATCTCGCGATGGTTAACTCCTACCAACCCTTCCCCTAGGAGCATGCATTGAATACTTTGTTTTGATGACTCGTAGATTTTTGCAATAAGTATATGAGTTCTTTATGAGTAATGTTGAGTCCATGGATTATACGCACTCTCACCCTTCCACCATTTCTAGCCTCTCTTGTACCACGCAACTTTCGCTGGTACCATACACCCACCATATACCTTTCTCAAAACAGCCACCATACCTACCTATCATGGCATTTCCATAGCCATTCCTAGATGTATTTCCATCCAACTTTCCACCATTCCGTTCATATGACTTGCTTCATTATCATTCACATAGAGTCATATTTTGTTCTTGCTTCGAGTTGTAATCTTTGAGTTGTAAGTCAATAAAAGTGTGATGATCTTCATTATTAGAGCATTGTTCCATGTGAGGAAAGGCCAAAAAAAAGATATGGCCCAAAAAAATATAGAGAGGGGCTAAAAAAAGGAGAGAAAGGCCCTCCAAAAAAATGAGAGAAAAGAGGGAAGGAACAATGCTACTATCCTTTTCCACACTTGTGCTTCAAAGTAGCATTATGATCTTCTTGATAGAGAGTCTCTTGTTTTGTCACTTTCATATACTAGTGGGAATTTTTCATTATAGAACTTGGCTTGTAGATTCCAACGATGGGCTTCCTCAAATGTCCTAAGTCTTCATGAGCAAGCAATTTGGATGCACACCCACTTAGTTTCTTTTGATGAGCTTTCATACACTTATAGCTCAAGTGCATCCATTGCATGGCAATCCCTACTCACTCACATTGATAGCTATTGATGTGCATCTCCATAGCCCATTGATACGCCTAGTTGATGAGAGACTATCTTCCTCCTTTTTGTCTTCTCCACAACCACCACTCTATTCCACCTATAGTGGTCTATCCATGGTTCACGCTCATGTATTGCGTGAAAGTTGAAAGGTTTGAAAAAAATTGAGTATGAAAACAATTGCTTGGCCGATACCGGGGTTGTGCATGATATGAATATTTTGTGTGAAGGGAGCATAGTCAGACTATATGATTTTGTAGGGATAACTTTCTTTGGCCATGTTATTTTGAGAAGACATGATTGCTTTGTTAGTATGCTTGAAGTATTATTATTCTTATGTCAATATAGACTTTTGTCTTGAATCTTTCGGATCTGAACATTCTTGTTGCCACAATAAAGAAATTACATTGAGAATTATGTTGGTTAGCATTCCACATCAAAAAATCAGCTTTTATCATTTACCTACTCGAGGACGAGCAGGAATTAAGCTTGGGGATGCTTGATACGTCTCCAACGTATCTATAATTTTTGACTGTTCCACGCTATTATATATTCTGTTTTGGATGTTTAATGAGCTTTATTATACACTTTTATATAATTTTTGGGACAACCTACTAACCCAAGGCCCAGTGCAAATTGCTGTTTTTTTTGCCTATTTCAGTGTTTTGCAGAAAAGGGATATCAAACGGAGTCCAAACGGAATGAAACCTTCGGGTGAGTTATTTTTGGAACCGTATCTACCCAGAAGACTTGGAGTACACGTGAGAGAACGAAGGATGTAGCCACGAGGGTCCAGGGCGCGCCCCTCCCCCTAGGCGCGCCCCCACCCTCGTGGGCCCTCTCTGGCTCCTCCGATGCCCTCCTTCCTCCTATATATATACATGTACCCTAAAAACACTGAGGCAACAGAGAAAACCCTAATTCCATCGCCGCAACCTTATATTCCCATGAGATCCCATCTTGGGGCCTATTCCGGAGCTCCGCCGGAGGGGGGATCCACCACGGAGTGATTCTACATCAACACCGTAGCCTCACCAATGAGTTGTGAGTATTTTACCATAGACCTTCGGGTCCATAATTATTAGCTAGATGGCTTCTTCTCTCTTTTTGGATCTCAATACAAAGTTCTCCTCGATCTTCGAGGAGATCTATTCGATGTAATCTTTTTGCGGTGTGTTTGTCGAGATCCGATGAATTGTGGGTTTATGATCAAGATTATCTATGAACAATATTTGATTCTTTTCTGAAATCTTTTATGTATGATTATAATATCCTTACAAGTCTCTTCGAATTATTGGTTTGGTTTGGCCTTCTAGATCTATAGTACTTGCAATGGGAGAAGTGCTTGGCTTTGGGTTCAATCTTGCGGTGTCCTTTCCAAGTGACAGCAGGGGCAGCAAGGCACGTATTGTATTGTTGCCATCGACGATAAAAAGATGAGGTTTATATCATATTGCTTGAGTTTATCCCTCTACATCATGTCATCTTGCTTAAAGCATTACTCTGTTCTTATGAACTTAATACTCTAGATGCATGCTGGATAGCGGTCGATGTGTGGAGTAATAGTAGTAGATGCAGAATTGTTTCGGTCTACTTGTCACGGACGTGATGCCTATATATAATGATCATGCCTAGATATTCTCATAACTATGCACTTTTCTATCAATTGCTCCACAGTAATTTGTCCACCCACCATAGAATTCTGCTTTCATGAGAGAAGCCACTAGTGAAACCTATGGCCCCCGGGTTTATCTTTATCATATTACTTTACTTCAATTTCTGCAGCCGTTGCTTATTTGCTTTATTTACTTTCTGTTCTTATACCAAAAATATAAAAAATATTATACTATCCTATCTATCAGATCTCACTTTCGTAAGTGACCGTAAAGGGATTGACAACCCCTTATCGCGTTGGCTATGAAGTTCTTATTTGTTTGTGCAGGTGCGAGGGACTCGCGCGTGGTCTTCTACTGGATTGATACCTTGGTTCTCAAAAACCAAGGGAAATACTTACACTACTGTGCTGCATCACCCTTTCAACTTCGAGGGAATACAACGCAAGCTCGAGAAGTAGCAAGAAGAATTTCTGGCGCCGTTGTCGGGGAGGCTTACGCAAAATCCATTTACCAAGTACCTATCACAAACCCTTATCCTTCGCAATACATTATTTGCCTCTCGTTTTCCTCTCCCCCACTTCACCCTTGCTGTTTTATTTGGCCTTCTTTTTTTCGTGTGTTCACCGTTCGCTTGCTTCTTGTTTGCTTGTGTGTTGGATTGCTTGCTTGTCACTATGGCTCAAAACAATACCAAATTGTGTGACTTTTCCAATACCAACAATAATGATTTTATTAGCACTCCGATTGCTCCTATTACCGATGCTGAATCTTGTGAGATCAATGCTGCTCTGTTGAATCTTGTCATGAAAGATCAATTTTCTGGCCTTCCTAGTGAAGATGCCGCTATCCATCTAAACAACTTTGTTGATCTGTGTGATATGCAAAAGAAGAGGGATACAGATAATGATATTGTTAAATTGAAGCTATTTCCGTTTTCACTTAGAGATTGTGCTAAAACTTGATTTTCCTCTTTGCCTGGAAATAGTATTGATTCATGGAATAAGTGCAAATATGCTTTTATCTCTAAGTATTTTCCTCCCGCTAAGATTATCTCTCTTAGAAACGACATTATGCATTTTAAGCAACTAGATCATGAGCATGTTGCACAAGCTTGGGAGAGAATGAAATTAATGATACGTAATTTCCCTACACATGGTTTGAACTTATGGATGATTATACAAATTTTTTATGCTGGCTTGAATTTTGCTTCTAGAAATCTTTTAGATTCGGCCGCGGGGGGCACTTTCATGGAAACCACCTTAGGATAAGCTACCAAAATCCTAGATAATATTATGGTTAACTAGTCTCAATGTCACATCGAAAGATCTGCTAGTAAATAAGTGCATGCTATTGAAGAGATTAGTGTTTTGAGTGGAAAGATGGATGAACTTATGAAATTATTTGCTACTAAGATTGCTTCTTTTGATCCTAATGATATGCCTTTATCCATGTTGATTGAAAATAATAATTAATCTTTGGATGTGAATTTTGTTGGTACGAATAATTTTGGTAACAATGCTTATAGAGGAAACTTTAATCCTAGGCCTTTTCCTAGTAATTCCTCTAATAATTATGGCAATTCCTACAATAACTCTTATGGAAATTTTGGTAAGATGCCCTCTGAATTTGAAACTAGTGTTAAAGAGTTTATGAATTCGCAAAAGAATTTCAATGCTTTGCTTGAAGAAAAATTGCTTAAGATTGATGAGTTGGCTAGAAACGTGGATAGAATTACTCTTGATGTTGATTCTTTGAAACTTAGATCTATTCCACCTAAGCATGATATCAATGAGTCTCTCAAAGCAATAAGAATTTCCATTGATGAGTGCAAAGAAAGAACCGCTAGGATGCGTGCTAAAAAAGAGTGCTTTATGAAAGCGTGTTCTTCTAGTTATCATGAAAATAAAGATGAAGATCTCAAAGTTATTGATGTGTCTCCTATTAGATCCTTGTTTTCTAGCATGAATCTTGATAAAGATGGGATTGTAGATGAGTCTACTTTAGTTAAAATGCGTCCCAATGATTCGGAGTTTTTAGATCTTGATGCTAAATTTGTTAAAAGTGGGATTGAAGAGATTAAAACTTTATATAGTGATGAACCCACTATTTTGGATATCAATGGATTCAATTATTATAATTTCTCTTAAATATATTGTATCTCCTTGTTGCATCCGTACTAAATTCTCCGCATGCTTATAGTCAAAATAAAGTTTTTAACAAACACATAGTTGATGCTTTGATGCAATCTTATGAAGAAAAACTTGAATTAGAAGTTTCTATCCCTAGAAAGCTTTATGATGAGTGGGAACCTACTACTAAAATTAAAATTAAAGATCATGAATGTTTTTTTGTGTGATTTGGGTGCAAGTGTTTCAACAACCCCAAAAACTTTGTGTGATATGTTAGGTTTTCATGAGCTTGATGATTGTTCTTTAAATCTGCATCTTGCGGATTCTACCATTAAAAAACCTATGGGAAGGATTAATGATGTTATTATTGTTGCCAATAGGAATTATGTGCCCATAGATTTCATTGTTCTTGATATAGATTGCAATCCTTCATGTCCTATTATTCTTGGTAGACCTTTCTTTAGAACGATTGGTGCAATTATTGATAGGAAGGAAGGAAATATTATATTCCAATTTCCGTTAAGGAAAGGCATGGAACACATTCCTAAAAATAAAATCAAATTACCATATGAATATATTATGAGAGCCACTTATGGATTGCCTACCAAAGATGGCAATACCTAGATCTATTCTTGTATCGTGCCTAGCTAGGGGCGTTAAACGATAACGCTTGTTGGGAGGCAACCCAATTTTCTTTTCTTTGTTTTTGCTTCTTTTTAGGAATAAATATTGCATCTAGCTTCTGTTCAGATGTGGTTTTGTGTTTGAATTAGTGTTTGTGCCAAGTAGAACCTTTGGGAAGACTTGTGTGAAGTTTATATGATCATGCTGTAAAAAACAGAAACTTTAGCGCTCATGAGTTTGGCTGTAAATCTTTACTGGAGAGTGCTATTTAGTTGATTATTTGTTCAGATGATTAATATAAAAATTCCTCACGTTTACCAATTTATTTCAATTTTTTTGGAGTTACAGAAGTATTCAAAAGTTACAAATTACTACAGACTGTTCTGTTTTTGACAGATTCTGTTTTTCGTGTGTTGTTTGCTTATTTTGATGAATCTATGAGTAGTATCAGAGGGTATGAATCATGGAGAAGTTGGAATATAGTAGGTTTAACACCAATTTAAACAAAGAATGAGTTCATTATAGTACCTTTGAGTGGCCGTTTGTTTTCTTATACTAACGGAGCTCACGAGATTTTTGGCTAAGTTTTGTGTTGTGAAGTTTTCAAGTTTTGAGTATGGCTTTGATGGACTATGAAACAAAGAGTGGCTAGAGCCTAAGCTTGGGGATGCCCAAGGAATCCCAAGCTAAAATTCAAGGACAACCAAAAGCCTAAGCTTGGGGATGCCCCGGGAAGGCATCCCCTCTTTCGTCTTCATCTATCGGTAACTATACTTGAGACTATATTTTTATTCACCACATGATATGTGTTTTCTTGGAGCGTCATGTATGATTTGAGTCTTTGCTTTTTAGTTTTCCACAATCATCCTTGCTGGGCACACCTTTTAATAGAGATAAATATGGTTTAGAATTTATTAGAATACTCTATGTGCTTCACTTATATCTTTTGAGCTAGATAGTTTTGCTCTAGTGCTTCACTTATATCTTTTAGAGCACGGTGGTGGTTTTATTTTGTAGAAATTTTTGATCTCTCATGCTTCACTTATATCCTTTTGAGAGTCTTTTAGACCATCATGGTAATGTGCTTTGGTTATAAAACTAGTCCTAATATGATAGGCATCCAAGATGAATATAGTAAAAACTTTCATATAAAGTGCATTGAATATGATGAGAAGTTTGATACTTGATGATTGTTTTGAGATATGAGGATGGTGATATTAGAGTCATGCTAGTGGAGTAATTATGAATTTGAGAAATACTTGTGTTAAAGTTTGTGATTCCCGTAGCATGCACATATGGTGAACTGCTATGTGACGAAGTTAGAGCATGAGGTATTTATTGAGTGTCATCCTTTGTGTGGAGGTCGGGATCTCGCGATGGTTAACTCCTACCAACCCTTCCCCTAGGAGCATGCATTGAATACTTTGTTTTGATGACTCGTAGATTTTTGCAATAAGTATATGAGTTCTTTATGAGTAATGTTGAGTCCATGGATTATACACACTCTCACCCTTCCACCATTTCTAGCCTCTCTTGTACCACGCAACTTTCGCTGGTACCATACACCCACCATATACCTTTCTCAAAACATCCACCATACCTACCTATCATGGCATTTCCATAGCCATTCCTAGATGTATTTCCATCCAACTTTCCACCATTCCGTTCATATGACTTGCTTCATTATCATTCACATAGAGTCATATTTTGTTCTTGCTTCGAGTTGTAATCTTTGAGTTGTAAGTCAATAAAAGTGTGATGATCTTCATTATTAGAGCATTGTTCCATGTGAGGAAAGGCCAAAAAAAGATATGGCCCAAAAAAATATAGAGAGGGGCTAAAAAAAAGGAGAGAAAGGCCCTCCAAAAAAGTGAGAGAAAAGAGGGAAGGAACAATGCTACTATCCTTTTCCACACTTGTGCTTCAAAGTAGCATTATGATCTTCTTGATAGAGAGTCTCTTGTTTTGTCACTTTCATATACTAGTGGGAATTTTTCATTATAGAACTTGGCTTGTATATTCCAACGATGGGCTTCCTCAAATGTCCTAAGTCTTCATGAGCAAGCAATTTGGATGACACCCACTTAGTTTCTTTTGATGAGCTTTCATACACTTATAGCTCAAGTGCATCCATTGCATGGCAATCCCTACTCACTCACATTGATAGCTATTGATGTGCATCTCCATAGCCCATTGATACGCCTAGTTGATGTGAGACTATCTTCCTCCTTTTTGTCTTCTCCACAACCACCACTCTATTCCACCTATAGTGGTCTATCCATGGTTCACGCTCATGTATTGCGTGAAAGTTGAAAGGTTTGAAAAAATTTGAGTATGAAAACAATTGCTTGGCCGATACCGGGGTTGTGCATGATATGAATATTTTGTGTGAAGGGAGCATAGTCAGACTATATGATTTTGTAGGGATAACTTTCTTTGGCCATGTTATTTTGAGAAGACATGATTGCTTTGTTAGTATGCTTGAAGTATTATTATTCTTATGTCAATATAGACTTTTGTCTTGAATCTTTCGGATCTGAACATTCATGTTGCCACAATAAAGAAATTACATTGAGAATTATGTTGGTTAGCATTCCACATCAAAAAATCTGCTTTTATCATTTACCTACTCGAGGACGAGCAGGAATTAAGCTTGGGGATGCTTGATACGTCTCCAACGTATCTATAATTTTTGACTGTTCCACGCTGTTATATATTCTGTTTTGGATGTTTAATGAGCTTTATTATACACTTTTATATAATTTTTGGGACAACCTACTAACCCAAGGCCCAGTGCAAATTGCTGTTTTTTTGCCTATTTCAGTGTTTTGCAGAAAAGGGATATCAAACGGAGTCCAAACGGAATGAAACCTTCGGGTGAGTTATTTTTGGAACCGTATCTACCCCGAAGACTTGGAGTACACGTGAGGGAACGAAGGATGTGGCCACGAGGGTCCAGGGCGCGCCCCCTCCCCCTGGGCGCGCCCCCACCCTCGTGGGCCCTCTATGGCTCCCCCGATGCCCTCCTTCCTCCTATATATATACATGTACCCTAAAAACACTGAGGCAACAGAGAAAACCCTAATTCCACCGCCGCAACCTTATATTTCCATGAGATCCCATCTTGGGGCCTATTCCGGAGCTCCGCCGGAGGGGGGATCCACCACGGAGTGCTTCTACATCAACACCGTAGCCTCACCAATGAGTTGTGAGTAGTTTACCACAGACCTTCGGGTCCATAATTATTAGCTAGATGGCTTCTTCTCTCTTTTTGGATCTCAATACAAAGTTCTCCTCGATCTTCGAGGAGATCCATTTGATGTAATCTTTTTGCGGTGTGTTTGTCAAGATCCGATGAGTTGTGGGTTTATGATCAAGATTATCTAAGAACAATATTTGATTCTTTGCTGAAATCTTTTATGGATGAGTATAATATCCTTGCAAGTCTCTTCGAATTATTGGTTTGGTTTGGCCTACTAGATCTATAGTACTTGCAATGGGAGAAGTGCTTAGCTTTGGGTTCAATCTTGCGGTGTCCTTTCCAAGTGACAGCAGGGGCAGCAAGGCACGTATTGTATTGTTGCCATCGACGATAAAAAGATGAGGTTTGTATCATATTGCTTGAGTTTATCCCTCTACATCATGTCATCTTGCTTCAAGCATTACTCTGTTCTTATGAACTTAATACTCTAGATGCATGCTGGATAGCGGTCGATGTGTGGAGTAATAGTAGTAGATGCAGAATCTTTTCGGTCTACTTGTCACGGACGTGATGCCTATATATAATGATCATGCTGTAACATCCCAAATTTTCAATTTGGAATGTTATACATAGATCATATTGCATTTCATGTTTTTGCATTTTTTGTTTGTGGCGTTCCTCGAAATTCTAAGCAACTGAAGGACCTACGGAGAGAGTTGGGAATTTTACCGTTTCCGTATTTGAGTTCGCTCGAATACCGGTACGAGGACAGTGTGATTCTAATTATTTTTCTCTCCTAAAAATATTTCTAAATACAAAATATGAGCGGAGATAATATGACTTCTCCAAAATAAGAGAAATATTGGAGGAAAAAAATATTAAAATCACTTTTGATATTTTTCTGGATTTATTTGCATAGGAAAAATACGCGTTTTTCAAAATTGCTTTTAGGTCCGGGAAAAATATTCACTTTGTCCTAAATATTATTAGAGGACGGTGAAAATTTATTTCGGGATTTTTGGAGCCCTTTAGTATTTCTTTCGTTTGTTTTTCTGCGTCGGGACTCTTTTTTTTTTTAAAAAAAAGGAAACCGACTTGGAGTCTTACTAGCCCAGGACTCTGGGCTTTATAAGTCGCCCGAGCCGGCCTGTTTCGCCCCAAGCCGCCAGCCTCGCCCGCCCCTTGCCCTAGCCGCCACCGCAGCCTGCCGCGCCGCCGCCGCCGCCTAGCCGCCGCCTAGCGCCGCCGCCGCACGCCGCCGCCTGCTGCCGCCGCCCCTCCGCCGTACACCGCCGCCCTCGCTGCCGCCGCTAGCCGCCTCGCCCCGCCGGACCCGCCGCCCGCAGCCGCTGGACTTCGCCGGAGTTCGTCGTCGAGGTAGTTACGACTTTTTTTTAAAGAACCGCCCGTTTTTTTTGAACACGTAGATCTGTTTTATTAGATTAGATCGGTTTGGTTTTTCCGTCGGTTTAGTTATTTAGCGGATGTTCGTCCATACGTTCGTTTTAACGAACGGTTTTGGTTTGTTAGCCGCAGACAGCGAACGTTCGTTCGTTAGCCTGTTCGTCCGTTTTCTTTTTCGGGGTATTTATCCGCGATTATTCCGATCGCGATTTCTGCCCTGATCTTGTTTCGCGTTTTTCTTTTCGCTCGAGAGTCAGAATCAGGTGATTCAAAATCCCAGATCTTTATCTCGATGCCCTCTTTATGTTTAATGAACTTGAAAAAAGTTTTGGCTACTGTAAAATTTGACTTTAGGCCAATTAGTAAACCGGAGCTCGTTTCTTTTGCAGTTTGAGTTTCATTGCTTCTTTCGAGTTAATTCTTTTTGCAAACCGGAGTTCTTAAGTTGAACTTTCTGGTTAGATCTCTTATTTGAGTTTTACCCGTGCATTAGTTAAGTACTTATTGTGTGCTTGTTTGATTGTGATAGAGTACCCGGAGTGCGCCGCTTGCTACTTTGAGTCTCTAGGTTTTGCGGATCATCAGCAAGGCTAGTAACACTTTGATCATACTTTCCAATTACCCAGTTTCATTGCATTAGTCAAACCCTCACACATTGCATGAGTAGGATTAATTAATTTGTGGGATTGGGAAGTAGATTGAGGTAGTACCTATTACCTGCATTACATTCAAACCTTTGGGAGTTACTTCTACGTTTGCTGTTAGGACATGCCATGCTCGTAGACGTGGATTGGGTGAGTGAAATCCATGACAGATGTGAGTTTGTTAATTAATGGTTCAACTTAAGGTGGCAACATTAATACACATCTGGGTGGATTGAGGCATCTGGATATTCCAGTGATTGCCTGTTTTTCTTTTGGACCGCCACCCAGGCTCAAAGGGATCATGAGATTTTTCATACTAGAAACTTCCGTGTGCAGCCACATGTCAATATGGGCTCTGGCATAGTTGAGTAAGTTGTGGGAAACCTTTCCATGATGGGCTAGCAGATGTAGTGGGTTTTGTAGGTGTACCGGCCTATCTATCTGGTTAAGGGGACCTCTTCGGAAAGACTGTGTCTCGGTCATCCGTTTCTCAAACACCATGCAGTGCGAGAAACCAAACGGAGGCGATCGAGTCTTGTGGGGAAAAGTGCACAAACCTCTGCAGAGTGTACAAACTGATCATGATTAGCCGTGTCCCCGGTTATGGACGTCTTGAGTATCTAGTACTTGGATTATCATGTGAATCTCATCATGTTACTTTAATTAATTTTGTTGGGTTTAAATGATTATTTTAATTGGGGTTGAGAGGATGTCTATCTTCTCAACGATGTTTCAGCTACCATGATAGTTAATTAAAATCTATTCCTTTGAAGTAGGGAAAAATTGGCTTTACACAAAAACTTAATCATAAAGCTTTCCACTAGCCAAATATTGCATATAGTATAGTTTTACTTCCATTGCATTCTCTTGTGTTACCTTGCCAGCATATTCCATGTGCTGACCCATTTTCGGGCTGCAACGTTTCATGTTGCAGACTTTTCGGACGACGAGTAAGATGCCCTTTTAGGTCGTGGTTCTATACTCAGTGATGCCGCTGGAGTTGATGGACTCACTTATCTTCCAAGCCTTCCGCTGTTATCGTATTAGATGGCCTTCAGCCATATTTATTGTAATAAATTCATCGTTGGACTATCGATGTAATAAGTGTGTGATTGCTACTCTGTTATAAATCCTTCAAGTACTGTGCCTGTCAGCATTACTGATCCAGGGATGACACTGATGCACAGAGATCAGACTGTTTGAGGTCTGGCCGCTACACATGCCTAGATATTCTCATAACTATGCGATTTTCTATCAATTGCTCCACAGTAATTTGTTCACCCACCATAGAATTCTGCTTTCATGAGAGAAGCCACTAGTGAAACCTATGACCCCTGGGTTTATCTTTATCATATTACTTTACTTCAATTTCTGCTGCCGTTGCTTATTTGCTTTATTTACTTTCTGTTCTTATACCAAAAATACCAAAAATATTATACTATCCTATCTATCAGATCTCACTTTCGTAAGTGACCGTAAAGGGATTGACAATCCCTTATCGCGTTGGCTGTGAAGTTCTTATTTGTTTGTGCAGGTGCGAGGGACTCATGCATAGTCTCCTACTGGATTGATACCTTGGTTCTCAAAAACTGAGGGAAATACTTACGCTACTGTGCTGCATCACCCTTTCCTCTTCGAGGGAATACAATGCAAGCTCGAGAAGTAGCAAGGCACATGCCTTGCAAGTATCCAAATGGAGTTACTACTCTTGGTTTGAGGCATCAATAATGTTCAATTCACCTCTCAACCTGCAAAACACTTTCTCATCAAGTGGTTTAGTAAATATGTCCGCTAGTTGCTTATCAGTGCGAACATGTTTAAGATTGATATCATCCTTAGCAACATGATCTTGAATGAAATGATGACGAACTTCAATATGCTTAGTTCAAGAATGTTGCACAGGATTCTAAGCAATCTTAATAGCACTTTCTTTGTCACAAAGCAATGGAACATGTTTCACATAGATCCCATAATCTTTAAGAGTTTGGGTCATCCAAAGTAATTGAGCACAACATGAACCAGCGGCAATGTATTCCGCTTTGGCGGTGGATAAGGATACCGACTTTTTTTTCCTTGGAGGACCAAGACACAAGAGATCTACCAAGAAATTGACAAGTACCCAAAGTGGACTTTCTATCAACCTTGTCTCCGGCATAGTCCGAATCGGAGTAGCCAACAAGATCAAAAGAGGACCTCTTAGGATATCAAATGCCAAAATTTGGTGTATGTATTAAGTATCTCACTATCCTTTTCACAGCCTTAAGATGACATTCTTTAGGGGACGCTTGATATCGTGCACACATGCACACACTTAGCGTAATATCAGGACGGGAGGCACATATATATAACAATGAACCAATCATAGAGCGGTAAACCTTTTGGTCAACCGGTTCACCATCCTTAGTCAAGTCAAGATGTCCACTAGTAGGCATGGGTGTAGTCATACCTTTGCATTCTTGCATGTTGAACTTCTTGAATAAGTCCTTGGTATACTTTGTTTGAGAAACAAAGGTACCCTCCTTAGTTTGCTTGATTTGCAAACCAAGAAAGAACCTGAGTTCACTCATCATAGACATCTCAAACTTTTCGGACATTAGCTTTCCAAACCTTTCACTAAAATGGGGGTTAGTAGAACCAAATATGATATCATCAACATAAATTTGGCACACAAATAATTCACCATTAACCCTTTTAGTAAAAAAGTGTGGAATCAATTTTCCCAATTTCAAAGCCTTTTTAAATAAGAAACTTGGTCAAGCATTTATACCACGCTCTAGGAGCTTGTTTAAGACCATAAAGAGCTTCGTGAAGTTTGTAAACATGATTAGGTTTCTTGGGATTAACAAAGCCGGGAGGTTGTTTAACATAAACTTCCTCCTCAATTTTAGCGTTGAGAAAAGCACTTTTAATGTCCATTTGGTACAAGGTGATATCATGGTGATTAGCATAAGCAAAGAAGATGCGTATGGACTCAAGTCTAGCAACAGGGGCATATGTCTCACCATAATCCATACCTTCGACTTGGTGTAGCCTTGGGCGACGAGACATGCTTTGTTGTGGACGAATTGACCATCTTCGTCTTGCTTGTTGCGAAACACCCATTTGGTACCAATGATGTTGTGGTTGTTGTTGGGCTTCTCAACCAATGTCCAAATTTGATTTCTCTCAAAGTTGTGTATCCCTTCGTGCATAGCGTTCACCCAATCTGGATCATCAAGAGCATCTTCAACCTTCATAGGTTCAAGGTTAGATATGAAAGAGTAATGTTCACAAAAGTTAGCTAGGCGAGATTTAGAGCGAGTGATTCTCCCGGTTTGGATATCATTGTAGATTTTCTCTACGGGATGATCTCTAGCAATTCTTGCTCTAACTCATGAAAGCTTTTCTTTGGATCGGGGTGGAACATCCTCTTCATGTTCTTCTTCTTCTTGTCCTTCTTCATTGTTGTTGGTGTTGTTGTCCCCTTGTGGAGGTGGAGAAGGAGGTCGATAAGGTTCATCTTGATGCACCTCCTCGTTTCCTTCATCATGGCGTGTCCTACTTGTGGATTCCTCCAAGTTAACTTGTGGTTGACCTTGTCGTGAGGTAGAAGCTTCCACATGGACGGACGAAGTACTCTCTTTCACCTCCGTTGGACGAATCTTGCCAATAGACAAGTCTTGAATTGCTTCCGAAGGATCTTTTTCTCCTACATCAATTGGCAATTGCTCTACTTGCGAGCCGTTAGATTCATCAAACTTCACATCTACCATCTCTTCAACCTTTCGGGTGAAATTGTTGTAGACACGGTAAGTGTGAGAGTTTGAGCCATAACCAAGTAGGAAACCTTCATGAGATTTAGGAGCAAATTTAGAACAACGATGCTTATCAAGAATGTAGCGCTTTGAGCCGAATACTCGAAAGTACCCAACTTGGGGTTTGTTACTAGGAGAAGCTCGTATGCCGTCTTGTCGAGAAGCTTGTGAAGATACAAGCGATTGGTTGCATGACAAGCTGTCTCAACCGCTTCTGCACGAAAGTGTCTTGGCGTCTTGTACTCATCAAGCATCGTTCTTGCCATTTCGATGAGTGTCCGGTTCTTCCTTTCAACAACTCCATTTTGTTGAGGCGTGTACGTAGCCGAGAAATCATGTGAAATCCCTTCTTCGTCAAGAAAGGTATCCACATTTGCGTTCTTGAACTCCGTTCCGTTGTCGCTGCGAACCTTCTTGATCTTCAATTCAAATTGATTTTGGGCCTTCCTAGCGAAGTTTTTGAAGATCTTTTGGACCTGCGATTTGTCATCAAGAAAGAACACCCACGTAAATCTTGAAAAATCATCAACAATGACTAATCCAAAAGAGTTACCACCGAGGCTTTTGTAAGCATTGGGACCAAAAAGATCCATATGAAGTAGCTCAAGTGGTCTTTGAGGGAGTCCTGGATCGAGGGGTCCTCGGGAGGCCAGATAACACTTGGTGGGCCAGACTGGTGGGCCATGAAGATCATAGTCGAAGATCATCTCTCGTATCCGGATAGGACTCCTGTATTCGTATAATGGCAAGTTTTAGGTTCGAGTGTAATCTTTCATTCCTCTACAAGATGGTATGTACAAACCCTAGGCCCCTCAGGTGTGTATATAAACCAGAGGGTTTAGTCCGTAGAGGCTAATAGAGAAACACAAATCCTCATAGGCTAGACTCTAGGGTTTAGCCAATATGATCTCGAGGTAGATCAACTCTTGTATTCATATTCATCCTTATTAATATAGCAGGAAGTAGGGTTTTACCTCGATCGAGAGGGCTTGAACCTGGGTAAACATCGTGTCCCCAGCCTCCTGTTACCATCAATCCGTAGACGCATAGTTCGGGACCCCCTACCCGAGATCCACCGGTTTTGACACCGACATTGGTTCTTTCATTGAGAATTCCACTATGTCGTCGACCAAAGGACTGATGGATCATGTCATCAACAACGACGGCAACACCGAGGGAATCTTCCCTCCTGGACAGCTCTTCATGTTCGGCGGATTCGCGCTTCGTGCCATGATACGTATCCGTCGTATCTATAATTTTTGATTGTTCCATGCCAATATTCTACAACTTTCATATACTTTTGGCAACTTTTTATATTATTTTTTGGGACTAACATATTGATCCAGTGCCCAGTGTCAGTTCCTGTTTGTTGCATGTTGTATGTTTCATAGAAAACCCATATCAAACGGAGTCCAAACAGGATAAAAACGAACAAAGATTATTTTTGGAATATTTGTGATATTTGGGAAGAAGAACCAATGGGAGACGGTGCCCGAGGGGGCCACGAGGCAGGGGGCGCGCCCCAGGGGGGTGGGCGCACCCCTGTCCCTCGTGGCCACCCCGTAAGGTGGTTGCTGCTCTTGTTTGGCCGCAAGGAAGCTAATTTTCGGGAAAAAATCTGGGCGAAGGTTTCAATCCAATAGGAGTTACGGATCTCTGGATATATAAGAAACGGTGAAAGGGCAGAATCGGAGAACGCATAAACAGAGAGAAACAGAGAGACAGATCCAATCTCGGATGGGATATCGCCCCTCCCACGCCATGGAGACCATGCACCAGAGGGGAAACCCTTCTCCCATCTAGGGAGAAGGTCAAGGAAGAAGAAGAAGGAGGGGGCTCTCCCCCCCTCGCTTCCGGTGGCACCAGACTGCCATCGGGGCCATCATCGTCACCGCAATCTACACCAACAACTTCACCGCCGTCATCACCAACTCTTCCCCCCTCTATGTAGCGGTGTAACCCCTCTTCTACCCGTTGTAATATCTACTTAAACATGGTGCTCAATGCTATATATTATTTCCCAATGATGTTTGGCTATCCTATGATGTTTGAGTAGATCTGTTTTGTCCTATGGGTTAATTGATGATCGTGATTGGTTTGAGTTGCATGTTTTATTATTGGTGCTGTCCTATGGTGCTCTTCGTGTCGCGCAAGCGTGAGGGATCCCTGCTGTAGGGTTTGCAATATGTTCATGATTTGCTTATGGTGGGTGGTGTGAGTGACAGAAGCACAGACCCGAGTAAGTAGGTTGTTTGCGTATGGGAATAAGATGACTTGATACTTTAATGCTATGGTTGGGTTTTACCTTAATGATCTTTAGTAGTTGCGGATGCTTGCTAGAGTTCCAATCATAAGTGCATATGATCCAATAAGAGGAAGTATGTTAGCTTATGCCTCTCCCTCAAATAAAATTGCAATAGTGATTACCGGTCTAGTTATCGATTGCCTAGGGACAAATAAGCTCTCTACTAAAACTAATTTAGTTGTGTCTTTATCTTAACATCCCCTACTTTTTATTTACGCGTTGTTTATTATCTTGCAAACCTATCCTACAAAAACCATAAAGTACTTCTAGTTTCATACTTGTTCTAGGTAAAGTAAACGTCAAGCGTGCGTAGAGTTGTATCGGTGGTCGATAGAACTTGAGGGAATATTTGTTCTACCTTTAGCTCCTCGTTGGGTTCAACACTCTTACTTATCGAAAGAGGCTACTACTGATCCTCTACACTTGTGGGTTATCACGCCAACACTGAAGGTCACTTCGAGCACATCGAGAGCTACGCCCCTGGCCATCAAGTCAGATTCAGAAGCTTAAACTATGTTGCTGATATCCGCGGAGACTTGATCTTCGACGAATTCGAGCCCGCGGCAACCTCTCTCTGCCATCACGATGAACATGATCTAGCTCTGTCATCGGATCAGGAAATAGCACCTGTAATAGTTCTGGCCCTAGATCCAGAACCGACCGCGTCGCCCGAGGACGGGAAGCTCAACCCCGCCACGGAAGCCGCAAACTCCACGGTGTAGGAGCCGCACACGGACCCAACTATATGTGGTGTCCGTGTCATCGGAACCCCGGACTCAACTTCGGCCTCGGATTCTGAACCACGCGCATTCGCGCCCTTTGAGCTCGATCAGGCGTCTATCGCCGAATTCGGTGCTGCAAATATCTTCCAGCACTCACCCTTTGGCGACATGTTAAAGTTGTTAAGATCCCTCTCCTTAGATGGAGACACACAGCCGCATTGTATCCAGTTCGAATTGGAGGCTAATGGAGAATTTTGCTACCCACCCACCACCCACTTGGTATCCACAGTTGAAGATCTAACCGATACTTGACTACGCTTCCAAAGACTTCGAAGGGATGGACCTCGAAGCCGAAGCGGATCCAGATCAAAGCTAGCCCATAACCGGGTGGTGGACAACCACATCTTCATACGACGTGTACATGGTGGATACACCTAAGGAGGCGGAGGGCGACGGCGAAAACAATCCCTTAGAGGACAAGCCTGTCGAAGGGCCTCCCAAACGTCAGCGTCCAAAGCGCCGAACCAAACCCTGTAAAGGAAAAGATAGCAATAATGTCACTAATGACGATGATGTTCCGGAACAAGCCGAAGACCCCGCAGACCCAGCGATGGAGCAGGAGGAGCGAGAGGACGACGAACAGAGTCCGAAGCCGCTGGCCGATGATAGCGATGCCGAAGACAATAATTACGAACCTGTCTCTGAAGAAGAAGTTAGCCTGGGCGACGACGAATATATCATCCCAGAAGAACCCTCAGAACAAAAGCGCTTCCATCGGAGGCTTATTGCCACCGCAAGGAGCCTGAAAAAGCAGCAGAGATGGCTTCGAGCCGCACAGAACACGCTCAATGATAGATGGAACGAGGTGCTAGACGCCGAACAAAAACATGGCCACAACGGCCAAACCAAAGGCTATCCCAAGCGTAAACTACTACCTGAATTTGACGACGAGGCCACTGCACCCGTACCGCCGAAGAATAACACCGCCGATAAGCCGGACCGACCACCTCGCGAATGGGATAGAGTTGCTAGTAACGGCGTACACAAGCCCACACCACCGCCCCGTGAAGTAAAGGAGGATGCGGCTCAAGTCTTGAAACACGATTTGCGTGAGGACCTGAACAAAAAAGCTAGCAAGACCAGGTCTATCTACGGACCTAGGGACCGGGATCCCGCATGGGACGGCGGCTATCAAGCCAATCACGCCGGTAATATACTAGTTCGGGGTCAATACTGAACATCACAACCATCGGACATACACCATGACATAGCAAAATACAGAGGCTCCGCACACCCTCTGTGCTTCATCGGTGAGCTACTGGATCATGATTTTCCAGAAGGGTTTAAACCCGTGAACATCGAAGCATACGATGGAACGACGGATCCTGCCGTCTCGATAGAAGACTTCATCGTTCACATCCACATGGCTCGAGGAGATGATCTCCACGCCATTAAATATCTACCCCTCAAGCTGAATGGACCAGCTCGGCACTGGCTAAACAGCCCCCCAGAGAACTCCATTGGGAGTTGGGAAGAACTTGAGGACGCTTTTCGAGCCAATTTTCAAGGGACCTACGTCCGCCCCCAGACGCTAATGATCTAAGTCACATCATCCAATAACCCGGGGAGTCAGCCCACAAGCTTTGGAATCGTTTTCTCACTAAGAAGAACCAAATAGTCGACTGTCCGGACACTAAAGCCTTAGAGACCTTCAAGCACAGTGTCCGGGATGAATGGCTAGCCAGACACCTCGGACAGGAAAAGCCGAGGACAATGGCGGCCCTAACTACACGCATGACCCGCTTTTGCGTGGGTGAGGATAGCTGGTTGGCACGTAGTAGCACCAGCGACCCTGGAACATCTGAAGCCAGGGACGGCAATGGAAAGCCACGACACAACAAAAACAAACGTCGAAACAATGCTAGAAGCCCAGATGATACAACGGTAAACGCCAGATTCAGCGGCTCCAGGCCCGATCAATGGAAGAAGCCATTTAAAGGCAACAAAGATGGTCCATCTAGTCTAGACAAAATATTAGATAGGCCCTGCCCAATCTATGGCACCCCAGAGAAACCTGCAAAGCATACCAACCATAATTGTTGGGTCTTCAAGCAGGCCGGCAAACTCAATGCCAAACACAAGGGGAAGGAGCCTCAGAGCAAAGATGAGGATGAACCTCGCCAACCGAATATAGGGGGACAGAAGAAATTTCCACCGGAGATCAAAACAGTGAACATGATATATGCCACTCATATCCCAAAGAGGGAGCGCAAGCGCGCACTCCGAGATATCTACGCCGTTGAGCCTGTTGCCCCCAAATTCAACCCATGGTCGGCCTGTCCGATCACTTTCGATCGCAGGGATCATCCGACTAGTATCCGTCATGGGGGTTCGGCTGCCCTAGTGCTCGACCCAATAATCGATGGATATCATCTCACCCAAGTCCTTATGGATGGCGGCAGCAGTCTTAATCTGATATATCAGGACACTGTCCGCAAGATGGGGATAGACCGTCAAGAATCAAGCCAAGTAGCACGACCTTTAAAGGAGTGATACCGGGCGTAGAAGCCGGCTGCACGGGCTCTTTAACATTGGAGGTCGTATTCGGCTCTCCTGATAACTTTCGAAGCGAAGAGTTAATCTTCAACATAGCTCCATTCCGAAGTGGCTATCACGCTCTACTCGGCAGAACGGCCTTCACCCGCTTTAATGCAGTCCCGCATTATGCTTATCTAAAACTTAAAATGCCTGGACCACATGGCATCATCACGGTTAATGGGAATATGGAGTGCTCTCTCCGTACGGAGGAGGACACTGCGGCCTTAGCAGCTGAAGTCCAAAACGACCCATTCAAGCCGGATAATTTATCGGTCGCGGACATAACTAAACGTGTCCGACACACGCCTCAGTGCGGCAGCTTAGATGAACCTGAGCTAGATTAGCAACTACACCCCCATCGACTGCCCCATAAGGTGATAGCACATGTACCTCGAGTGCATAATTATGCCTTGGGAATCCCTTGGGCGACACTGGGGGCACACTGCATATAGTCCATAGTTCGGCTCGACCCTATTCGAACTCTAAATTTATCTTTTTAAATTCATTAAACGAACCAGTCTTGTCATGGCCACTCTGGATTTCTTTTTCTTTTCCAGGTCTCTTTTCTTTTTACAGATGGCCAACATACTCTCACCCCTTCAAGGACACATTACAGAGGAGGAAACAACGCAGACGTGCGGCAGGGACCCAGGCTAAGGTTTCGTTTTAGATTAAGACCCTGTGTAAACCTTTTTTCTCTTTCTTATTATATACTTTTCTGGCATGTAAAATGTCTAAGAAAGTTATCAGCATTATCTGTGAGTTTTCGGCTCGCCGTACTATAAAGGGATATTAATAGAGCAGCTTGATTCACATTATGTTTGGAGTTTTATTCACTCACCATAAAATGTTCTCTCCCCACATCAGATTGCCACATGTGCCGTGTCAATAAGGGTCCATTACAAGGGGCTGTATTCATCCTGGTATATGTCGAAAAGACCGAACACCTATAGGGAGTGTTCGGCGTCCCGGATGTTTGCCTTATATGCGTCAGTTCTGAATCACGTCTTGGGTCAGTTGTTGGGTTGCCCGGCTCCTGTGCTTACCCCTATGTCCTCGATTGTTCGGCTAGGGTGTAAAGGGAGAACTACTGCAATTGTACTTCTGGCTCGTCCGGTCAAGTACCTCAGTAGAGAAAGCCGAAAACTGACCGTCATGATAGGCTAGAACCTGGTCCGCAGTCCGGTCACTTAGTTTTATACTACGATCGATAGAGATCTACCCCGTGTTATACGAAGGGTTGGTTTTTTCACCCAGCCAGGTGCAATTGGATACCTTAAGTAAGGAATATCATATCTGCACCAAGGGCTAGTACCTTGCCCCACATGTCAAGCTCCTACGACTAAATGAAAGCAATAACGCCGCATAGTCTGATTGCCTGGTTCGCTCCACATACACCTCCTATACAGACCAAGACATTGGATAAAGAGTGTACATGCATATGACCGAACACCCCAGTACAATGTACATGAGGGCTGAAGCCGACGACTGGAAACTTCCAGATTTAAATAAACAATCACACAGGATGTAAAAGACGCTTATATTATAATAGCGCAATAGTCATATACATCGGATTCATAAGCCTAAGTCTTTACATCCGGATACAATTACTCGAAGATAATGTCCTTCGAGCATTGGCCTGCTACAAGGCAGGCGCCTTCTATGACGTCCTCGAAGTACTTCTCCGGCTTGCGGTGCTCCTTGCCTATGGGCGGCCCAGCGGTAGCTATATGCTCTGCCCTCATCTTCGCCCAGTGCACTTTCACATGAGCGAAGGTCATCCGAGCACCTTCTATGCAGGCCGAACGCGTCAACGCGTCAACCCGCGGACTCGCCTCAATGAGCCGCTTCACCAATCCGAAGTAGCTACATGGGATTGGATCGACGGCCACAGCCGGACTATCAAGTCCTTCATGGCCGAACCCGCTAGGTTATGCAACTCGACCAGCTGCTTCATCTGGTCATTGAGGGGCACCGAATGTTTTGGCGCATAGAACTGTGACCAAAACAACTTCTCCGTGTCGTTCCCTTCCTGGGCTCGGATGTATTGGGCGGCATCCGCACTGCTCCTCGGAAGATCAGCGAACAGGCCTAGAGAACTCCATAACCGTGTCAGCCCAAGATACTTCGGCCCTCCGAAGATGCTCTGTAAGAGAAAAATCTTACGAGATGCTATCTGCCGTGACTGCTTGATTTCTTCATAGGCGATGCGCGCCTTGCCTCGCGCATCCTGGGCAGACTTAACTACCGCAGCAAGCTTGTACGCTTGTTCCAGAGTCTTCTTTTCCAATGCCTCACATTTGACAATGGCATCGTTGAGCTCAACCTCGACTTCGGACACCCGAGCCCGGTGCTTCTCGCACTCAGCCTTTTCAGCCTCCAAATCGGCAGCCGCTTTGTCAACGGCTACCTTGTTCGCTTCAGCCTCCTTCTTGGCCTTGGCAACCTCGCCCTTGAGGGCCTCGACCTTAGTGGCGCCAACTGTGTAATATAGAATACCATATTAGAGTTTATAAACATACTCAATCAACATTAATTAGTCTTCTTGACAACTTAATTTCTTAAAATCCGCATACCTTGTGTTTCATCTAAACGCTGATTGACGCGGTCGAGGTCCCCGTTGACCAACAAGAGCTTCCGGTTTAGTTCGGCAACCTCCGCATCTCGCGCAGTTGCCGCAACTAGTGAAGCCTGCACAACAGTTCGGCTCTGTAAGTATACTATACTATGGATACTTCGTCCGATTCTCTTCAGAATCACACAAAGCATCAGGGGCTACTCATTGTGTATGTGCGTAAAAACGTTCTATAAAGAACATTGCATTGCTGACCTCAAAGCATGTTAACAGGCTGTTGAAGGCTTCATTCAGTCCACCCTTGACAGACTGAATCTTCTTCATCACCGCACCCATCACGGTGCAGTGCTCTTCCATGATGGAAGCACTTTGCAGTGCTCCCTCCATAGGATCTGGCGCTTCTGGATTGACTCCAGGCGTCGTCGTGTCCGCCCCCGCCTGGGGGGTCTGGTCTTCGGACCTCGGAGCCGCACTAGGCTCCGGGTCAATGTTTGGGAGGGCCCTGGATTGTTCGGGCCCTCTTCGGTCTCCACAGGGGTTATTTCCCCATGGTCGGCGACGGCCGAGGTATTACCCTCGGTCGCCCCGTCACCTGCCCCGCCCTCATCTCCTTGGGCAGAGGACACCCGCTGGGAGGACACTTCGGTGTCCCCGCCGATCATGGGCAATGGAGCTTGGACCGGCGGGTTACTCTCCATCTCTCTAGGCGCTAGAGAGTTCCCCTCTAATAAGGAGGCATCAGGGTGTCCACCGGGAGGGCTGTAGGTCAGCAGGAGAGAAATACTAAGTAAATCATTGAAAATGCCAAACAAACGAAGGTGCAGTAGTTAATCCGGACAAACTTATGATTCGGGCAAGGGTTTCTCCCTGGGCTTCACCATGAAGCTATGTTCGGATGAATCCGAACTGGTAGCGAGGCTTAGCTTTCTCCGGGGTGCGGCCGTGCCTGCCTTAGCAGGGGCTGCCCTCTTCTTCCCTTGCCTTGCGCAGGGGGCTCTTCTTCTTTTTCCTCTTCTTCTTCCTCCTCATCATCATCTTCCTCCCCCTCTTCGGAGGAGAGAATGTTGATCTCCTCAGACTTCATGTCCACAGGGCGGGGGATGTCTCCGGCCCCTCTTGCTCTTCTTCTTGGGCTTCTTGACCGGCGCCTTGTATGGAACCGGGACCAGCATCGCCGTCAGTTGAGGCGATTCTGGGTCTTCGGGCAAAGGCGCCAGACACTTGATCCGGGTCGCCTTCTTCGTCCAGCCCTGTATATCACGCAAAAACTCCAATTCCTGTTATCATTAAATAAGGGAAGAAATATATGTTCGGCGAATTTTTCTATTACCTCTAGGGCGGAGAGCGCGGTACTAAAGCCCGCGTCCTCGGTTTCTGCCAGCCACTCCTTTTGGCTCTTAAAGAGATGCTTCTAGATCTCTTTGTGCGTAAAGCCGAAGAGATGCTTCAGCGGCTTATCTCTTGCCGGATCGAACTCCCATAGGGAGGAGTACCGGCTTTGGCAAGGGAGTATAAGCCGGGCCAACATTACCTGGACCACGGACGAGAGTTGGTGCCCTTTGGAAATCACGCCGGATACATGGCTCTGGAGTGTCGTCACTTCAGTTTGAGACCCCCAGTTCAGACCCTTTTTCCAGGAGGTCAACCTCTCTGGGGGTCCGGATCTGAAAGCAGGCTCCGCCGCCCATTTGGCATCGCGGGGTTCGGTGATGTGGAACCACTCCTGCTACCAGACCTTATTCGTCTCTACGAATGACCCTTTGGGCCAAGTCGCATTCGGGAGCTTGCTAATCATGGCGCCCCCGCACTCCGCGTGCTGCCCATCCACCACCTTCGGCATCACGTTAAAGGTTTTGAGCCATAGGCTGAAGTGTGGAGGGATGCGGAGGGAAAGCTTCACACATCACTATGAAAGTGGAGATGTGAAGGATTGAGTTCGGGGCTAGATCATCGAAATCTAACCCGTAGAAGAACAGTAAACCCCGAACAAAGGGGTGAAGTGGAAACCCTAGCCCTCTAACAAAGTGGGAAGTGAGCACTACCCTCTCGCCCGCCTCTGGGACAGGAATCACCTGACCCTTGCCAGGAACTTGGTGCGCGATGTTGATTGCGAGATAGCCCCCTGGACAAAGGGGTGAAGTGGAAACCCTAGCCCTCTAACAAAGTGGGAAGTGAACACTACCCTCTCGCCCACCTCTGGGACAGGAATCACCTAACCCTTGGCAGGAACTCGGTGCGCGATGTCGGTGGCGAGATAGCCTGCGCTCCGCAGATTCTCCACTATTTTTTCAGTGATCGTGGAGGTCTCCCACTTGCCCCTGGCGCTGGAACTAGCCATTGCTAGGGAAGGAGGCGGTGGTTGAGAAACGCAGAGCGGTGGCCGCAGGAGATGGGGAAGTTGGGGCTAGGGAGATTGGAGAGCTCGAGGTTGAGGAAGGTGTGGGGGTGATGAAAGGGATTGGTGTCCTTTTATAATGATGTGAATACTGAACAGCCCCCACTTTAGCCATAAACCTCGCCGGTTCCCAATGCGGTCGTGCGTAATGCATGGCATGGGTGCTCACGTCATATTGATAAGGATCCTACAATAAGCAGGCATGATCTCTATTCTGATAAGACGTGTCAATGAGGATATGCCTCGAAAGGCGAAACCAGGGCCAAATAAAACGGTTCGATATGTTAGTGGGATGGACGTGACGCTTCACCAAAAGTTGTTAGTAGAGACACGCTATTCATTTTCTTTTAAGAGCCTTGCCTTCGAGGCTAAGGGTTGGACTAACCTTGCGGAGCCGAACACAATACACCTTTTTGCAGAAGATATATTCGGAGGAAGGAACCTGCCTTGCAATGCTAAAGACAATACGGAAGCCGAACTCATCGTCAGTCAAGTCAGGTTCAGGGGCTACTGAGGGAGTCCTGGATCGAGGGTTCCTCGGTAGGCCAGATAACTCTTGGTGGGCCAGACTGGTGGGCTGTGAAGATCATAGTCGAAGATCATCTCTCGTATCCGGATAGGACTCCTGTATTCGTATAATGGCAAGTTTTAGGTTCGGGTGTAATCTTTCCTTCCTCTGCAAGATGGTATGTACAAACCCTAGGCCCCTCCGGTGTGTATATAAACCGAAGGATTTAGTCCGTAGAGGCTAATATAGAAACACAAATCCTCATAGGCTAGACTCTAGGGTTTAGCCAATACGATCTCGAGGTAGATCAACTATGGTATTCATATTCATCCTTATTAATATAGCAGGAAGTAGGGTTTTACCTCAATCGAGAGGGCCTAAACCTTGGTAAACATCGTGTCCCCAGCCTCCTGTTACCATCAATCCTTAGACGCATAGTTCGGGACCCCCTACCCGAGATCCGCCGGTTTTGACACCAACAGTCTTCTCGTAGTCATGATGTTCTTCACGGGATGCCTTCCTCCAACTTGTTTTCCTGCTTGACAAGCACTATAAAGTCTATCCTTGTCAAATATAACATCTTTAACACCAAGGATATGATCACCTTTAATAAGCTTATCAAGATTTCTCATGCCTACATGACCTAACCTTCTATGCCACAACCAACCTTTAGAAGATTTAGCAATAAAACAAGTGCGAGGTTGGGCTTTCTTAGTGAAGTCAACAATGTATAGGTCACCTCTACGAATGCCGGTAAAGACCAAATTATGATTATCTCTACGAAAGACTTGGCAATCAACATGAGTGAATAGCACATTTAAACCAAGATCAGCTAATCTAGACACGGAGAGAAGATTATATCTGAGAGATTCTACAAGCACGGCATTCTTGATTGAGCTATCGTTGGATATGGCCACCTTACCAAGGCCAACAACTTTACCCTTAGAGTTGTCACCAAAGGTAACATACTTTCGTGGACCATCATTTCTAGCAAGCTCATCAAACATATCCTTATCTCCGGTTGTGTGATCCGTGCATCCACTATCAAGCACCCATTCCTTTCCTCCGGCTGCGTAACCACGAAGATTTGCCATAAGACCAAAATGTCTCATTTGTTCATCAAGGTGAAGGTCACTATCATCATCCTCATCATAATAACCATGTTCAACATTGTCTCGTGATTGATCAACACCTAGAGAAAGTGATTCATTAGAAGTATGACCATAACAATGTTCATCTCTATGAATTCTAATGACTTCAGAAATGATATTGCTAATAATTCTAACATCTCCTTTGGCACGCATAAGGTCACGAAGCTCAAATAAACATTCACCAAATTTTGGATCACTAGAGTTCATCTTACTTAAAGCAGTGGAATTTTTAAGAATCACATCTAGATTTTTCAAAGATTAGTCCGGAAATCGTTCCTCAAGGAATCTCCATATAGTATAAGCACATTCAAAAGTTGGCAAACATACAAGCACGTTTCTAGGCAATCCTCTAGTGATAAGATTAGCAGTTCTAAGATTTTGAATCATGTCAAGTTTCTCATTGAAAGTAGGATTCGAAGCATCAATTGGGGGGGGGGGG